>JAWWEW010000078.1:71077416-71202979 GCA_035583185.1 Anabacerthia variegaticeps | reverse complement strand
AACTCTGTATTAGAAAGCTCTCATTTGAGGCTTTTTCCCTTCAATAGGCATGATTATTGTATGCTTAATTTACATGGGTTAAGTACACAGCTGAAATTTAAAACTGCTTATATTTAACAGCAAGAAGATAAAGAAATAACATTGCTAAATTAAATTTTTAAACTGACATTAATGTTGAGAAAATAATAATTCAAATACCTAGAAACTGCATGTATCATTTTCACAAGGGAAATAAATGCTGTAGTATGTTCTTACTGAGTTATTTACAATTTACAGATTTAGTTTTAAACTGAAAAAAGAAAAATAAACTCGTTATTATTTGCTGCTGAAAACTGTTGTTCCTCACTTTAATTCTAGTAACTTTTTGAGGAATGGTTCCCAACAGTGTATAAGATGAGCACTATCTTTACATAAATATTTTAATATATCTTAATGCTTAAAATTTCCTAGGTCTCTGGTAAGTAAACAAAACCTCAGCCATACTAAACAATACTTTTACTAATCGAAATAATTTTCTCATTTAATTACAGTGAGAAATTTCAATACAATAAACATTGATTACTTCAGTTGTGATGTTCTGATCAATAAGAAATTCTAATATATTTTTTCTTGTCATTGGTAGTTTTGCTCTATGAGAGTAAAGCATAACAGTAATGCACAGTGGAGTTAAAAATTGTGTCACACTGTTCTTTCCTACTAAAAATAACCTACCTTACCTTCACTGCTTAGCTATTAAGAATTTCATCTTCTTCATTTGGTGGGGATATCTCAGTGTTGTAAATTTTTGGCTAAAGATAAATGCAGGTTTTATTTCACTTCTCTAACTGATTTTGCAATCTAGAAATAGTGTTGTGTGCAAAATATGTATATATAATACAGGAACAATAACTTTCCATCACAAAAATTGCTAGCACATGATAAGCAAGCTAATCAAATACCTTTCTAGTAAATTCTGCTACTCTGAATACCTTTACAATCCCTTTGAGCCTCTTCCTCACAAATAATAACCCCTCCAAAGAGATTTGGTCAAAAGATAAAACTTTGGGCTGTAAAAACAGGCTTTGATCTTACGATATTATTGGTTCTTACTTCCCTTACCAACAACTGTCTTCCAGAAAAAAACTTAAGTACACTTCAACCAGCAATGTCATACATTAAAACTTTACTTGATTATTCATTTTGTGTGTGTGTTTGAATAACAAGCTGTTTTTAAGGACTATGAACACAAAAATTAATTTTAATCATGCAAAATTATTTTTATCAAAATCAGAGTTTGCATTGTGTTTGAGAAGAGATAATTGAAGATGATATTTTTCCCAGTTGCTGACAGAGACAGTAAGGTCACAGCAACATTGACTGCATATAGAGTCAAGATAGCATATTTGTTGCATTCATATAATCAAGATGCCTATAAGGATTCTGTTCCATGGCAATTTCCAAGAAAAATCTTCTGTGTATACCAGACCTCACAAAATGGGATGAACCTAGCTTTAGTCTTGGACATAAAGTGAGGCTCATTAAATAGGAAAGAAAATGAGAAAATATAACTTCAGCATCTGTTGAAGATTTTTCCCTAAAAAAAAAAAAAAAGAAGATGTCTCTGTTCAGAAACATTCATTATGATTGGAAATACTTTCCTAGTTACTTGAAGGGTTCATCTTGTGCCCCATGTCTTTTCTAGTAGGTGGGCTCATGGAGTTGTCTCCTGTCATAAACTGTTCCTTTCTCTTGCTGAGCATTTGTGCACTGTAAGTCTTACTGCCTTCACACAAATTGGAAAATACAATCTGGAGAACATAAACTCATATACAATCTGGAGAACATAAACTCATAGACATTAAAAATGGGGACTGAAGCAGCAATACATGGTATTTGAATGTTTTATTTCATGCATTTTCTTAGTTTGCATTTTTCATGATTTTCCTTCATTTTTGTTCATGGTTCTGATGAAACAAACACTTTTCACGAGGCAAAGTTGCTGTGAATGAATCTGGAGAGGGTGTGAAGAACAACAAATGCTAAAAAATCCTGGATTTTCAGCAAAAAGCAGTGGATAGACAAAGCTTGGAAATACCCCGAATTTTGTCATGGAAAGCAATTGCTTGGCATGGAAATAAGACAAACATCAGTCTTTGAAATGTTGTTTTTGCAAAATTAGGTCTTATAAAGGAAGAACTGACATTTAATGTGACGAGTTATGAGTAATTCCAGCTGAGAAGAAAGGATTCTGTTTTGCCCACATATTCTTGGTTCTAAAGTTTGTTAAATTTATCCATATTGTAAATAGCATTCACAAAAGTATGACTGTTTTGAATTTTTTTTTATATTTCTCTGTCTTTGTTGATGAGTAATGATTGTATTGTTTCTTTGATATTTCATAGATTACTGAGCTATCACCAAATATCTAGTAGCTATTGATATACGTTGTGCATTTAGCTCTTGCAGGTTAAGTCTGAATTATTTGGAAGAAAAATTACTCATCATGGTCTTGAAAGAACTGTTTTAGGTACCAGGAATTTTGGATCTTTGTGGCAGAAGAAACCATTCTTCTCGTATATCATATGATATATATGTGTGTGGGTGTGTGTGTGAAAATAGAGGAATAAAGCATAAAATTCTATTTAAATGAAAAAAAAGAATATATTCCTGGATCAGACAATTATTTGAATATTCAAAAAATTTGGCAAAGAGAAGGAAAACTGATTATTTGGAATTGCTGAAGTTATCAAGAACAAAGAAAACCCCAAAAAGTAAATAAAACCCCTACACAGATTAAAAACACCCACAGTGAACAATACAATAGTTAATAGTTATACCAGAAAATAAAAAGTGTGAATATTGACTTTTTTTCTCTTAAAACAAAGTGATTTTATTTTTAGCTATGCATTTTTTGTATTTCTGTTTTTCTACATATCATTATGAAACCCTAAAGAAAAATAGATTGGATAGAATGACAAAATGAGAGGGACATATTTACATAGTTTGCTTCCTTAAAATACAGTGAAATACAAAGCATTGCTATAGCATTATGACAGTAGTTATGACATTAGCTTGAGGGTCCCATAATACTGATATCTGAAATACCAAACCGGGAAAGAGCTGAAAATTAGTGTGAGCTTGAAACGAAATAGTGATTAAACACTTGCCATCATCTATGAGTTCTCAGTGATCCAATAATGAAGCTGATCTTGAAAGAAATATTTATCTTAATTTGAAAGAAATGCTAGGGGAGAGCAAGTACTCTACAAATATGCATATATATAAGGGATTAATTAGTATATATTTTTTTAAATATTGTGTTCTATATAGGGGTGGTGGATTTGCCTTGGTGACTGTCATGTGCCCACCAAGCCACTGTACTATTTCTTCAACAGGACAGGGGAGAAAATACAATGAAAAGTCATGGGTCAAGAAAAGGGCAGGGAAATCAGTTATCAGTTATCATCACAGGCAAAAGAGACTCATCTTGTGGAAATTAAATTAATTCACTGCCAATTAATCACAACAGAGTGAGATAGTGAGAAATAAAATAAAACCAAAAAATCTTTGCCCTGCCCCTTCATTCTTCCCAAGCTCAACATCACTTTTATCTCTTCTACCTTCTTCTCCTGGCACTGGTGCACATGGAATAGGATTTTTGGTCAGTTCATGAGGCTTTGTCTTTTCTGCTCCTTCCTCCTCACATGCTGCTCTCTAGTTCCAGCATGGATTCCTACCGATGGGGTACAATCTTTCATTAACTGCTCCAATCTCCACAGGCTGCAGCTTTCTTCAGAGCATACCCATCTGCTCGGCCAATGGCCAAAGGCCTGTAGAGTGGGTACCTGCTCCACTGTGGTTCTCCATGGGCTGCAAGGGGACATTCTGTTTCACCATGGTTCTGCAGAGCTGTTATTCTCATCTCAGTCCTCTCTCCCAGCCGCTGTTGCACAGTATTTTTTACCTTTTCTTAAAAATGTTGTCACTGAGGTACTACCACTGTCCTTGGCTGGCTCAGCTTGGGACAGTAGCAGGTCCCTCTTGGACTCTGTTGGAACTCCAATATGGGAATGTCCAACATGAGGAAAGCTTCTGGTATCTTCTTGCAGAAGCTGTCCGTGCAGTCCTTCTCAACCTCCTGCTACCAAAACCTTGCCACATAAACAAAATACAATAAATTATTTAAATAAATGCTTTCTTTGTCTGTGGTCAAACACCTCCATATATCTTCTCTTTCATACACTAATATGATTTCTATATTATTGTCACAAAATACTGTGATTTTTCTTCCCATGCAATCTTTGTAGCAAATCAGCATAGAGAAAGAAATCCACGTTCAAATGTAAATATACATTTGGAAAGAAATATGCTTTTGATCTTTGGTGATGCATTTTAAAAAAAAACATAGTTCAGGACTTTGAGTTTTGAAGTTATTATAGTCATTTAAGTCTCATTCTGCTTTGTATCACTGGTGGCTATAAATAGCATGCCAAACACATTTACAATTATTGCTTAAAACTGACCATCTCTGTTCACCAAAGTAAAGTACCTGATGACTGTCGTTTATGATATATTACATGAACTTAAGAGTTAAAAAATTAATATAGAACAAAACGTAATTTTTGCTTGTCCTATAAAGAAAATGCATTTTCTTCGTGTTTTTATATCTATAATATTTCTGTGACATTGGTGTTCCTATACAAGTCTCTTCTAAACTTTACTGACAATGTTATAAAAACACTCCATCTATGATTTATCTTGCTTAGTTTGTCACTTTTATCCATTACTGGTAACTTACAGGTATAGTAAGTTAAAACATATTGCTACAGGAAAAGGTCAGAAGTGCTACCTGACATAACATTTTCTTCATGTTTTCTGATTTTTTTTTTTACTCTATTCAAGTTATGTTTTGGTTTGCTGAACATATTGTACATACACATTATAGAGTCAGTCTTACTGTCAGGTGCTCAGGTATAACTGACAGCTGAAATGTACCACAAACAGACCTTAAAGTTAAGTTTCAGCCTATTATTTTAGCAACTAGTCCATGGCTTTTCTCCGTGTTTCTGATTGTGAGATGCAATAGCAATCGATCAGTGTATTTACTGTCATGACAGCTATGGTTGAGAAGGGGCTCATTGGCTGTAAGTTTCAAATGCTTATAACTTTGAAGGAGTTACCCTCTGGGCTGACATTTTCTGTACTCATTGTTAGTTCATAGATAAGGTTGCTCAAAATTTTGATAAGTTAGAATACCTTACTGTTTAGCTTTTCATTAACTTACACACTTTAAAGCCTTTGCTCTCTATAAGCTCATACACAATAGCACATAAAAGATAACGTATTTGCTATAGTTTTAGCCTCTGATTGATAAGGCATTTTTCCTATATGTCAAAATACTAAAGGAGTGAGGATGATTATAATGCCCTTTATAGGACAAAGGATTATAGAATACAGGGAAAAAGAAAAAAAAATATTTCAATAAAATTGCAGGAAAGAGAAGAAAACAGAAAAATATCAATTCTTGTTGCTGGGGTTGAAAGGACTAAGGAAAAGCAAGTTGATAAAACAACCATTTTAAATCTTGCTCTCCTTGAGCACCTGGATAATCAAATTGACTGAATCATCATGATTGGTACAAGGTGTTAAATCCCCTGACTCCCACTGATTTTTATTCATGCTCTCTCTCATTACCTTTAATGTGTGTATTTTGGAAAAATTAATAGGACCTTGAAAGTACTGATAACTCCATTTTAGATTTGGGAAAATAAATCAGATAAAAGTAAGTAACCTGATTTTTCTGAATTCTGCCTGAATCTGAAAAACCTCTTTAAAGTCTTTGTGTTATCCCATAAGCATTTTATTTCCCAAGCTTTTATGAGAAAAGCTTTCTGCATGCCTAACTAGCCTACTTTGCCGTTCAAAAGTGCAAGGTCTTGGCAGAGGAAATCGGTGCAACTTCCTTTTTTTCAATTGTTTCTTTATTTAATTATTTATTTTATTAAACAAGCCAGTGCAATCAGCATTCAAAGAGCGTAAGAGAAAGGGAGAAAAGTGTTTGTAGCCTGTAGCCATATGTTAAACAAGACACTGTTCGGTGAGGGGGAAGGTGAAGTTAGGAATCCCTGCAGGTTAAGACAGAGGGCTTAGCCTGGATGTTTTCTGTATTTGAGGAGAGAAATTCAACAAACTTTTTCTAAGCTTTAAATGAGAGAATAGTCTTTGAAAAAACCTATCAGAATCTAATTCTGGGATCAGATTTTGGAATATTAATCTCAAGGGTAGTTGAAGTACTGACTTTTGCAGAGGTAGTTTTGGAGACATTTTTTTCCTTCTATGGTCTTTCTTTTTTTTAATGGCACCATATTCTCAAACTGCTTGAGATCCTTTGATCTATCTAATTCTTCCCAGTTATTATATAGATTTTTTGATATTCTGTTCAGAACATTGACCAGTCTTTGGGCCAAAGCCTTACAGTTGGTTACTGATACATTTGGAACAAGAGTATATGTTCTCAATATCATTCAGCTTCTTCTTTTAGAAAGAAGTTTATTTTTGCATATTGTAAACATACAGTCCCAATCTAATTCTGTAATGCTCTTTTGACTTTCTAAAGCTGGACTTTATCTAGCACTTATGTTACTTGTATTTAAAGAAATATTAGGAATTGGTCTCTGAAAGTCTGACTTCCTCCTTTCTCCTCAGTTTGACCTTGAATTTAAAAGTTACGTTTTCTCACAAGCATATACATATAAGCAATTTAGCTTGCGAAGTTTTGTGAATTTTGAGCTAGAAATCAAATCTTTGTTCCAAAGGTATTCTAACAGATGCTGCTGACTATGTTTTAACTTAGCTAGACTCCAGCTGATTCCTTCTGTCATTTCTAATGTCTCACTGGAATCCCCTTCAAGATGAAGGAAACAGCCGAGTGACAGCAATTTTTGTGACAGTCAGTAGCCAGAAAACAGATGTCAGGTGAAACCTATTCACTGTGTTCTCAGAAATGTCAAGCTGTGAAATGCATCTTCTGACTACGCTCTTCCAATTCATGGCAACAGAACCTGTTCAAGGTTAAAAGGTACATATCTATAAGCCACAGTTTGTTCTTGGCTTTGGCTGTGTACAAGAGGCAAATACCAGATGCTACAGCCTTATGATGTTGCACATGAAAATCTACCAGTGCATGGTAAGCAGCAGCAAAAGGTAACTCATATGGCTTCATGCAGAACAGAAAGAACCACCTTCACATCCCTGAGAGGTACAGCATCTGTTTCATAGGTCAATGTTCAATTCCATGTTTCCTTTTTGACAGTGAACAAACACTTTCCTACAAGTAAGATCTCTTTTGTTTTGTTTTTAGAAAAAAAATAACTGTAAGACTCTTGTAGTGCTAAAAACTAATGCAACCAAATGAAGGAGTAGTTCAAGGACTTATCACCCATCCTCAAGTTCAAGTCCATCATCCTAAGAGTGGTCTAGTGGTTTAGAACTAGGTGATTAAAAGAGAGTAAGGAAGAAATTTCAGAATGTTACGGTCAATGGCCATCAAAATTTAGTTTTAGCAGCAAGTCCCTCAAGAACTTTTGTATTTTTATTGACTGTTGTTTTCAACCTTGAGACACTATTCATAATAAATTTGGCCTGGTATAAAATGAAAGGTGTCTGATGACTGAGATTGCCTAGCAAATCAACCACTTGTCATTCTGTTTTATCACAGCTTTGAATGTCAAACTGTATCGTACTTTTGGCTGTTAATGTAGAAATTCCTTCTCTGGTAATGTTACATGAACAAAGAATGTTTAATAATTCCTCATTGTACTGATAAATGCTTTCCTCTATGATGACATCTGCCAGGTTTGTCATGTATGGACTTCATATTTCAACACTGGACAGCTGAAAATGGTGGCCTGCCTCCATCCCCACTAACATGCATTGTCAGCCATAATATCTGGCAACATTTTCTTTCAATATTTTGAAGCACTGTAAATCTATATAATTTCATTATATGTTCAAATCTCATGTATTATTAACTTTCATTGCATTTATCATCTATCTGGATATTGTATCTAAATCAACCCTTCAGTTAAAAAAAGGGGGAAGAGATTTAGAACACTGGAGGTACTGATTTCTTGTGGGTTTTAATTCTTAAGAATGGCAGGGGGAGACAATGCCTAAAGCAGCAGGTCATCAAGATCACAAGTTTGCACATAACACTGAAACACTCATGGAAAAGCATAAGACTGCCCCCAGTTTATGAAAATCAAGGCCAGAGTTTCAGATGCAGGTTATCCTAAGGTATCGGTGGACAGGACACAGCTGGAGGCCTATGCTATCTGTCCCTAGGAAGGAAAAAAAAAGAGAAATTCAAATGACTCTGAAACGTAAAAAAGGCTGAAAATAAAATGGTGCTTATTGTGAACACTTCATGGGCCTACCCAAATGAAGAATGATAGCCACCCTAAGAAGAAACTACAAAATGCGAGCTGGACTAGGGTGGTCCACAAATATGACTTTGCTGGGAGTTCCAGGTCTTGGAGATTAGTAAACTGGTGTCTGTGAGCCTAAGCAAGTGAGTGTGAAGGGAATCAGTTTTCTAAGATGCAGCTCCCCTTCTACAGGGCCATTTTCCTCAAATTGTTGGTGGCAAATGTGAGATGCTGAAAAGTGTGTAGTAGAGTTTGATGAACATTTTCAGGGTGTAAAATCCATTTGAATTCTTACAGCCTCTTAGCTGCTGCTAGGAACAGAAGTGGGGTCTACAAGTTGAGGGCTGGTCCTAGCTGGAAGACACAAATGTACAACATGAATAAAGAATGGTAATTTGGGTTTTCTCTGTGTTAGCCGTAAACATCAGTAAAGACAGACTCCTTGAAATAAAGTGAAGGCATTATGTTCTGCGTTATAGTATCTTTTCTTTCATTTTAAACTTAAGACATTATTTTATACATTACTGAGGTCCTATTGTAAGAAAGTGGCTAATTTAGCTTAGCAACTTCTGACTCTTTCTGGAGGTTAACCTTTTGAAAAGGAAGCAGCTTGACTGTCCTTTTTGAATTGTTATCTCATGATAAATTGTGTGTGGGCGTTGCTAATCTATTGAGAAAAATCTATTGCTGATATCCTCAGCACTTCAGTGTCTAGTTGTCAGTTTCACACTTTTCCTGCAGTTCCCATTTTATTCACAATAACCACAAGTCATTATTTTTCTGGCCTCTCGTTGTAAATTCCTTTATTCGTTTTATCTTTCATCTTCAGAACTTCATGCTTTATATCTCTAATTCTCAGTAATATTTTGTCATTGCCATTTCAACACCACATAGTCATTCATTCTTTACTATGAATAACTTTACAATTTCATCGTGGCAGGCCTGTGGAGATGCATCCCTTGTAATTATTCTCTTCTTGTAGAGAGACAGTTGTCTCTCTCAGGCAAAAAGTACAAAAGATTCTAATATAAATATAATACAATACACATTTTAATTGTCTTTGAGCTCAATAAAAGCCTTTATCCTACATCCTTTATATAAAAAGCAATGGTACCAGACAGTTTAATCGATTACAAAAGATGATAGTCTAGCATGCATGCGTATTTCAGGTTAGGCAGCTGAATGCTTGTAAGCAGCAAAAGAGTAGGATAGGCATGGTTATCTACTATTTTACCTGATCTACTTTCCAAGAATATTGATTTTAATCTCTCAGGGCCTGTAGTTTCCTTCCCTTCAGTGAAAGCTGTGAAATCATACCATTTGCCTTTAGCTTGCTTCAGATTAGGGGCCAGGGAGCATCAAGACCCTCTTCAAACCATGCCAGGAAGACTGCTCTGTAACTGCCAGACCTTGGACCACAGCGCTGAGTGCAAATAACTGAACTAATCCAGATACGAAGAATAAACTCCAATGAAGGTGGAACTGCTCAGCACTGTTGAGGCTGTCCACAGGATACTGGAGCAATTACCCTGGCACAGTAAAGGCCTTAATAGAATAGGTCCAGAGGGAAGATGCACCTCCCCAGGTATGGGACTGAAGGGAATGCTTTGGGCCACTCTCCACGGCTGGAGGAGACAGTGAGGCTGTCCTTGCCTGCAGAATGTGAGTGCTGACTGAGGAGCTGCTGCTAGGTGAAGGGGCTGTGTGTGGAGGTGATCAGACTATGAAGCACAAGGGAAGACGAAAGATTGACAGAATCTTCACTGAGGCCCTGTGTAGACAAGACTGAAACCCTAACTACACAGGAGGTTATAGCCAATGTTTCTGCTAGACTGAATTGCAAGCTGTAAGGCTGGGGCCTTTGACTCCTGGCACTGAAGGCATCTCCTTCCTTGTATATATGAAACTGCAGAGTATGTATACAGTGTTCCAGTAGCAGGCAAAGGGAGAAAGTCATGTCTTGGGATCTATCAGAGCCAACTATGAGCTTAAACCATGGCTCTGCACCAAGTGGAAGCAGCAAGAGATAACAGTGGGGAAACAACTTGCAAGGGACAGAAATCCATATTTAGTGTGCTGACTTCTTCAAAGGTGGTTTGTTTCCTGCAAGGCACTCAGATGGGGAAAGTTGCAGAAAGGAACATCAGGAACTGGTAGTGCCTCCTGTCAGTTTGGGAAGGAGCACATGGACCCAGAGTCATGACCCTTTTACAGTAACTGTTGTCTTTGTGGGGATCCAGTAGTGCTGGGCATAGACAGGATTCACCTGTTGAGGTGCAGAGGGAGTGTTTTTGTCAGTAGGATAACCAACCTGCTGAGGAGAGCTTTAAACCAAGAGTGATGCCAGAGGCTGAATACAACAAGCAGTTAAATGTGGTGTCAATGAATGGAATGCCAAGCACAGACCCCAAAGGAAAGAAAAGGTGCTAACACACCAGCCTTTACAGCGCATACAAAAAAATAATACAGCCTGAGAAAATAGTAAGAGGAGCAAAATCTCTATGAGCAGTTACAAAACTGCAATGTACTGAGATCTCTAAAGACAGCTTGCATTAATGGAATACTTCAGTGAGTGGAAACAAACTATTCAGAAAAAGCAAGGAAGATGATAAGGAAGGTTGCTCTCTATGGTACAGAGCAACTTGGACATACATACTCTTCTGTGGAATCGTCAACGGACTCATTAACAGCTTATGGTTCAGGAACCAAGGAGAGGCCAGTCACAGTGAGAACACAATGGAACTCTGTTTCATACCACCAGATCACAGTGAATAAGTGTGCAAAGACTTCTTTAAATGACATAAGGAAGTCCTGGGATTACAAATTTTTGCTCTTGGAGGGCTCTAATCTCTTTGATATCTGCCAGAAGGGCCATGTAGTGGAGACTTCTGGAGGGTGCTGGAGATAATTTACTAATACAGCTAGTGAAGAGGCCAGAGGGTTAGGGTTAGGGTCTACTATTCATGGGCAAAGCAAAAGCTATTTGGATGGGGCAATAAATCACAGCTTTTTCTGTAGTGACGATGAAACTGAAGCGGCTGTGAAGCTGGAGATACTGAAAAAAGTAGCAGAACATGCATTTGGGACATTTGACAAGTAGACTGCAAGCTTGTTCAAGGAATGAATAGATCGTTTAGTCCAAGCTTTTTTGCAAAAGGGAGCTTAGATGGTATCCAGAGTATGCAGTAGTTTTTTAGAACATAACAATTACTGTTACCTAACTCAACTTCAGAAAACTTTTGACACTGACTCCCATTACCTCTGAATAAGCAGACATCGAGCTGGCTAAGCACTAGAAGCATGGTTGGGCTCAGAGGCATTACAACCTGCTTGGAAACCTGTGTAAGTGGTGGAGTTCTGTAAGAAATGGAGTGCTGCAGGGATCTAAATTTGGACCTGACCTGTTCAATTGCCTTATCAATGATCTGGAGGAGGTAATGGAAGATATTTTTACCAATTTTTTAGATGACAGTACTTTAGCAGGGTGAGTCAACATGCAGGAAATAATGAGCTGCTATCCAGAGGGACCTAGTCAGACTGTAGGAATGAGCAGAAAAGCCTCATGAAATGAGACAATGACAAATATCAAGTGCTGTCCCTGGGCAGGAAGCACCAGTGAAAGGACAAAGGCTGAGGTTGGGCTAATTAGGGGTACCTCTGCAGGAAAAGACCTGGAAGCCCTGGCAAACACAAGTTGATCATAGCCAAGCTGTGTGCCCCAGCTGCAGAGATGGCCAATAGCACCCCAGGAAGCAGTCATGGAGGCAAAGCCAGGACACTGAAGCAAGGGACTATTCCCCTCTGCTCATCATTCATGAGATCCCATATGGATAGTCTGCTCAGTTTTGGGGCCCCCTGGTATAAGAAAGACACTGACCAACTGGAGCAAGACCAGTGGCCAGACTATTCAGAATAGGACAACCTGACCTGTGAGGAAAAGATGAGAGAATGGAGCTTGTTCAGCCTGGGAAGTGACTGCCTACCCAAGAAGAAATAAGCAAGAAAATGAAACCAGGCTCTTTCAGCAGTGCATGGTGGGAAGATAAGCCAAAGACCATGAAACAACTTGAAACATGAGTTTTATTCAGCATATAAGGAGAACTTTCTCACCCTGAGGATAACCAAGCAGCAGAAATGGCTGCCTGGAGGTCTTGCAGTCTCCATTCTTCAAGGTTTGCAAAAGCTAGCTAGACAAAGCCCTTAGCAACCTGATCTGACCTCTTGTCTGAATAGGAAGCTGGACTATAGGTCTCCTCAGATTAATTCCAGCTGGAATTATTCTGTGATTCAAAATACCCAGTAAACTGAAGCTATTGAATGGCATTTCCTGTCATCTGTGTTCTGCTAACAGATCAGTCACCAGCACAGCAGTGATCACCATTTTGCTGTTCCTAAGATTGTTTTGCATTAGGGATTTGATGGATCCACTCTATTTGGAAGATCAAAAGTAAAACTGAAAAGCTATTCTTTGACAAATACACATATGCATAATTAATATTCTCAGAATGTTAAGCTGTGCTACAGCAGGGAGATTTGGCAGGCAGCTAACAAGGTAAAATGTCTGATACTGCTGACTTGGTAGCCAGAACAACATTCTCTGGTAAATGCAGTACTAACAATATGTTCACTTGGCAACTAATGAAATATTTTCAATTACTTCATTAATGCAAGGAGAATTGGTAATGGTTCTCTGCCACCTTTAAGTTTCAACTCAGATTTCACTGCAAGTCTTGCTTTACTTAAGGATTTAGATAGTCTTCCCTTTTGAAACAAAAGCAAAACACTGTGTA
This sequence comes from Anabacerthia variegaticeps, assembly GCA_035583185.1. Lineage (NCBI taxonomy): Eukaryota > Metazoa > Chordata > Aves > Passeriformes > Furnariidae > Anabacerthia > Anabacerthia variegaticeps. The sequence goes on along the minus strand of JAWWEW010000078.1, from coordinate 71,189,784 downwards.
ATGAGCAAACAAACCTCCCATTCTAGATTCTGCTTTCATTCGAACAAACATGCATACTGTGGCTCATGGATAAACTATACTGGAATTTACAATGCTCGCTGATTACAAAGTTAAATAAAAAAAAGGGAGACAATGAGTCTTTGTGTCTTTCTAAGAGCTCTTTTTGAAAAATAATCATGGTGGCTATTCACAACTGTAACACTGTTTTTCTCTGAAAAAATGAGGAGAGCAAGGAATATAGGTATTGAATTCTTTTCTAGAAAATTGTCAGAAGTAGAGTCTTGACACTTCTCTAGATCATGCATATGTTGTTTGTTATCATCCTCCACAGAGCTTCTGAGACTTGGATTATAAACCATAATGAATTTTCTTCCTTTCTGAGTGTTTACCTTAGGAAGCTTTTCTCTGTACTGATGACAACTTCTTTTAAAAGTCAGACTTCAGAATCACCAGTACTTAAAAAAAAGCAGAGAATATCAGAAGGTTCACATAAAACTGAGTGGCAGCACTGATTTTCATTTTGTAGGCATGTTTACATTTTGCTACCAATCTAAGAGATTAATAAGTGCACAAAATTATGTATGAATTATGGACTGAGAATACTTAAATTTGTATTAAATATGCATCTCTGTTAAAATTAAAGAATATATTGGTGTCTTATCTTCAAAACAGAGATATCACCCTTGTGGATTGTCTATAAATTTTAATATAAACTTAAGCAAGTCTTAAAGTTTTTAAATTTCTATCCATACTTTACAGTGTACCCGTAAAATATAGAATGTTTTGCTCCATGGGGTTATTGAATGCAGATCCATGTATGAATGTGGTATAGTAAACCAAGCCCAAGACAGTCAATTGAATATTCATTTGATGTATCTTTTTGTTTTGTATTTTAAACTGGAGGATTTTTTGTGGTTTGAGACAAATTTTCTTTACTGATTTTTTCTTTACTGAAATCTACTAGCAAATACAATTCTTCATTTCATAAATATCTACTAGATTATTTGGGCTATAGTGCTGTTCTTTTATCTAGTGTAAAAAAGACTGAATTCTTTTCAGTGGTGGTATTAACAAAGGCTTGTTTACTTACTTATGCACATCTTGTGCAGAATTAAGGACTCTTAAAGGCAATACTCCAGCTGTCCTGCAGGTCAGTTACTGCAATGATTTTAGCATTTCTTTTTGGAAATCTAAATTATTCCATTTCAAAAGAATTTTCATTTCTTAAACAATTATTTAAAATGTAGATACATGTATCAAACCATCTATGCACTAGTACTCTTGAGTTCCAACTCGCTGTAGCCTGGTAGTCAATGCAGAGACTGTGCACAGATAGTGTGCACATTTTCAGCGTTGCCAGAAATACAAATTGGCAAAATGTTCAGCACTAGCTTTAACATTTAAGAGAAGCATTGCATGACTAATGAGAATGGAGGAAAAGTGCTAAAAGTAGAGATTAGCACCAAGGGAGACAGAAGAGAACTGTTTCTTGGCAACAGGACCAGAATCAATGGTATGTTAGCTGGAATTTCTGCAGATGAAATTTCCTAGGTACCCTTTCAGCTGTCTGTTGAAGGTAAAACAGGATTTGTTTATATTTTGTAGCAAAGTTATTGGCAAATTCAGCATGTTTTACAACTTTAATTCTTTCTCATTTGGAAATCAGTCCTACAAACCCATGAACTTTCTATCATTCATCAAAGGAGAAAAGCTAATAATAAGGACACAATCCAGTCAAATAATTGATTTTACTGAAATGTGGCTATATGTTTTTAGAGCAAAAAGTGTTATTTATTGTCTTTCCAATCTTTATGGCATAGGAACAGATTTGAAAAAGTGGAGATTTATATTTATTGTAAAGGAGGCTTGGTTTTGTGTTCTTTGTTCTTTTCTTCAGAAAAACTCTTTCAGGTGGTGAAATAGTAGGATTAAAATATTATACGTTTTGCGTACCAGTCCAGCACTGGGAAGTTTTGTTGACGGTATTGAGCCTCCCAAAAACTACAGGGAAGGCTACAAAACCGGGATTTAACAATGCACTTTCATGCCAGGAAAAATGTCAGAACAAAACCAATCATGAGGGACTTGATGAATATGGATGCAATTTAGGCTTTTTTCCAAAATCCTAGTATTCAGAAAAGAATATATTGAGTTTTAATTCAATTTAAAAAATCTGAGTGGGTAAGAACAGTTACTTTTGAGGAAAAAATGTTAATATATTTATGAACTCATCTATTTTTTCTAGAATTTGAGACATCTGAGCATACTTTCTTACCACAGATATTAAACAATCCTGTGGTATGGAGGCCAAGAAAAATAAAACTTTTCTGACATACCAAAACCAGAAGGCGTGGGAGGAAATCCTTCTAAAATTACTATTAAATAACCCCCAGCCTCTTCCAGCTTCCTTTTTAAATATTAGAATGTAAAGAAGCTTCTTGAGATATCACTTCCTTAGAAAAGTATCTAGAAATGACAAAGAACAATGAAAACTATTTGTTGCTGCCATTACAGTTCTGAAAACTGATTCAGTGCACACTACTTGCAATAAAATGTGTACCAAATTAGTATGTAACCAGTTGCAATTTGAATCAATTTAATCAATCTCTCAAGGTAACAATTCTTGCTTAAAAATCAGTTTCACCACCTAAGGTCATTAATAAGGTGAATCTCATCATTATTCATTAGATACGGTTCACCATATTCCGTAAGAACTTGTATAAGTTTAAATGGGTGATTAGACTCAGGTGGAAGATATTACCTGTGGAAGAATCATTATGATTCATTTCCCTTTCTATCTCTTTGTTATGTCTTCTGTCCACTAATATATCTGTGAAAGTACCCTCCTTGTTAATTTCTGCTTCATAGAACAGTGCATACAGGATGCTGAAAGGAATGCTATTCCAGATCAGTGAAAAGACAATAAAAAGCTTTCTATCTTCATTAACCAAGACTAAATATATATATTAGAGAAAAAAAAAAAAAAACACCAAAAAACCAATCCCAAACAACCAAACACAACTCTCCTCCCAATACCCAAAAAAGTCAAGCAGCTGTTGTTCAACTGCCACAAGCTAAATTGTATATCCAGCGTCAGTGGACACATCAAGTGTCAGTGATTCACTGACAACCTCAACCATTTTTAAAATCCTACCAAGAAATATATATTTAGGCATAATTAGCTTTTCTGTGTTATCATTTTGAGTCTACAACACCTTACTTAACACTCAGACCACGCAGAGCCATACAGAGGTAAAAATTCAGTGTTCTAAAAACATCACCTACTCTTAAACAAAAAATAGGTAGTACAGCTAAAAGACTATCACATGTGTTAAGTAAGTATTTCCAAGTATTTCTCTAGAAAGGCAATGCTGCAACAAATTACATTTTCTTCAGAACTCCAGCTTTTCATTTTTACATTTGGACTACCTCCAAAAGAAACTAGATCCAGATACTGACCACAGCAAACAAATATCTGATCTTTGCATACAGCAGCAACATCTTCTACTGCTGCATTTTTATTTTGATGCTTTAAAGAATATAGTTCTTAAGAAATATATTTTTAATTTGTGGAACAAAAATATTCACAACACATCAAGTTGTCATGGTTGCTGGATGCAATACCAGCAGAGAGAAGGAGAGATGATTTAGTTCATTCACCTTCTTTGAACTTGAAAGCAGAACATTTCTCAGATTGTATTTGCACCAATGTTAGTTGTGAAATTATTCTGGAAATTAACTGTGGTACTTGATTCCTAGCATATTTTTCTATCACAGGTGTTATCTTATGTAGAGTTTAGAATGGTGGAGGGTTTGTTTGGTTTCGTTTTGGTTTTTTTTTGTGTGTGTTAAAACATATTAAGCTTCTGGATTTAGGGTCTCATCAGTATCTAACATGCAAAATATAGCACATACAGTAAATTTGGGTGCAATATGGTGCTGTAAAGGAATGAAGAAAGACAAACGTATAAAAGTATGTTAAAAACCGTTCTTCAGCAATCTACAACTACAAATCTCAAGACTCAGGGAAGTAGAGAAAGGGTAAGCAGAACAGAAGAAAACAAGGACAGAAATGGAAAAATGTGTATTACAGTTTTGCATAGAAGTATTGTAACTCTCTTATTTTTCTGTGCTTCTGTAATAAATGTGGAATGATAATTACGAAACATTTAAAATATATTAAGGATAAATAGCCTTAGTTGGACTTTGCCAGTAAACAGGACCTTGGGCGCAACAAAAAGGAAGCATTCACTTGGCAAATTCTATCCTATTCCGACCTCTTATCTGTTAGCAGGCCCTTCACAGAGACTTGCAGTTATTGCATTGAAACCACGAGCTGCCCAGGCATTTTACTTATATTTGACTTCAGGAGTCCACCCACCAAACTTTTGCAGAGCCTTTTAGTTCTTTAACACCTAAAGAGAACATGGTACATGCATTTCCTAAGAAACTTTGAATTTAGTGAGAAAATAGGCATTTTGGCAACAGGTCCAGGGAGTTATGTTATGTACAGAGAGTAACATACAACCAAGGAGAAGCATTTCACCAAAGCACCCAGCACATGGCAATCACAATTTTAGTAAAACACAACCTATCCATTTCAAGTTACCCAAAAGAGATAAGGACAGAATAAAGAAAAAACAAACAAACAAAACCAAACAAGATAAATAGAAGAAAGAGGAGGGAAGAGAGGGGAGAGAGGAATTAAAATAAGAAAATTGTATGCCTACCGCCAAAAGATCACACGGCAGACCCCAGGGGTGGAAAGTAAAATGGAGCCCCTACGCCCCTGTATTTCTATGGTGTGCCCAGCGTGGCCACGCCTCCCAGGCGGGACATCCGGCTTCCTGACCACTCAGTGCCCTCCAGGCCTGAGTGAGGGGCGGGGCAGCCAATCAGAGGCTCCAGGAGGAGGGATGTGGGCGGGCTCCCAGTCTGGCCTTTCTGCCCCTTGGCCGCCTCCTCCCCACCGTCATCCCCCCCGAGTTTGTTGATTCACCCCACTTGAACAATCCAGTGAGGTACAAGTCTGATCTTTCACAGGGGCTGCTCAGGTAAGTGGTCACTGAACCAAGCCAGGCAGAGTTCAGAAAGTGTTTGGACAGTGCTCTCAGGCACATGGTGTGACTCTTGGGGATGGTGGTTCTGTGCATAGCCAGAAGTTGAATTTGATGATCCTTGTGGGTCCTTTCTAACTCAGCATATGCTATGATTCTATGATTCTGTGAAATGTAAGTGCTGACTGCAAAAGTATATGTAGAAGTCGATGGATGCAGAAAAGCCACTCAGTCTCAGCCAATGCAAGAGCTCTGTTTTCCTGTGTGTAAACCATTTCATATCAATCTGCATGTCTAACTGCAAATGGTCAATTGTATCTGTAAAAAGCCTTCTAGTTTACTCTTCATCCTCAATTACATAAAAATCTGCATAAAGGCCCTTACTAACTTCTCAATCACTCCACTGTAAGTAAAAGTGTTTTGCATGCCACTTTATGGTCCATGTCTCACATTGGAAAAAAGAATAAACTGTCATTTAGGTTCCCCATTACCTTGGTAGGCACATCCAGAACTTCTGCATGTTATTATAGTCACTAGTTTCATATTGAAGATCTGTTTTCTTCAATCAAAACATCAAAGAAGTATAAATAGAAACGTGTCCCAGACAGCTGAAACACTGTTGTTTTGTTGTTTTTTGGTTTTTGTTTTTTTTTCTTTCTATCAGTTTTTTCTTGTCTATGTATCTGGAATATCTATATATATATCTCTTAAAAGACATATATCACCAGTTACTCTCACTAGGGCAGAACAACAAAGTTGTTATTCAAGAATTGTTATTTGTGTATAATGTTTTCTTGATCTATTATATACAATCATTCTTTTAACTAATTAAGCTCATGGCAGTAAACATTTATCTTTGAGAAATTCTCTCTCTGCTTTTCCTTCAGTTCAACGTGTTGAATGTCATTGTTCCTTAAAACAGACTTATCAGGGTTGCTTAGCAAAAGGATTTTTGCTGTCACTGTCTTATTATAACTAACTGTATCTGTCTTTGCATGCAGATGTTGAAAGCTATAATTCCTCCTACTTTAAAATTGTTCCCACTCTTACTAACTGACAAGTGCCCTTTTCCAAGAAAACCCTATTTTTTCATATTTAAAGGTAGTTGTGAATGTATACTGTAAGGTTGGCAGATTTCTAGGGAATGAATTAATCAACAAACAAGACTTTCTAGTAAACTGCTTATATTTTTAAATTGTTGAATATAATTTGGTGTTTTAAAAAATGCCATCGACCTGCCAGCCCATGTATTGATTGCATGTTTTGCTCTTTACAGTTTCCACTTGCTATCCTATTATGTTGTGGCTCAGGTGAATGATTCAGCCACTTCTTCCTCAATAGATAACTGCAACTTCAACATAATGTGAGAGACTGAGGCTGACTCTTTGGACGTATTAGAAAAAAAGAGTGGAAGGTGATTCCAGGGTCAGGAGGAACTGCATAGTCACATATATAACCCCTTTTAGTTTTTTATCTTAGATTTTATTAGTTATAGTTTTTGTCAAACTCTTCAAAGCTACTATTTTCTCTCTTTTTGCATTATTTATATATGAATTGATCTCTTTCAGATACGTCCAGGTAATATAAATCCTTGTTTACAAAAATTTGGACTTGGTCTTCCATGTAGTATCGCAACCCTGTCTACATGCATTTGCTTATTTCTTGTGGTATGGAAGTTGTACTCATTTAAGGCAGTTGATGCCTTAATCTTGAAAATGCATCTGAAAATACAGTGTGGTCTCATGATATTGAGAATTCCTTAGCAATATTTCTGATAACCTCCGGGTGCATTTCTTTATCCTTTTTTTTCCTTTTGCTTTGATTTTGTTCACCTGTCACCCTGGTGACTGTCAGATAAACTAGATAGAGATAATAGAAGAAATAGAAAAACTCTCACTTTAGAAAAAATAACTGTGCACATGCAGTCCTAATTATGAAGATTTTCTTCAGGATTTACAGCATTTGTGTCAGTTTTAAGCCATGGTTTAGGGGGCAAGACTACTTTTGTTGTCCTGTGACGTAAGTAATGGTTCAGTGATTGAAAAATGGAGAGTGTATGTATATAAGCAAGAGTAGTATGATGGGATGTTTTAAAGCAATGTCTGAAAAAATTAAAAATTACAAAAAGACCACCCCCTTATCAAAAAATCTTCCAAACTTAGCACTCAACAGAACCTTTCCTATGTGCCTTGCATTTTTCAACATCATTCATGAAGATGTTGAACAACAAACATACAGGAACAGAAGAACCAAAGGTCTTGCTGTTTTTGTCTAATGCAGATTTTTGTATCATGGACTTCATTAACCTGACAGTACCAGCATTGTGTCATTACTGTATCTTGCAATTTTTGATGGCAAATAACTAAGACAGTCTGATAAAAAATATTATCCTTTTTTCCTTTTCCATCATACAAGTACCTCTTCCCAACTGACATTAATTATTGCTATGACTAAGGTTCAAGTTATGTTTTTGTCTAATTTTTTTTTTTAATGTTTTTATGCATAGAGATCAAGGGATTCAAGTGTGTGCTGCACAAAAAAGCTTCAGCTCACTCTGCCTCTTCCTCATGCTTACTTAAGGAGAGATTGTCTCTGATACCATCTCCATGATATTAATAAAGCCGATGTGGACACTACCTTCCACATTTTCTATACACAAGTCCACCTCTGTTGGAGTCCCGGTCACCAAATGCATCTTAAAGCAGCAGTTGGACTGCTTGTTTTGTAATGAAAGGACAATTGGGGTTTGAGCACATAGTCTTTTATATATTCTCTGGTTTCTGAATCTTGTGGGTGAACACGGAGATTATTATCACTGCACTGAGTTATGTGAACCTTTGCTGTTTTGAAGAATTCAAAGTTCTTGTCCTTCTTTCTTTTTTTTTTTTCCTAAGTAAAAACAGATTAGTATAATTACTCCTGTGTTGGCTATAAACTCCTTTCGTTCTCCTCAAAGGAATAATCTATTTCAGGTCTCAGTTTCAAGACTGATGCTGTGAAATTATTGTTTTAAACATTGCATAAGCGTATGCACCTGACTGAGAAGAAAAAAAAACATTCTATAGACCACAGGAAAAGTTTACCTATATTGCACAGATAAAAGGTTTAATCAATTGATTTTTACCCCTTGTAGTGAATAGAGACTAGAACTCAGTTAGAAGTATTGTATACCGTGCTGTGATGGTGTACTTCCCTCACCTTTTACCCACTTAAACCAAAACCACCAGTGGGGGTTGTGATGGCTGCATCCAGTTTACTGTGAACTTTGGGAGAGGGATGACAACATGGTGGCTAAGGCTGTCTGGAGCAGTGACTCAGACACTTTGCTGGTATGCAAATATGACTATAAGTCAATCACCTTACTCCATAGGCACCAGATAGCCCAAGGCTCATTGAGCTCTCCTGTATGGCAGTGGGCTGCATGCTGGGATCTCCCCTTGAGTAGGGAAAGCTCTCAAGGTTATTCCTTAAGGCTGAGATATTCTTTGCTACAACAGGTTCTTGGTGAGTGATTTATAGCATGCTAAACTTTGAAATCTTATCTAAGTGATATAAAAGATTGATTGTGCATATATAATCCTTTAGACATAAACTGTCAACCGAGTCTGGGACTAGGATTGGATCCAGCCACACCTGGACTCCTCTCCAAGGAGTTCAGAACTCAGGGGGTTCTTTCTTAACCTCATGGCTCAAAAGGAGGGTCTCCCTGACAGCTTTATCTGACCTTGTCCTCTACATGGTATGCAATCACATGTGCCTTGCCATCGAATCTTACTAAGCCACTGTCGAATTTACCATTGATTTTTTCATTAATTCACTGTTCTAATGAAGTATACTGTTGGTTCTCTCTTAAAAGTGAAGTGCATCACTCCATTTGCAACACATGCATTGGGTTTATAAATCAGAAGTATATATAATGATTTCAATGGCTTCTGATTTACGGTCATGTAAAGAAGATCATAATCAAGATATATGTTATTTTCTAATTCTGTTGCAAGGGAAAGAAGAGATGTAAACGGCTGGCTTGAGAGCTTAGCTTGCATTAAATTGATTTATAATGTGTTTACATTAAAACAACACGGTAGGCCCTGGCATGATTTTTTTATTGGCATAACTTACTTCCTTTAAATTGCTTAAAGGAGCAGCTCTGAAACTACAGGACTATAGAAGAATTTTTTAATTTTTTTCAGCCTTACTTTTAGATGTCTGCTTACTATCATTCATCTTTTCTATCTATTTTGTCTGTATGTATTCTGGGGTAGATAGAGCATCAGGTAATCTCTGACCCATACTAAGTTCTACTCATCTTTCCCTCTTTGGGATTACTCTGAGTTGATAGATTCAAAATGGTTTCTCTAAAAACAATAATGAATTTTATGAAATATCTGGATTATAAAACTTTTCATTGTATACTTGAGGTTTGTTGCAGAGATTTATAGAACAGCTTTAATGTCACCTATTTTTTGTGCCTGTTATAAAATCATCTTCTGAAACTTCAAAATTATTCTCATATAAGACTGAGGAAAATGTTTTCTTGTATGTATTTCTGATATTCATTTATCCTGCAGATCCTTCACTGGGAGAGACTACAAATTTATAGATCAAGTAGAGTAAGATGGTTTAGTTATTAGGAGGAGAAAATTTCTAGTATTTCTACATGCTAAAGTTTTGCATTCTCCTATAGAAGGTTACACCATGTTTTGTGAAGTAGGCATGGATTTTATGAAGTGGTTAAAAATAAAAATAATGGATCACAATTATATTCTTAAAGGATAGTTTCATTGGTATCCATTCAGGACTTTTGAAAGACGCTTACCCTAAAGTCTCTGTTTAGAAATCCTGATATTTTCTTTTTTTTTGAGGCATTGATATTCTCTTCAGGTTTTCCATTGTTCAACATTCTGTATAAACTTAGCCTTTGTCTGTGGTGAGAAAATCTTGCATCTAGAGAAGTTTACTTAAATTTTTGAATTCAAAGTTTACTTAAATTTTTGAATTCAATATAGCCATTCTGATGTTGGGTATACTGTTGTATCTTAATATACTGACATTCCACCGTAAGTAGTATGATCTCAAAGATAGACTAAACTTCAAATCCATTTTAGAGATTTTAATCTTCCTTAAATGGTTTCATAAAGGGGGATTCTGGAGGTTTGGCCTCACTTCTGTTGAAGCAAGGAGTGGTCAAACAACAGCTAGGGCTGTCTTTTAATCAAAAAGGGAGGAGATTTGGGTGCTAATGTGGTTACCAGTATTGAATTCCTTATGAAACAGTTGCAATCTCATTTCAGGTATGTGGCACAGTTGCCAATAACTTTGAGGACAGGAAAAACCTGGTAAATTTCTTGGAACATCATAAGTTTCTAATGTGAATTCCATGCCAGCTCTTGGCAGACTTCTTGATGTTTTGGGTGTTTTTTCATCCTGTGTTGTTATGCACTGCTGCAGGAAGCTGTCATTGATGACTTTCTGTCATTACTTGTATCTGTTTCTCACATCCATAGCCAATGTCTGAAAGGAGATACAGAAAAATAAAAATAGAAAAGACATATCTATCAAATTCTGTAACTTTGTACTGCTGTTTACATCACATTCTCCACAGCTACAAATTGTACCATTTCTGGAGTCACATATTGCACAAGGGAAAATAGCTGATAGGATTCAAAAAAGTAAGTGGGAGGAGGAAAAACACATTTTGGCATTGAATTTGCTGGAACTGAGAGCAGTAGAGGGAATACATCTGGGAGGGACAGAGAATAGCAAGACCCTGAAGAAGGCTGCCATAAGTTTGGATAGGGATCCCAATTCTGAATATTTAGCCAAACCTTAATGTTTCTGTCTTTGACACTGTACTACTACTAAATACAGTGTGTCAAACTTGCTAAGTTCAAAATACCGTTTCCTGATAAAATGGAAATTTAAACCGAGACTTAATTTTTTGAAAAATGCTGTTGATGTTCTGTAACTTAAGTTTTTTCCTCTAACCCTGAGGTCTAGGTATCACTGGTGGTATTTCTTACCCTTCTACCCACCTGCTGTTTAGTGGTACTTGGTATGGTTGGTTGATGGCACGAACTTTCTAAATTAGACTTCCTAGGAAATACTGTTAATGCATGACTGGGTGTGTTACTCAACCCATCTTGTAGATACATAAACAGATTAGAATCTATTGCAGTATAGCACTTCTTTTGGTCTTTTCTTTCTCATGATCATTAGACAATAAATGATTTTGGGAAAAAAAAAAAAAAAAAAAGAGGAACCAGAGAAGGTATATGAAGTAATCATCATTTTTGTTCTATTCCTACACAAAGGCTGGTTTTTCCCTGATTTTGGTGGGTTTTTGAAAAAAAAAAACACAAAACAACAACGACAAAAAAAAAACACACAAAAAACCCCAAAAAACAAACAAACAAACAAACAAAAAAAAAAAAACCAAAAAACCCCAAAACTATCTTGAGCTTTGTAGGTTGAAAACAAGGAAATTAAAATATTATTGGGCTCCATGAATTTTAGCTAATACCTGCTTTCATAAATTTAGTATATTGAGTTGCTTTATTTTTCTCCCTCTACAATGTCATATCTGGGCAAAGGAAAAAAAAACAAGGATGCCTTAAGAATACATCTTTGTGTCTTAATTAACGAAATACAGGCAACAATTGGGGTTTGCACGTGAGCATATCTGCTACAGCAGAAAGACCAGTTGTACCATATCTATATTTAGGCAAGTCAGTCATCTTACCATTGAAATAGTTCAGCTTTCCTTGTCAAAAGCTATTGCTGTTGAACATTCTTACAGTTGCTATTACGATAATTGCATTTTCCTTGTGACAAATTCTTGCATACTACAGATATGCAAAGTTGAGGTATACAGTGACTAAAGAGTTTTTAAAGGTAGTTATGTAAGTCTGTATCAAGGTACCCCAAACGCCTCAGACATAAATATACGGAAGTTTCTTGAACATGCTAAGTCATGTCTTAAGTTTTGGGAAGGACTGTGATCCTTTAGTCTGCCAATCTTTACAGTGCATGAACTAAGGAGGAATTTATCAAGCAAGACATTATTTTACCTTGATATAGAGTTATTTCCATTTCCATTTGTGGTCTCTCCATTCCTCTTGTGAAAAAACATGGGACAAGTCTACATCTTTCAACATACTAATACACTTTAGGCTTTTGTATTGATTTTGCACAGAAGTATGACTGTTTCTTTACCATATATGGAAGCACTATTTGAATCTGTACTAGGGAAGCAAGATAGTGTTTTTGATATTGGAAGAGGCGCACAGGATGTCTTACACAAAAAATGTATGGCATACTCTTTGTTTTTTGGTCCCAAGTTTTGGTCCCCCTAACAGTGCATACTTTCGACATTGAGCAGATGACAGGGACACCCAACTTATGCACCAGTTTGCACAGCAGACTGGTATCTTCTTGAGATCATCTTGAGCTTCTAGGGACTTTTGCTGGTGTCTGTGTACTCCTTTGAACCCTGGAAAGAATTTAAGGGTTCCTGCTGCTTCTCCTGCTGAGAAGTGTCTGAGGGAATGCAGGTTGTTTAGCCCGGAGAAAAGAAGGCTCAGAGGAGGCCTTATAGCTCTCTATGACTACCTGAAAGGAGGTTGCAACAAGGGGGGTATTGGTCTTTTGACCCAACTAACAAGAGAGAATGTGAGAGGAAACAGCCTCAATTTGCATCAGGGGAGGTTTAGATTGGATATTATGAAATATTTCTTCACAGAAAGGGCTATCCAGAGAAGTGGTTAAGTCAACATCCCTGGAGATATGTATAAGACATGTAGATGTGGTACTTAGGGACATGGTTTAGTGGTGGATTTGACAGTGCTAGGTTTCTAAGTAAAACTAAAGATAAGGGTAGCTCCAGTGGCTTCTAACAGATTTCCTCAGCTGTCCATGATCAGTGTGTCTGCAGCCGTAGGGACCTGCACACCCTAGGGAGGGTCAAGCACCTGTTTAACCTGTGCTTAAAGAGAAACCTGAGTAATAGCCATGTCCAAGAGCACAGCTTCTGAAACACAACAGTTTGTGCAGAAAAGTGTGAGGAGGAGGAGGGTAAGAGGACTAATAAATTTTCTTAACCAACATTCACATCCTGAGATGTGATAATCAGATGCCTCAGGGAACTGGCACTGCTGGAGTAACTGCCCCTTTGCAGTTAGATTTTGTGACTCAGTTTCAGAAGCAACATGCAGCCCTGCAAGCCTCAGGCTGTGGGAATTGCCTGAGGCCTCTTGCAGAGGCTGGTACATGTGCTCTTTAAGTCTCAAGGAAGTACGCAGTTATTAAGGAGCCATCATGAAAGAACTGTGGGGAGGAGGTCATCATCCTGTGCAGCAAGAGAGAGGATGAGAAAAAAACCAAGTAAATTTCTTCCAAGACCTTGCAGCTTCAAGAACCTGAACTTCTATCTGCAGTAGGAGGGCATGGAGGACCTGCAACTGTAAAGTTGGAAAGGGGAAACTGCCCCCAAGATTAAGGCTGGAAGCCAGTGACTTCTGGTACCAGGAGGAATGCTCTTGTCCCACACTATAACTTGCAATTGCAGAAGGGATTAACTGCTGTTGTAGTTGGAGAGAAGCTTAGAGTGCCATCAAATGGAGCATCTCTGAGGGCTGTGTCTGAGATACTCAGGATCACCAGAAGGAAGCTGTGAGAGACAGTAGTAGGGAACTACTAAAGATGATTGGAGGACCCTGTGTGGTATACCTGATTTGTTGTCTGAAAACGTTTATTGCTGCTTCATGTTCTGGATGTTGTGAAGTGATTACCTAAGTTTACCCAGTCTGTCAGCTACTACCCCAGGTACTCTTCCGTGTAGGAATCCTACTTCCAGGGTGATCTAGAAAAGATCAAAGTGGCAGGATGCTAAGTGTGGTGGTCAAAGGCATGGGGGGACAGGTGGTGTCTATTCAGTTCTGATGAGGAGGAGGAAGAATGGCCTGAGAAGGAACTGACAAATTCTGTAGTTTGATAACTGATTGCGCAGCTGTTGTTGACATCAGAATCTGTGGATATGGTAGATTTCTTGTACATATTGATGACAACTTCCTGGCACAGGCACATAAGGACCCAAGGAAAGCTGCTCTGCTGGATCTGATGCTTAGAAAGCAGTTGTTCAGAGATTCAACAGCTGGACGCATCCTTGGTTGCAGTGACCATGAGATGATAAAGCTCGGTAAGCTAGGAGGAAGCAGAAAGTCAAAAAGTGTGGAACATAAAACCGCCAATGTCTGTAGTGTGGATCAACACTGTTATTCATTATGAAGAAGTACAAAGCCTGAAAATTTGTCCTAACAACCCTCACACATCTATCTGTTCCCAATGAGTTCAAACCACTGGTGCCAGGATCCATTTGAGCAGAGAAAGCATGATCGTAACACCAAGAAAGGCTGTAGAAACTCTGTTCATACCACTTTTAACTGTATTGTTATTATTATGATGCACATGACGTGCTCCAATCCCTCAACCTTCTTTGTTGCACCAATGTTTTATTTCATGACAGTAGTAATTTTATTAAATTTCAGACTATTGAAAATTATTCTGCAATATGTGTTTTAGAAAAATTTGAACAGAAAAGAATTAAAAATTTGAAAATCAACTAGTACTCTTTAAAAAGGTGTTACTGTAGAGTTTTTAAGATGCTGGTGAAGGCTGAATGTTGTAAATCAGGAAAGTCACACAGGAAAAAAGTTACGATAGCTTGACCCTATTATTCCTTATAGTTTCAGGCATTCTAAAACCCATAATGTGTTTTGCTTTTAATCACAATCTTCTTTCATCTGAATGTAACACTCTGCAAGAGCTTTGCTCTTTCCACTCACCTGCTGGGGCAGCCATTATTAAATTTACTATATGACAAATTCTTCATTTTTGCCTATTCTTTACCCTCCATCACAGAAAATTCAGAATTGCAAAAGCTGTCATTCATTTCCTGTCCTTTGGTAATATAAAGAACAAAAGGTGGTTTGTGTCTCGTAATGCCTCTAGCAAGAGTGTGTGTTTTGCATTCTAAAAACTACGAAGGCTTCTAATTTCTAATAACTGTTTCCATCCATTTCATTTTAATCACTAAAGATCCTGTCTCATTTTGTCTTAGGTCAAAAGTTGTCCTTCTTGTTCTTTCTATAGTATCTTTTATATTTTAGGCATCAAACTAAAGCTTCAAAACTTAATTCCAGTTTACTGCTTCATTTGCTGCTGAAAAATGCTTGTACTTGAAAACAAGCATTTCAACAGCTTACAGACTAAAATATTGCAATAGGAAAAAGTGCCGAAATGTAATGTCATATTGCAGCTAAAGGATTTTGTCTTTACAAAGTAAAATTTCAGTGGGGATTCAGACTCTCAGAGGTAATAATCTACCTTTCTTATGAGGCAAACTTCAAGTTGTCAATACTTTTAATAAATTTGATTTATTTCTAAATCTAGATTTAAATATTACGTCTTTGACCTCTTCTCAGTTTGTGCTGTCATATATGTGGTGGGGCTGATGGAGGCATTGGAATTAGATCTGTTCAGCGTCGGGCGGCCCTGGCTGGGCTGCTCCAGCAGCACAGAATCTGCTTGAGGAGAAAAAAGGGAGGAAAGAAAAAAAGATTTACTGACTGAAATGCTTTGATTACCACATGTGAGCGTTCATGCTTTTAGGAGTTTATCCAAGTGGAGGTCACCTCTGATCCTTTGGAGACTCAGCATGAGCTCCAACAAGAACCTTGAACTTACTTAAGAACACAAAAGCATTATAAAGGTGTTTGAACACAGTTTTATAGACAAATGTAAGAGGATTAGGACTGGTTTGATGTGTTACACCTGAGAAGTTATGCTATTTAGCAGGAGTTCAGGACATAGGAAAATTATGCGAGACCCAGGAAGTCTGACTGATGAAGAATACTGAAAATGTAGCTCCAAAAAGGGAGAAAACAACAGTTTAATACCTAGCAGATTTGCAAACAGGTTGAAGATATAAACTGTTTTCCATGTCTGCAAAGAATGACACAAGAACTAATGGCCTCCAACCGCAGGAAGGATTATTCAGATTTGCCATTCAGAAAGCTTCCCGCTTAAAAAAAGCATTGCAGAGGAGTACACTGTGAAAGGGGTTTTGTCCTCCATTGCAATGATTCTTAAATAATGAACAAAACAGTCACCTGCCAGGAATAACAGGCATAATGGTGAAACATTTCCTGAGACAAGAGATGAACTAATTGAATCTTAGGGCCTCTTTCAGCAGTACTGTTTTACAGCTGTGTAAATAAGTAATCATTACAAAGGGGAACTTGGACTGAATTTCTCTATTAAGATAAACATCATGGATTGAATAGGTGAATTTACAGAAGATGCTGTTGAAAAGTCATCAGCTCAGCAGAGGCTTGAATCAGATCTATAAGTTTCTAATTCTATAAACTTTTCTTGAAAGTATATGTTATGTTCTAAAAAGTCAGAAATAGCAGAATCCTAATTCCTGGCATTTTTAGTTGTTGCTTTTTTAATTAACATTGAGGAATAAAATGTAATAAAATGAATCTGCATTACTGTTCAGTTTTGCAGCCTGCAAATATAATTCTCTTTTGAATACTGAAGATTTTGTTGCCACTTTAGTGACAAAAACACCCAAACAGAAGTAGGTAAAGGTTATATATTATATTCATAGGTACATTAAAAAAGGCTGCTTTTTTTTTTTCTAACTTAGTAAATTCACAGAGTGAAAAAGATTATTTTATGTTCTAGTAATGTTTATTTAATAAAAATGATCAACAACTTAAATAAAATTTAAAACTTTAGTGAATATAGAATGTGGGTCTATCTGGCCTACAGGACAGACTATCAACTCTCACAGAAATGGTTAGAGATGTCTTCGTCAGATATTTTCCACCTTTTAATACATCTTAAAGTATTTTATTAGGAATTACTTTTGCCTTACCCTCAGATTGTTTCCCGTTTGAATTGCCCTTGTTACATATTATTTATTAAATTATATAAAGTTACATTATGACATACTATGATGTGTTACATTTTAATATATGGTACAATATAATACATCATTCCATATCATATCAGGGAATATAGTTCATGATGCTACTGTCTCATGACATGAACTTCTCATGCTCCATGTTCTCCTTGGTCTTGAGCAAAGTCCCAGATGTTTATTTTAAAATTACTTAATGCTTTGCTGTATTTTAATAAATTTTAACTTCTCTGTTCATGCTAATAAAATACATTTTTTAACCATAATTTAAAAATACATACAGTTGGAACTGTTGCATGTGCATGGATTCTTGAAATTATCTATTGTATCATATTTAAAGTGTTCTAATCTTGTTTATTAAACTTATCAAGTAAAACTACTGAAATGCATTCCTCCATATCACACAAATATGTTCTCCTATGTTCAGTATGCATTGTTGATTGTTAGTACTTCTTATTATCTGCAATGAACATAGTCACAGACAGCTATACTGGATAAGAATATTGAGTAATTTGAAATTATAGCCTTTTGAAAGGTCAATGTCTTATAACAGAAATTACTTGCAACAAGCTTTTTATATTGATGTCTTCCACCCAATTCACATTTATTTCCTCTGTTTTTTACTAGAACTGATATAAACTAGTGGCTCGATAACTTTGTGTTCCATACTGATTCCCTGTTCCTGTTGAAACTGTCAGTCTTTTATGGTACCTTTAGTACTACCCAGAAGTCTTTCAGCTCCTTCAGGTTCTTAAGATCATTCAATGGCAATTTATAAAAATAAAACTCAGATAAATTTTTATTTCTAATCTTGATGTGCCTGCAGAGAAATAAGTAAGAAAGGTTATGCTTGCCTTCACTTCCCATGAAGGTAAGTTTGAAAAAAGCAGAGGTAAAGATGTCACTGCAGTTCTGTTGGGGATAACCCTTTTAAGCTTGGGGTATTCTTCCAAAATACCTGGCCTAGTTTAAATATGTTTTATATGTCCAGAACTGTAGAAAAGTATTCTAGAACAGCACATAATTGGGCCCAACATGTCCGATCTTTCATTGCATTCTATCTTCTGAAGTCCTTTATCTGTGTAAAGTAAAAGTAATGTACAGGTGCCATGTTGTCTGACTGTTGATTTAGTTCTGCAATCACTGCCTGAGGTGTAAAGCAACAGAGAATATAATATGCTGTGAAATGGGTGTAAGATGCCAAAACATAACTTCAACCAAAAATACTGTTAAATAGCTGATAACTGTAATGTACGCTGCTGAACATTAGAGACTACTTAGAAGATACTGTACAACTAATAGGGAGTCTCTGAAATTAAGGAAAACTTGTCCATTTTTCTTTACTGGAATAATTCATTTTTATTGCTTTCTTAAGCTTAATCAGTGGGCTAAAACCCAAAATATTTTTCAACAGATAGGGCATTTTAAATTAGACTGGAATGAGAAGTTAATATATTAGTATATAACTACGTATGTACTTTTTTTTATTTATCTTTTCATATATCTTCATGTAAAATCTTGAGCATAGTAAGATTTGGTTTGGAATTTTTTGATACATTTCTCTTCTTTCTCTTGGCCATGAGATATAGATAGAGAAGATTTGCTTTTAAAAAATGAAATTTTCAGGACTAACTTGACATATGTAGTCAATTATGTATTTGCATAATTGCATATGACAATCATATTGATTCATACTTATTCCTCCAAATCTGTAAATCCAGCATGTCTGGGGTTTTTCAATATATCAGCTTGTAGGAGTCTACAGGACATGGTTTCTTATTTTAATTTATGATGAAATGTATTGTTGGGAAAAAAATGTGAATTTCTTGATAATCTGCATATAATTAGCTGCTGTTTACCCAGAATGCTTAAAATACCTGAGAAGTATCCTGCATGAAAGTAACTGATCCAAAAGGTTTTCTTTTTCTGCAAGGGAAAGGATGGACTGGAGGAAAGAAAATGATGCTCTCATTATATTGTAGACTTTTCAGGAGAGCAATGCTCTAGGAAAATACCATTAAAAACACGATTTGAATGGAATTTATATTATCCTAAAGAACTTCCTTGGAACTGAAGCCTTATTTTCATGGAGCTACAGATACTTCTGTCACATTTAGAAATGTAGTATGCCTGATTGCTAAAATGAATAAAAGTTATAAAGTTCAGTTTTGAAACCTTTTAAGAAACATGGTTATGTTAGTCACTTGAAAGCATCATATAATGTCATGATGATGGCACAGCAGTACCATAATATGCCAATTTTACTAAGTTTTCCTTCTAAACAATTTATTTGCTTTCTCTCTTTTGAGATTTTAAAAGATTAGCTGAAAGTTGCATCACGCTCTTCCTAGGAGCTTAAGTAATTTGGACCGATAGCACTTGAAGAATACCCATAGTCTAGGCTGAGGTTTCAGACAACAAATTCCATGCATTCTGTTAAAAATTTAAAGCCAAAGTCCATGGACTAGAGCAATCTGTCATTAAAAACAAAAAGCAGGTCTTCAAGAAAATCTTTCTTGTAAGTTTTTCTAAGGATGTCTCATTTCTAAAGTTTATTACCCATTGCCTGGTTTTTAGGAAGAAGAAATTAAAGTAGATGAAAAGAAATATAAATTGCAGGAATTTTCCCTGATCAAGTGGCACACAACCTTCCCTCTTTAGTATCGTAGATTTTTCAGTATGTTTGTATATATGTTTTTGGGGTTTTTTTTTGAGGGTATGAGTATATAAGAGCCTTCCAATTTATCAAGATGAAAATTAACATTTTTAATCTAAGTTTGGTTAGAAAGGGGAAAATATTTAATATGGTGCAGTCACACAAAATTTTCTGTTCTCTACAGAAACAAAAGTAGGAATTGTCTGGAACTTCGCTTTTTGCGATCATTTGTGAGTGGTTCTGTTTCCATTTTATATCAACAGTTTTGCAAATAAAAATGTGTAAGCGCAGTGGTCAAATATGAACAAGCTGTTGTCTATCTCTAATTTTTAGTTTCAAACATGCTGGTATTTCCTTTATTAGGGTTTACTGTGATAACAGTTATTTTAAGGAAGACTGAAGCTTCAATACTTTGATATTGCCATATTTCTCATTGAAAGTCTTTCTTCATGTCCAAAAGCGTTTGGAACAGTCTTCTGAGCAGCTGTAAAGACAGCAAACATTTTGACAGGAGTGTTTTTGTCTGGAGCATGCATATTTTGTCAAGTGGAAAACTCTGTTCAGAGGCATTAGACTAGAAAACAAACCTTTTCTTGGTCATAAACTTTGCACTTCAAACAAATATTCTAAACGGTGGGTTGGGGAGCAGGGTGGAATCAAAACAGATCATCTGTATTGAGACAAAATTTATTGTACCTTCTGTCTTTTTATTATACTTCTTTAAAATGTGAAATTTTAAAAGTAGTCAGCGTTCTCCTCTACATTTCTCTTTTCAGGTGCATCATTCCAGCCCAAGTGCGTCATGTCTACTTTCATGCTGAACTATCTAATGTACAACAGTGGAGTTTCTGATTTTGACCATCATAGCCTTTTAACTGTTAAATTTTGCTACAGATCTGGTTCTTCTTTATGTCATTCAGCATTGACTGAGTATTTCCAGAGGTAAGGAGTTAGTCAATAGCTTTCAAATTGACAAAGGCAATGAGGATCTGGCTCAATTTGGGTACCTTACAGTAGCAGACTCTGAGCACATGTGTGTTTGCATAGCGTGTAGATTTGTAAGATATCTTGTGAAGAGAAATTTCATTTTAATTGTCAAGCAAACATACATAAATAACTATTTTATAATTTGCTGAAGATAGAGGAATGTCAAATTAACTTCATGAAATAGTATTCTGGCAAAAGTGACCTTGAGCACTTCTAATGATGGGGCATTATTCACAGACTCTCTGGGCAACTTGTTCCAGTGTCTCACCACCCTCATCATAAAAAATGTTGTCCTTATGTCTCTTTGAAGTTAAGACTGTTGCCTCTTGTCATGCCACTAGAGGTCTTGAGTAGCAAGTCTCCATCAACTTTCCCTCATGGAAATGTTCCAACCCTCTGAAGATTGTTTTTGTTTTGTTTGTTTGTGTGTTTGTTGTTGTTTTGGTTTTCATTCCTCTGGATTTCCATTACTTTAGCATTTCCATGTATTTCTTCTACAGAGGACCCCAGAGCTGGATGCAGTACTCCAGGTGGGATCTTACCGGAGCAGAGTAGAGGAATAGAATCACCTTCCTCAACCTGCTGGCCGCACTGCTTTTGATGTGGACCAGAATACAGTTGGCTTTCAGGACTGAAAGTGCACAGTGCCAGCTTATATCCAATACTTTGTCTGCCAGTAGTCCCAAGCCCATCTCTATAAGGCTGCTCTCAATCCATTCATGCCCCAGTCTGTAGGGATACTGGGGATTGCTTCAATACAAGTGCAGGAATTTGTACTTGGCCTTTATAAACTTCATGCAGCTTGCATGGGCCTACTCCTCAAGCTCATCCAGGTCCCTTTGAATAGTGTCCCATCTCTCAAGACGATCAGCCGCATCACTGAGTTTGGTGTCATCTGCAAACTTGCAAAGGGTACACTCAATCTCTTTGTCATTAACAAAGATAGTAAATAGAATTGGTCCCAGTACAGACCTTTCAGGGAAACCACTCATTACTGGTTGCCACTGGACATTGAGTTATCGACTGCATCTCTGGATGCAGCCATTCAACCAATTCTTAAGAGTCCATCCATCAAACCCATATCTCTCCGATACAGGGGGAAGAATATTATAGGGGGTTCATATCAAGGGCCTTACAGAAGTCTAGGTAGATGGACATTTTAGCTCTTTCCTAGTCCACTGGTGCAGTTACTCCATCACAGAAGACCACTAGATTAGGCAGGCATGATTTGCCCTTAGTGTAGCCATGCTTTACTAGTTACCTCTGTGTCTTCTGTATGTTTTGACCTGTCCTCCAGGAGATTTGCTCCATGATGTTATTGGGCATTGAGGTGAGGTAGTTCCCAGAGTCTACCTTTCTACCTTTGCTTTTTAAAATGCGTGCCAGGTTTCCCTTTTTTCATTTACTGAGGACTTTGGTTGTCATGGCTTTTCAAATATGATGGAGAGTGACTTGGCAACTACACCAGCCATTTCCCTCAGGACCTCGGGTTGCATCACATTGGGTCCCATGGAGTTGAATATGTTGAGGTTCCGCAGGTGGTGTCAAACCTGATCTCATCCTATGATCAAATGGACTTCATTTCCCTAGTCCCTCTCCTGAGTTTCAGGGCCTTGAGAGAAGTGAGGAGAGAAATTACCATTGAAAACTGAGACAAAAAATAATTTATGAGTACTTCGACCTTCTCCATGTTAGTTGTCACCAACTCTCCCATTTTCTTTATGAAAGGAAGTGCATTTTCTTTAATCTTATTTTTCTGGTTAACATGCCTGTAAATGCCTTTTTTATTATTCTTTGCATCTGTCAACAAATTCAGCTCCAGCTGCACCTTATCTTTCCACATCTGGAAATTGTCCCTATCTTCTTACCAGGATATGTATCCCTGGTTACACAGCCTGCACATTTCCTTCTTACACTTTAGTTTGACCAGGATATCTATACTGAGCCATGCCAGTCTCCTGTATTCCTTGGGAATAAATATTCTTATATATGGGAATTGAGCTCCTGCTGTCTCAGAAAAATGTGCTTAAAGAGCTGCCAGTTCTCTTCAGCTCCTTTGTCTCTGAGGGCAATTTCCCAAGGAGCTTCATACATGAAAGCCTTAAACAACTGAAGTATTTTCTTATGGGCTATTGTTGATTTAAAATACTAGTAGATGGCCATATCTTCTAGATATAAAAAAGTCTTGTTTTAGAAGGGAAAAAAAACCCCACATTTCAAAGCTGGCATTGATCAAGTGAGCCATCAACCCTCTCCTCTGGTTAGTCAGAAATTATAGACTAGGGTGAAAAACAAGTAGTTCCTGCAAAAAACTTACTAGGTTGGGAAATCAGCTTTTTTTTTTTTTTTTTTTTTTTTTTTTTAATATGTTGTCAGGCAACTATCTGGTTCTCATGCTTTTTACTGTAAAGTTTAATCTGAGAGGCTTTGAAACTTTTCTTCATAGTTTTCTCTAGGTATTATGCCTGAAGTATTTTCATGCAATGGAAACCTAATTTTGTTTTAGAGGTTTTTTGTTCATTTTGTAGCAAATTAGGTATAGGGCCCTAAATTCATTTTTTTACTAGGGATTTTCAAACTTTATTTTTTTTCCCCTTGTGTGACATGAATCAAAGAATGTACTAAAAAGCAGATTCATTACAAGGGTTTTAATTTTGCTCAGAAAAAATAGTAAATCACAGCACTCACAATACATGCCATATTCACTTTCACAGCAGTGTAAGGCCAGTCTTCCACCATTTTGTCAATTAAATTTCATAGACAAATCTTTGCATAACTATGAAATCCAGAAGACTAGAAGGTAGCAGAGACTGAAAAAGACATTGCTAACACAGTGTTATGACTCTTAAACTGGAAAGTGACTGTTAAATTTTAAACATAATGGAGATTTTACCAGATAACAAAACGTGTCAGTGAGTGGCTGGAGTGAGAATATAAATCTCAGTATGCACTGGTTTAATCGTAGTGTAATAATATCTTAGTGCACTGTCTTAACCATATATTTTAAGATGTGGCATTTAAAGCATAATTTTTTTAACCAAAGCAAAGTTTTGTTCATAATATAGCTGGCATCCTCCTTAAGCGTTTGTCTCTCTGTGAGATTAGGTATAAAATGTGGGGTATATTTTTATACAGTTTCTTGAAACATGACAAAAAAATGCTCAGTAGGTTTCTTGAAGGTGAACTAAAAGAGAAAAAATTGACATTTTTCATAAATCTAAATTCTTTCACTTACATTAAGGAATTAATTAGAATAGGGAGGGAAATATAATACAGATCCAGCTAAGATTTTAATAGATTTTTATATAAATGGTTTTAATCTGAAGCATGATCCCCTGAAGATAGTCCTATTATTTCGTCAGTGTTATAGCTGTCATGAGTTGTTGTGTATCTGTAAAGCATTGGATTTTACTACAGCTGAAGTCTGAGTCACTTTCAAGAATTTTTTTGGTGTCTTACTTCTCTATTAAATATTTCTTTAAAATCTGACCTTGGAATTTTGCAAATCAAAGTCACTGATTTTTCATTTTTTTGTTTGTTTGGAGTTTTTTGGTTGGTTGGTTGGTTGGTTTGGTTTTGGGTTTTTTTGGGGTTTTTTTGGTGGCCTTCTCAGTGCACTACTTTACTTTTGCAGTGATATAAAGAAACAGTAAACATTCTTACTGTACATGTAATTTGATGAAGTAGAGTTGGTTAGTTCTGGAGTTGCTTTCTGATGAAGTAAACCAGATAGCAGCTGCAAATTATCTCAAAGGACTTTAAAAGTTGAGCTGGATGAAACAAAGCCATGTATTGCTGTTCATTCTACTGGTATAAATCTATTATGTCAGTGTGAGTGAGGGAAGAAATAACTTCATTGTGTGAGCAGCTAAATTAATCGTTGATATTAGAAAGGCTTTTCCCATTGTTCATTCACAGCTTGTCAAAGAAGACATGTTCAGTTGCTAAACATGAGAACAGTTACCCAAAAAGTATCTGTATGTATGCAGAAGAGCAAAAAAGGAACCCTTTGTCAGCATGTTCCCTTTTACACAGTAGTGGTAAGCTGGAACTTATGTTAACAGCTGTTTTTCTCATGACAGTCTTTACAACTTGAAATTAGGAGCATAGAGCCTATCCCCAAACTGTATCATTAATACCCCTCAAAACAAAGGCTTTTGTTCCTCTTACCACTTCCTGTGACGCTCTCCTCCCTTTCCTAGTCTCCTGCCTGAATTTAATATCCACTGAGTATTAGTGTTTTCCTCTTTCTTTGGAAAAGGCATAATATTTGTTTAACCTTCACTTTCATGTATTGCAGTTGACAGTAATGAAACTTTTTTATCTATATACCATCTCCTTTTTAAAATAAGAGTATTTCAGATTAACTTGAGACATGATGGGTGCTATGGCAATAAAAAAAAGCATCACTGTGGTCCTTCAAAAATTGCTGTGAACAGAAAAGCTTGTGTCCCAGGGGCTCAGATTCCAAGCCCTGATTTGGTCATTACCCTAGTGTCATCCACAAACATGTTCATTTTAAACAGTTTGTTGAGGATCTGTGGTCACCTATGGAACCAATAGTGTGAATGGGGGAAAAATGATATTCAGGAAGCTGGATATTTCTAATTATTTCTATTAAATAGATATGTTGAATTTTGAACTTCTCCAGGAACTGCTGGGAGGGGTTTCTAGTGGATCAGGACAGGACCTGACAGACAGGGCCTGTCCCACCACACCAAAATGGAGCAGAGTAGCCCAAGGACACCGGGACAGCCGCAGCCTTGGGCTTTGGGCACCTCCCAGGGAAAAAGCTATGTGCAGATCAGTGTGTAGGAGCTGCAAGCCCAGGCAGGCCACAACATAGGGATGGGCACTGCTCAGGCCAGGCCACATAGCACAACCTTGGCTAGGAGCAGGTGCTGGGACTGGAGGACAGCCCCAGGGGCCCCATCACTGTGGTGCTTCTGTAGCTTCTCCCAGCTATCACCAGGCAAGTGCCCTGATGGAAACTGTATGCATGGATATGTATGTGCATCTATGCTTGTGTATAGTTCACACACAGCTAGCACTTATATATGTGTATAAATGTGCATCTGCATGCAATTACAGAAATTTCATGGAGAAGAGAAGCCTGCTGTCACAGTGATGACTTCCTGATGATTTTGCATATGGTTGATGCTGCTTATTGGTGAAAAAGTTACTTTCTTGTTCAGGCCAATGTTTAAATTTTTCTTTACGTATGAGGAATAGAGGACACCTTTTCAAAACTGTGATACATATTGCTAGGTGGGAAATTGATTTTTGGATAAATTATAGTTTAATCATGGCTCTAAATTGGGATTTTCTTTAAATGTGCTCAGTGTCCTAAATTTTCTCAGTAGGCCTTAGTAATAATTGTCTTCAATTTGCCTCTTTCTCTGTAATGAAAATACAGTCCAATTTTTGCACATGGTTTGCAGACTATACTAAAAAAAACATTTGAAATATATGGTTCTATCTTTTAAAAGTATCTGTCATGATTAGCCTGAGGTGACATTTCCAACATTCTGAAACAGTGTATTGGTTTTAATATGATCAATATCACAGGGTATTTTGGGGGATTATTCACTCCCAGACTGATAAGGCTTTCTAGACTGCCAATTGTTTCTCATATTTTGTTTTTTGAACTCTTCTTCAGTTCCTCCACCTTCCTGTGCATAAAGATGAGGACATATATCTCATTAATTATACAGGCATTGCATAATCAGAAGTAGGATGCCAGAATTTTCTTGTGGGAAGTAAAATCTCTTTGGCCCTTTTCCAGAGTATGCCATTTGATGCTTAGTTACAATACATGGGAATTTAAAAAAAAAAAATTTAAGTGAACACCTGTATATTTCAGTTATGACTGTAGGCAGTAGATGAAGCAAATGCTTAAAATCTATTTTGGTCTGCAAAATCTGACCTGACTAAAGGACAATTTCTTTAATAGTAGCGACTTCCACATATTTTTACCTCCTTCAATACAATGTTTAAGAATATTTTCCACTAACGTGATATTTATGTAGGATATATTCTGTATTTTTAACTGTGAAAATTTGCATTGGTTTATATCAGGGTGTTCTATCCTGCCAAATTAATGGAAAATTCAGTCAATTGAAGCAAAATTCTACCTTTTCTTCAGTTTCCTTGTACCCACGTATGACTAGTTTTAGTATTGTTACACAGAATAGTTATATACTGCTGTAGTTACATAGAACAGACATTAACTTAAATGTTTTTAGTGAGTTTGAAAGCTCTTAACTACAGGAATCTATAATTTAAAACATTTCTGTACTTTAGCATATGTTTTCATATAAAATCAGTTAAAAAACATTAACAAGTGCAGACTCTCCTCTTTGATTCAAACGTAATTCCCTTAAATTCTTTTGCAAGAATATTTTCATCTTGCAAGAATCTCAGCAAGTTACCAAGTTACTACTACAGCTTTTTTTTTTTTTTTTTTTTTAATAATTACCAACTAGTTTCACTTTCAGAATAGACTTGGTGAGTAACACTGGCTAGGTTAGAAAGCTACATGAAAATCTCATTGCAGACCAAGTCTTATGTTAAGTCCTATATCAAAGTAGAATAAGTTGTGCTTGCTTTGAAAGTTTGACAGAAAAAGATGCATCACAGAAGGTACTTGTCATGATCTTTTCCTTGTTTTATGAACTGTAATGCTTTAGTTCTCTTTCCAGTTTGAGGAAAATTAAAATTTTCTAATTGTAAGGCTGTAATACTGCACCATGGCTGCATGTCTGTATTTTTGGGATGACTGGAACAAAATACAAGCAGTGCATTGTTTCTAATTTTCCAACCACCTGTATTCCAGCACTATAACAGGCACTTCAAAGTCTTGTGTCCTCAGAGTACATTAGATAAAGGCCAGTAATCATTGTCAAGAGCTAAATATTTATAAACAGCATAAAGCTTTTTGCAATCCCAACAAATCTAGAATAAATTTCCTATAATGCAAAAGTGCTCCCTCCAGATGCTTTCAGATTACAGTAAACTGAATGCATTAGGTTAAAAAATGCAAGCTTCATGTGTTCTCTTCCTTTTGTAAATAATTGGGTTGTTCATATAAAGCTTGTAGAATGTTGTGTTATATAACATAAAATTTCCTTTTTAATAGAAAACTTAAATCAGTTATGACCTAGACATAAAATTGTCTTTCAAAACCTTTTTGTTTTGTTTTATTTTCTTTTCTAATTGATACTGGGATCCTTGAAAGAAAGCAGGATTTTTGGTTTTATAAGTTTCCTTTACTCATGATTCTTGCAGAGATCATAATCAAGACAAGATAATCCTCCATTTGGCATCCTAATAGTTTCCATTATAACTGACTGACAGAGCTTTACAGTGCTATGAAATACTATTAAAAATAGGATCAAATTGTTTTCTCACTCTAAAAAAAACCCAACAACAACAACAACAAAAAAACAACAACAAAAAAAAAACGAAACCCTGCAAAAGACAGACCAATCTTCCTAAAAGTGTTTTGGTATTGTCCACTTGAGGAGGATAAGCTTCTAACATTTGCTCTAGGGAGAAGCTTGTAAAAAAATAAATCAGCATGCAATCCTTGGAAATGTTGGCAGTATAAGAAGAGATTTATTTCTCTCCTCCTGTCCCAAGTGCCTTTAGATTACACCCATAATTATAATGAAAAGAAGGTAATGGAAAGAGTGCTTTAATTTTGGTCATGTTCTGGTGTCCACCTGCTACATGTGGGGTTCTTGCTGTTATCCTCTACTGAATGAAGCACACAGGTCAGAATGGAAATGGAAACACAGGTCAAGGATTAATTCTTGGATTCATTTAATTAATTGGCCCATTTAATGATCTTCATGGTGCAGTGCAAAGTGTTTTGCCTCTGTCGTCTCTTCTTCAAACCCTCTTGAGTTCCTAAAACACGTGCTAGGAAATAACACTCATTTGGAATTGGGAAAGTTTCCATCTTCAAAGGGAGGAATGTGCTTTTTCTCTTTTTCAGTAGATTTCTGAGTAATTTATTTATCTTCAGTTGAGCAAAACTCTCCTGTCTGCTGTTCAGTGTGACTTTTAGCCTCAGGTCATAAGGAATTATATTTCAAAGATTTCGGTTTCGGTTAACTTAAATTCCAGATTCAACAAGTTACAATTTTTAAGTACAAGTGAATTTTAGAGCTAAAGTGAGTTATTTCTGTTCAAAAAAGTCTTTTTCCCGTAATTTTAATGTTATTCTTTTTGTTCCATTTAATAGTTTCTTCCTACATATGAGCCTTGGAGCCAATACTACAAAAGAAAACAATGTAAGGAAATCCTTAAAGAAAACTTCAGCTGAAAATGAAATATGACTTTATACAGTGGCAATATATATAAACAAAAGAACACTTTTTTACCCCTCTATTAGGGAGTAAATTAATTGTGGAGTAGGATTCTGTTGACTGTAAAAATGGTTGTAGTTATTGGGTAGCTTGAATGAGTTGAATATGTAAGAATTTGACCTCAGGAAAAGATTGCTTTTAATTCTTCTGCATTCCCTTCAAGAAATTGCAGTGACTAATTTATTTTGAGCAGGACTGTACTTGTAACATGGTTAACAGTAAAAGGTCCTTATCCATCCTAAACATGAAATTCTTTGAAGTCAGAGCAGTTCAGAGAGATTAGTTGAGGGAAGTGTAGTTGGTCTCTTACTTCAAACTGTTTCTTTTAGGAGTCAGTCAGTTCAACAAATTAAATAGTCTTCCTTTTTACTAGTGCTAAATTTATAAAAAGTCCATCTTTGTCCTTCTGCAGCTTAGAACATCCTGGAATATATTGGTTTGGGGCCTATTACTGTCCATTATTGTTGACCATGCTGCTTAAATACTCATTGCCACAGATTCTTTGATCCTGTACATGAGGCTTGAAATAACCAAATTTTGCTCTGTAATATATACACTTTCACTTACTGTGCTATTAGTCAAAAAGAAAAGTATGCCACAACTTTAAGAGTGCTTGAAATAAAGCCAAGACAAACTCTTGCCAAAAATATTTTAGCCCCAAAGAATGGTGACATGACGGTTCATAGTTAAAATAATGTGGAAAAATTAGTTGTTTGCTAGTGTGAATACAGTTGTTTTCCACTGCAAATTGAATATGCTGTGCAAGGCTTCATTGTCTGTAACAACACTTCTATCAGGGCAACATCAAGAACAGAGAATGTCCCATTAAGGGATTTCTCAATGAAGTTGTCAGTCTTCTGTGCTTTTATTGTAGAGGTCAGAAAAGGTCCTACACATACCGCTCCCTTCATTGCAGAGGGTCTTATTGGAACAGATACTCCTGAGCATTCCTTTTAGTTTCATACTAGTATATGTTTATGGGTGTCACTGTAAAGATAAACTGTCTTTCTTTTTATTTTTTGAAAATGCATCATAAATAATCTTGCATAAAACCCTCTCAATAGTATATGAATAAACCCCATATTGGTGAACTGATTTTGCATAAGTTCTCCCAAAGAGAGGCAATAGAGGAGTAGACAAGGAATACTGACTGAAGGTGTGACCTGGTAATCTGTTTTTCATTTCTCAAGAAAAGTGAATCGGAAAGGTATCTTAAGATACTCTTGAATAACAGTTGTAGTGTAGTCATCCTAATTTAAGCTTACTATTGTCAAGAAATGCTATCTTCATTATGAAATTAAATATCTTTAAACTGTACAGAATCATAACTTTACAAGTTCTGTTCCATTTGGTAAGTAAAACAGAAGTAAAATTGTCACAGGGAAATTAAGGATTACATTTCTCTTAGCTGGTGACAGGAAATACTTATATTCCTAAATTTACTCTCCATGGTTTGTAGCTATATTATATATTTTAAATTATCTGTTTCAGATCCTTTTCCATTTCAGTTTTCTGGTAATATATAACTGAAACTTGCATAACAGCCTTTGTGCATTAATTTTCTCATTTTTCAGTATGGATATTGTTAAATTTTTCTTGGTACAAGTTTTCTGTGATATACTAACATTATTATTTTTCTTTCCAAAGATTAAAAAAAGCAATAGGATAAAAAGTATTAATGCATTTTCTCAGTGTTAGCCATAGGCAATAGTAAAAATATAAATGGAGATGTACGTTTTTTATGAGAGCAAACCACACATAATGCAATATTACACTACTGCTATCTTTCCCATGGGTGTAAGTTAGGATGAGAAACGATAAGATTGTTCAGCTTGGGGGTGATAGGGAGGAAACCATATGTAGTGAAAATACAAATAAAATGGTCAGTTGCTAATACAATTAACTTTACCCTTTTAGATGGGGATTAGAGCAGAATTAGACATTGTCAGAATGTTAAAGGGGCTCCCAGAACTGAAGTCTATTTCAGAATACACAGTTCATATTACTTTTGGGGATTTTTTTCTAATCTCTGTCCTTGGTGCAAGGAAAATTTATACTCCTGCCAAATTTATATCTTCTTGTTGTCTAGCTTCACTGCTTACAGTGGTACTGGAGACCTTTTGCCTATAATTAACTAGTCACTTCAGTTGTTCTTTTTTAAACTCACACCAAAGTCTTACAGATATAAATAAAAATTAGTCATACTGAGTTTTCTTTTAAAATAAAATAAGTCTTTTCTGTGCAATACTTCATTACTCTAAAAAGGGAGCGTGTTACTTTCATGGGCAGGGTGTTGTAGGATACCCACACGCCCTTGGGCTCTGAAAAAAATCCCATGTTTAATTTTCTTGCATACCTAGTTACATGGTATATGAGAAATATTAGTAAATATGTTATTTAAAGTGTGTGTCTTTAAGCAAAACCTAGGCATCAGACATCATGTATCATGTCTGATTGTTCTGAGATATAATTTGCACACTAATGATATTTTCAGTATGAAAATTGCTGACTTTGTCAGTGATGAAAACTTTCAAGGTGGAAAACCAGTAAACCTTCATTTTTTACATCAGGCAAACTGCCTGTAAACAGATGATTTATGGCTTGTTATGTGACCTGTCTCACTAATAATGAAATATTCAAATACCATAACCTTTCCCATCTGTTCAGTGA
This sequence comes from Anabacerthia variegaticeps, assembly GCA_035583185.1. NCBI lineage: Eukaryota > Metazoa > Chordata > Aves > Passeriformes > Furnariidae > Anabacerthia > Anabacerthia variegaticeps. The sequence continues at coordinate 71,158,059 of JAWWEW010000078.1, read as the reverse complement.
ACAGCTGTAACTTGGTGTTTGGCATCTGATCTTTGCAACAATTAAACTCACTCTTTACATAAGTAACACAGGTGATGATGTGTTAGAGGCCGATAAGATTTTCAAGTAGTTCAGTTAAAGTAACATACACAGATGCATTTGAAGCCTGTTCACAGCACAGCTGAAGTTTACAATCCTATCTGATCTTGAGGATCTTCATAGTAAAGAAACAAGAGGGGTTTTTAGTTTCCAGCATTAATCAGGTGATGAAAACCTCCTCATTCAGCACTTAACAAGACTGCCTTTAAAAATTGCCTATAGCTAGAAATACACTTTTGCAAATTCATAAATATTTGGTTAGAATCTGTGAAATTCCAGTGTTTACTGTCTATTATTGATCTATTCTGATATTTTTATAAATTTTCTTAATTTTTTTTCATTAGTGTATATTGCATATTAATTCTTGACACCTTCCAAAATGAAATGGAAGTACAATTTGCCTGTAACACTGTGGATCACAGAGAAATTATTTTTTTAAGTGCTGTTGAAATTGTGACTTGTAGTCAGAAATCTCAACTATTTCAAATATCTGCTTTCTGCAATCCCCAAACTCAATTGTCTGTGTAAGTTTGGTACACCGTGCATAACTTCATTAGTATACTAATACAGGCCACGGAATGTCTTCACATGAAAATTTGGTTTTCACCATTCCTTTAAAATATATATTGCAACATAAAATGTTTATGGTTCAACTTTGAATCCTTCCTAGCTTAGAAGATGTTGACTACAGATAAACAGACCTCTCACAGACTTGTTGTAGGTTGTTTCTGTGCTCAAGTGCAAGAACTTGAGCTTGTTTTAATTGACTGAAGGAAGGAGAATGCTTTATTAATGGCACTTGACTAAGCTTTCCGTATTGAGTCTTTTGTTTCCCTTTTTGTGCTGTGGCTTTCCTCTTATAGCAAAAAATTCTCTGTAGCACCCTAACCTCAAGCCCTATGTCTTTGCATCTCGACTCTTCTTTTTTGCATAACTTGGAGGAAGGGAACTTGATATCTCCTACGAATGCTAGTACTCACCATTTAACACTAAATGTGCTTCTGTTATTTTCCTTCATAAAAATGCTGAGATTTGTCCTAAGCTTTTTGATTTTTCAATTTTTCCATCCCTGTATCATCATGGATACAAATTTTGACTTGAAGATATGAGTTGTAAATTGCTATGAGTGGAGAAACCCTTTACTATAGGTAATTTTTGCTTATATCTACTTGTAACTGTACTTTCTTACTTATTTTTCTTGAAATACCTGCTTAATATATGATCATCTGAGTCCTAATGGTAAACTGTCATAAGTTTCTCCCTAAGAATTTTTTACTTCTCTCTAAAATGATGCCTCAAAATATTTTATCTCTAGAGAACTATATTTCATTCTGACTTGAAATTGCATACAATGCTTTTTTTTTAATACTCAGAATACATTACTTTATCACTGTTTTGGAGGCTTTACTGATTCAAATCTTGTTTTTCTAAGTTGAAGCACTATGATTTTTCCACATGTTTCTATTAACTTGTTCTGTCCTTTTGAAAACTGATTTTTTTAACTGCATTTTTCATAGCTTTGGTTGTGCTACAATATGTTAGAGAGCTTAATTTTGTGAGATGAATTTGTCAGAGACAATTTATTCTTCTACTGATAATCTGGTCTTGAAAATATTCTCTGATTTTTTTTTTTTTTTTGTTTTTCTTTTTCTTACTAGCTTCTCAAACTGTTTCCCTTGGGCAGATTGTCTGAGTGGTGGAAACAGTTTACTTGGAACTTACTGAGCCCATAAATCTTTTATTGCCATACCTTTTAGCAGCAGCTTCATCGGCTGTGTGTTATGGTATTATCCACAACAGTTTAGAATCTTCATTACAATTTTGAGGTTTGGGGGTCCTAAAGAGCTGATCTAAATATTTCTTTTTAATATCTCTAAGTAGAGAATTTCAAGTTAATTTAGAAATCTTTGGGAGCAGTGTACACAGATTTTGTTTTGGCTGTGGGAGCTACATCACACAGATTGCCTCTCTGTCTACCTGATGCTGACAGCTCCAGGCTCTTTAATGACATCTTCTTCTATGAAGAAAATGCTAGGATACTTTTTCAACAGAATTGAAAGTTAGAATTATAATAATTTATTTATTTGATAGAAATTTATTTATAGATGTTGCAGTGAAACTAGTATTTGTCAACTGACTCCAGTTTTTGTGTTAGCTTTCTCTTTTACAGGTCTTCATTTCCTATGAATCATAGCTATGCTGAGAAAGTTTGGAGCTTACTCTTTCTTTTTGACTCCGTTGTGAAATTACTTATATTTCATTTTGACTAATTCTAGAAACTTTAAGATAATCTGAGTTTCTGAAATCAAACCAAGTATGTTTGTAATTACAAAATGTTCTTTTCCCCCCCCGTCAAGAAATTCTGTAATTCTGAATCCTCTGTTTCTTGTGAGGGAAAGAGATGTTAATAGAACAAAACTTGCTTACTTTTTCTAATCTTACTGAAATGTGTAACTGATGCTGAAATTTAAAAACTATTGTTTTGATCCTTCAGTTATATGCAATGAGTTTAAAAAGATGAAGAATAGTTGAGATACCAGAAAAAATACAAGTATAGACAGATGTAAAAGTGCTGAATTTGACAGGTATATAGTTAATTTTCTTCACAGTAGCTACTGTAGGCCTATATTATGGATTTGTGTTAAAAACAGTAATGATAACACAGGGATGTTTTGATTACTGCTGAGAAGTGCTTACACAGAGACATGACCTTTTTTCTGCTTCTGCCCCTATCCCACCAGTGAGGAGGCTGGAGAATTTGGTAGGGGACACAGCCAGGACAGCTGATCACAACTGACCAAAGAAATATTCTAGACCATATTGACATTTCTTTACATAGGGGGAAGAAAACGGAAGAGGGTGATGTTTGAAATTAAGGTATTTGTCTTCTGAAGTCACCTTTACATGTGGTGGAGCTCGACTTTCCTGGAGATGACTGAATACCTGCATGCTCATGGGAAACAGTGAATGAATTCTTGTTTTACTTTAATTTACTTTACTTATTAAACTATCTTTCCCTCAATGCACGGGCTTTCTCACTTTTGCTCTTGTGATTCTCTCCGTTGTCCCACCAGGGGAGAGTCAGTGAGTGGCTATGTGATGCTTAGTTGCTGGCTGGGGTTAAACCATGAAAGCATTGTAAAGAAACTATTTAGTTATTTTTAAACCTAAAAGCATGTCTGGTAATGAAATTTATTGCCATGAATTCTTTGAATCATTATAGAAACTGGATGTTTAAATGACAATACAATCATGAAGAGTGAGATAACAGTCTGCCTACATAGCAAATTTATCCAAAGATATGCATCTGTTATGTTGCATGTCAGGTTTTGGAGGCTTTGAGTGATATTTGCAAATGAAATGTTGACAGTGGGCATCAAACATAACAAAAATAACTATGATCTGTGGACCGTGTCTGATAAGACCTGAAATCTGTTTCTCTATGCAAGTGCATTATAAATTATTCTTAAGCATATTTAAATGACTACACACAACCCTTGCCAGGGTGGTCATAAGTCACTTGGAGTGTCAAAATTCTACACTGAAGTGTTTGCAGAAATAAGATATTCAGATCTGAGGAAGTTTTAAAACTTGCTGTTCATGTTCTCTTCGATACAAAGGTTTCTATCTCCAAATAGAAGAGTTCATTTTTAAAACTTACTCCCGACTTTTCCCCCTGAAGTAAAAAATCATCTTTATTTCTACTTTTTCTTTTTCACCAAAACATTTTTACAGTGTTTAGATATGAGTAAAGTCACAGTGCAGCTAACTATGAACTGTGTAGTGTACTTAACCTGCAATTCTGTACTGTAATATTTTGATCCCTATTGAGGGAAAGATATTTTGGTTTCTGTCATTAAACACGTGTTCATTATGAAGAACTGCTGGCACAAGAACAATAGAGTTAATTTGAAACTCATTTTATAAACAGATTCTTAGAAATAAGTAAAACAAAGCCAGAAAGCTAAAGCCTGTCTGTGGAATACAATATTCAACCTAATAACTGTAATAAACCAAAACTGATAGTCTTTTTAATACTATTGTATGAACTAATACCTTTGATTCTTACACAAACATCTGATTCTCATATCAATATCTACAATCTTAGAAAGATCTATCAAAAGTACCCAAGGGGATGTATTTGAAGCTTTTTAAGAATCTGAATATGCTAATTGACTGCTTTTGCAGTTCTATTAAGCTAAACAATTCTGTGCTAATTACACATGATTTTTTGTAGACTAGATTTTTATATTAAATAAAATTAACCTGTTTGTATTAAAATCAGAAATTTCTATGCTCTAGCTAGCATTCCATAAATGTGTTACAAGCCATATGAGTACAAGGAATTATATATATTATAAAGTAAGCCTATTCAAAAATCTGCAAATAAAAATAAGTTCTACTGTTGATATTGCTGGAAGTAAACACAGGGCCTGAGATAAGTGATCAGACATGATAGACAGGTAAATCTTCAAATCATTGTTTTATACTCAAATTTTTCAAGTTCATACCTTGATTTTTAGTTAATTTTTTGTTATTCCAAAGCAAAGATCTGTCTATATTGAAATGACACTTTCATGAACTTGAATCTTCTGCAATCCTTATTTCTCTCTCCAATTTCTGCTTATCCTTGTTTCCTAAGATAATGTCTCCAGTAATTTTAACCACCATTTAACACCAGCATTCATTCATATATAAGTTTTGTTTCCGAACTTGCAGATTTTGTCATCAATGTGTTTTTCATTATATGGATAGAGAGGCATTAAAATAAGTAGTGTCATAACTGGATGAAGACAGGTGGATTTGGGGGAAATAAAACGGGAAAAGAAACAAAAAAAAGGGTTCTTATGTAAAGATTGTGTGTAGATTTGTCTCACACCTTAGACTGAGTTATGATTCAGTTCAATACATAATAGCTCTCAAGCAAAAGCTTAATTCATCTTAGATTTCATGGAAGTTAACCATTATATTAAGACCATATTATTTTACAAATCCTCTCCTTCAGGAATTTGCTTGGAACATGTATTCTCTCTGTGTTCTTACAGTCAGAAAACAGTATTATTCCATGAATGCAAAATGTACATCTACTGTAATATTAATTTGCAAAGACTTTAAGGCTAAGAGGTTTATTTAAAGCCTGCAAACTCCATTCTTGCTTGCCTATCTCTTCTAAGTACTGACAACATTTTGTTTGGTTTGGGTAGATATTTCCTGCTTGGTAGTGTTTCATTAAGTGAGGGGTTTTTTCTGCTATCACTCTGAAATCTGAGTTTAAGCATATTTTTTTATTTTTTTTTTTGACAATCTGCTTGCTTAGCAGCCCAGATAGGAAAGTCTGGGTTTTTTAATATTCTTTATCTTCAGCAGCTGAGTTCTCATCTGAATGATCTTTACATATCTGCTCTACTCCCAGTCTCACTTTAAGCAGTTCACTAGCTAAGACACATGAAGTCTATTGACTGTTTAGGCAACACAAGATTTTGCAAACAGACTGCAGCATCTCTTATTTTCTCTTAAAACTTTCTTCTAACTTAGGTGAAATTTGAAGCTTATGATTATCATCTTATGCATGCCAGGAAGCAGATAACTGCAAGGGTAGAAAACCATGCTAGTCTGTTAATACGAGAAAAGATAGAATGATAAACTATGTATGTACACAAATTCAGCATAATGCTAACTAATTCTGTAAAACTTAAAACTTCAAAACTTAAAACTTCAGCAAAAATAGTTCTGAAACATCATATCTGTTGCCAAATTGCTTTTGTTTAGAATACTGAATTGGACAGTTACTGAATTGTAATGAAAATGGAGTATGCAGCAGTTTTAATAAAATGAAATTTTGCAAATAGTGTAGAGAAACTTTGGGAAAATGTTATGCGTACGCCAAAAATAAAAGAGTTTGAATGGGAGTTACTGAAAACCATATTTAGGAAAATGCTTGATCCCTTAGTTCTCGACCTCCATAAGTGGAATCATTAATTTGAACCCCTAGATAACATGGTGATGAGCTGAAGGGCTATACAGGTATATTCTTAATTATGTTATGTTATGTAATATCATATCATATCATATTATATTTTGTCTACTCTACATTGTACCTCCCCAAGAGAATAAATGTCTTTTTAAAATTTCTACTTTTGGCAAACTCTTCTGTACCATTTTCACAGAATCACACAAAATTACATAATGATTGAAGTTGGAAGGGATCTCTAAAGATCATCTAGTCCAAACTCACTTTTAAAGCTGCTCCCCCTAGGCAACACACTGATATTCCACTACCTCTTTGGGCAGCCTGTGCCAGTGCTCCATCACCCTAAAAGTAAAGACTTTCCTCATATTCAGATGGAACCTTTGGTGTTTCAGTTTGTTCCCATTACCCTTATCCCGTTGCCAGGCACCACTAGAAAAATCTGACCTCTCCTTAAGATATTTTTATGCATATATATTTTTTACTCTTATTTAGTTAAGGTATGTTCTGAGTTACAAAAATTCTTGTCCAGAGCAATTGTATCCAGAGCACTACATGAATCTCTGGCTAGATTCTTTTTGTGTTAAAGAGAAAAGTTTATTTTAAGAGAACTTCAGATTAAATTAAAGAACATTAAAAGAAATCTTCATCCTAATCAGAATTTGACAGGTTCAAGACAAGAGTACGGACACACTGATGCCAAACTAGACAAAAATGTGTTAGTATTTATAATGTATTCTCATTAAGTCAGGAGGCATCAGGGTTTAATAGACTTGGAGTGCAGTTGAGTACAACCAGCTGTCTGGAAAACCTCTGTGTTGTGCACCTGTGCAAATATGATTATTCTGCCTTATTATCTGATCCATGTTTTTTTTCTCTTCATATATCTTCACTTGAAAATATCTGAAAGCATTTCATTTGACACATTGATATCAGGAAAATGTATAGAAAGTATGCAGAAAGAGAAAGGAAAAGTATAATCAGTTCTATTGAACTGGTAAAACTGGGAATCATGTAAATCAGAATGGGTAAACTCACAGGGTCTGTATTGAGGTAAACATGCACATGCATAGGAAAGGCCTGTGTGAGTACCTTATATTTCCTTTATCATTAATTTCTATGATTTTTTTTGCTACAATAGTTAATAAATTGTCTGAATGAGATAAGTAAAATTGTGGAGAGGTCTGTGTGTTGGTGGGAAAAAAAATACAAAATATTAAACCACTTGCATTCTTTTTATACATTCCTTGCCAAAAGAGATATATAAATGAAATGGTTTAATAATATTTCTAAAAGCTTACTTTTAAGATTTGGCTCAGCTATGTCCTATTTCTTGTCTTATTGCTAGACTGCAACAATTGTGCTATAATTGATATATCTGTGAAGTTGAAAAGCCATTTCAGAAATTCATTTACATACTGTTTGTCATCAATGATTTATCTGTTGATTTTCATTCTAACTGTAGCTGCTGAAAGATCACATTGTATTTAAAACCAAGGAAACTTCGAATTGCAGAGAAACATATTTGTTATCAAGTGAATACAATGAAAATAAATAAAACTTTACCCCTGATTTGGTTTAGTGTAATTTCATTTCTTCATGTCTTTATTATAAATTTTTCCCAGTTTTAATTTTCTGCTCTATCTTTCAAAATGCAAAATTCCATCCTCCCCCCAAACTGGATTTGTTTTTAATTGCAAAAGAAAAGTGACTGCATGTTGCCAAGTTCTGGTGGTTTTTATTTTTATTCTCTGAGCAGTTTAGAATATTTCCAACTAAAATTCTTCCATGCAAATTCATTAACCGGGCTCTAAATCCTGCTCTGTTTGGCAAAAGAGGACACACAGTGTTAATGGAACTGAAAAAACCTGAAAAATAATGTCAGGACTGCAGAACCCTGGCAAAAAAAATGAAAGTATTTGAGCAGACAAGAGAGAAGAAGGTGCCTAAAAGCACTCAGAAGTTCTAGTGAAATCACTGGGGTCCTGATGATCTGTAGTCTGTTAGAGCCATTTTGTAGAAGTGTCCCATTCTAGGGAGTAAAATACTATGGCCCTGAAGTCCTGGATTCATGAAAAATACAGGACCAGGCCACAGGGTTTGAAGCTGGTAGCTATCCTGCCTATCATCAGGAGTTTGGAAAAGACTATAATAGCACTCTTACAGTGTATTTTGCCAAGAGATCTACAAGTATCACTCAGCAGTAGCAGAAGCACTGAATAATTTAGAATAATCAATCCCATTCTGCCAGTTCAAACTGGAGAAGCAGAATCTTTAAGCCAAGTTTACCTGACACAGCTGGGAAATGCCAAGAAAGCCCACTTGAGACCACTTAAAAGAAAATAAACAGGGAAGAAAAGTCATTGTGAAGAGCAGAGCCTGTATGCAAAATACAACTAAAGTCTTATAAAATCCTCTTTAATTAGACATGAAAGGAGAATTGTGGGAATCTTGAGTTCTCAGAAAGGCTGTGTGTGAAAAATCATATACATTTAAGAACACAGGGAACTTGAAAGTCTTGTAAACTTTTGTGTGTATTTAATTGGAGACCTAACCAGGTCCTTATGGTATCAAATCACAGAGGAAACAAACATGTAATAATTGATTTCCTGAACACCACACATTGTTTTTTGCTTTCTTGATATATACTTATGTATAGGAAACTTTTCATAACTCTGTATAGAAAGGCTTGAAATAAGAACTCCTTTAAAATTCAATAAGAACTAGAGACTAAGGACTGAAGTCTCTGTTAGTTGCATCACCTGCTGTGACACCAAGAACTCTTTATTCTGTAATACTGCTCAAGCTGGCAGGGGAGTTACTGCTCGAAAGGACTTCACACAGCAAGAGGCACATTGAGGTTGGTGGCAAAATATCCAGATGTGATATGCAGCAATACTAGTTCAGTCAGTGAGTTCATCTAAGACATTGATGTTGTTCCTGAAAAATAGTAGAGTTGGTACTCCATAAAATAATGTCCAACAATAACGGTGACTTGAGTAGGGTTTGCGTCTGCAAATTTTAAATACTTATAATGTAGGTATAAGAACTAGTTTCTCAGCTGCAATCAATTGAAATAAATTACACTCTCAGGGGAAAAAAACATGCTCCATGCTAAAAGAGATCAGATGAAAATTATAGGGGCTTTATATTATTAAGAATTGTTCTTTTGTCTCCTAATGCTTAAATACGAATTCTTGTATGACAAAGAATGAATCTGTATTTATAATCCATGTGAAAGTAAATTGGTTCAATTGTTAGCAACAGTTTTCAATATACAGTAAAGCTCAAAATTATTTTTAAAATTCCAGATTTATTTTTTATCAAAGAAGCATTATTCCATCAAATTGGAACTTTTTGTGGTTTCTTGAGGAGAAAAAATGTCAAAATATTTCAAGATTTCTCAAGGCATAACATTTATTTCCTTCTTCCAAATTTTATCTATTGTTCAATAGAGAAATATAAATTATTATTATTAAAACAATAATGAACTGAAATAGATTGCTCAGAGACATTGTAGTTTCCTGTTAGTTCAGACTTTTAAGAACAAATGAGACATATATGCCACAAACGTTGTTGATATGACTGATGTTTGTCTACTGGCACGTGATAGAACAATTTCCTGTTGCCTCTTTCTGCCTTGTTTTCTATAATTATGGTTTATCTATCTTATTAAAAAAATATCAAATATGTGTGATATTTCATTTTGATTCAGAGTGAAACAAATGCTTAAATTACAGAATTCCTTATGGAGTTCAAGTTCTGCTGGCAACACTGCTGGGTTGATCAGGGGTATCTGAGACATTAGTCTTGGTAATTTCTTCAGATTTCTGGAACGTCCTGTCTGACTGTCAGCACAGGAGGAGACTTTTCCAGTTCTACTCTTCTTAAAGCTAGCTGAAGGATCACTAGATCCTGGCAGCCTAGTGGGTTTAGGAGCAGGATTTTGCCATCTATTTTGCTCTCATGATCAAGTCTAATGGTTACCAGGAAAAGTTTGTGTAGACAAATGGCAAAAAAAAAGAGAAAAATATGCTTTTTTTGAGAAACAGCAGAAAATGACACAGCCACAGAAGGGTACATTGGTTGTGCAATATAGTTTTTGATAAATTTATTTTTATATATATATATATTTAAGTCCTTGTGATTTTGATAATTCATTACAAGGAGAATTCATCCATACCAACAAATTGGGTTAGTTTCGCCTTTTTATCTCTTTGAGGTTTTATTGCATAAATAGTCTTTCAGTTCTGTACATTCTGTACATTCTGTGCAACAGCAAGACATATAATTTAGACTTTTTTGTTTATGTATTTACTATAAAGTGAAAGTTCAGTTTACAAAGAAATTCTACCTCCTGAATAGATATTTTGCCTTTTTCTGTTTTTTATTTTTAACATGCTTCTGTAATTAAAATCTTAAAACTGTTAACATGGATGACAATCCAGACAATATTGTATACCGTGTCTCCTCCACAAAGTAAAAAATATACTTGCAGCACACCCAGATATTCTGTGTGCAATATGAGCTTCAAACTGAGGAGCTAATAGTATATTTCAACATGATTGTTCTAGACATCAGAGCTGTGTGAATCATTATTTCAAGCTTTATGTACTGCCAGACACCCCCAAATAAAAAAGTATGTCAAAACACACGTGAAATTCAAAATAATGTTCTCCTTGCCAAAGAGAACAAACTAGGCATATTAATAGAGTGAATCTCTTAAAACTGATTCATTCATGTCTCTATAGAAATATAGTTTTTCCTGATGCATAGGTATTAGAAGGCATCCTTTCACTGCTGCACAGATGTTGCTATGAGTATGATTTTTTACACTGGGGGAAGGCAGAAATTTCACTAGAACGTGGAACATTACTTCAAAAAACATGAGCTAGAATACAAAACAAGTGCAAAATAATCTGTGGCTTGATTTATCATCTATGTGTTCCCTCTTGCCCAGTTTGGCTGCTTTGTGCCTAGCTATGACTATTTTTTGTTTGTTTGTTTTGGAATTTTGTTTGGAGGTTTGTTTGATTTCCTGTTATTTTTTTCTGTATTTTTTTTCCTTTTTCCTCCCCTTATAAATAATGTGCATTTCTATAGCTACAGATTAACCAAAATGATCTTAAAAAAGCCAAAATTGATGGAAGTATGTAACAGCAGTTAGAATAGCTTATTAACTAATAACTGAGAGATGGAGATGAGTTTGTGCAAAATTCAGAATATTCTTAAACTGTTATTTAGCAAACAAAATTCCAGGACTTGATTGTGTTGAGTACTGACGCTTTCAAGTCTACTGATATTAGAATGAATTCATATTTGCCAGATCCAGGTCTCTAATGAGCTTCGTAAGTAACTCAGCTAATATTTAGTCCCTTTAAAGCAAACAAGTCCTGTGACTTGCAGTACAGGTGTAACATGCTTGGGAAATGTTGGTTCTTTTGTACCTCATTAACCGGAGTCCTCTGGAGGGACTGTTGGCCTTCGTCATGTACTGATCAATTTGTAATGGCCTGTGGTACCTGGATCTCTGACAAGGTTTACTAGCATAGGATGAAGAATCTGACTCTACTTGAAAAACTGCCATAATTCCATGTTTGCAAGACAACCAATAACATAATAACAAAAAGATAATCCTAAGAAAGAATTATGAAATGGCTACTATGTATTTAACTCAAGAAAACCAATCAACAAAAATCCTATTAAAGGATCACACCCCCCAAAAAATTTTATAGACCTTAATGATGACCTTTTTTTATGACTGATACAAAAAAAAAATTGCATTTTTTAGAAGTTTGTATGTTTGTCTATATCTTTGTTTTGTAAAAACACAGTTTTCCCACTAAGCTCTGCTCTGCTCACAGTGAAAATACCTTTTGATTGGTTGTTTGTTTCACTTCACCTGCTGTATTGAATCTGCCAGCGACATGACAACAAGTGAGCAGTAGTCAATTGTGTCATTACCCTAACTATGGGAGGGAAAGACAAAAATTATCAGATGCAACTTTTCTTCTTTTACAAAGACTGTTTTTTCCTCAGAAAAGGTTGGGGTTTTTTGTTGGTGGGTTTTTTTTTTTTAATTTTTGTTTGGTTACCCACTGCACTATGTCCATTTGGTCTTGTTTAGTTGTCTAAACTGTTGTCACAGAAGTATGTAGGTATACATCTGACAATAATAAATGTAGTTTGAAATTCAGTTTCATCCTAATTGCACAGTGCCAGTGTTGGAGGGAGTTTGGTTGAGAAGACTGATTTTTTAAATTATAAAATTAAACATAAATTAATCCAAATTTTCCTTATTTAGCTTGTATACATGTGTTGAAAGCAGTTTAAACATTTTTGAGAGCTTTCACTTTTCTGAGGTAGTAGGTTTCAAATACTATAACTTGTCACTTGTCACTTACTGGGATTAAAAAGTACATGTATAGAACAGCGGGTGCTTTAAGCAGAGGAGTTTTGTCGTTCTCTCTCAATTTCATTTCAGTAGCAAGCAGCATCATGTCACAGCGTGTCAAAGTAAACCATGCCATGAAGAATTTAAGTTAATGACTGAATTGTGAATATCATATAAAGTTGGCAGTAGTAGTTTCTGGATGTACTTGCTGCTTGCAGGGCACCTTGTTCCATGGTTTCTGTAGAAACAGCCAAATACAGGGCTCCATGCCCTCATATAAAGGGGGAGATAAACTCATTTCTTAAAACCTGCTATTTCCATCTCTTCTACTTACAGAAATTCCCCAGTTCTGAAGACCTTCTTACCTTCTCCCCTTACCTTTCAAATACTGCTGAATGCTTTTTCAGCTCTCTTTCATGGCAGTTGTTGAGTAAGGAAAAAGCTGTAACAGTCTTCAGCTGAGACTAAAAACAGAGCTACTGTGGCATAAAATAGAAAATTAAAATGCACACAGCATAAGTGCTTTTGTGCCATTTTATTTTTGAAGTTCTAATTGTATGCTGGCAAGTCATTGTATGCTGGCAAGTCATAGACATCATCAAATATTTCTAAGCTCAGTATGTCATTAGATTCTATTCCTTTCCATATTTTATATTCTTGGTCACAGAACTGAAAATAAAAGTTGCACATAGGGATTTCGAAATGTGGTAACCTGTCTTTTCAGACTTTCAGTGAAATAGTGAATCAAATAGTATTTTCCATTTTCATGTATTCACATTGAAATATTTCTCATGAACCTCCCTACTGTCCATCCAAGATATACAATATTTTGCACAGTAATTGCAAATTAATAGAAAAATTATGTAAGTGGATCATAGCATTTAAAATATCATTCTTAAAATCCAAAGGCTTTCTGTTGCTGGACTTTATTCTGTATGTCTTTTTGACTCTAGTTCCAGTTATCTTGCAGGAAGACAGAGAACTCAGATCCACAGTTGCTTCACACAACACAAGCTCACCTTTGAAGACTTTTTGTCTCTGCCAGATAAAACTGAAATTTGGAAATGATTCACTGTATTGTTACATACATACCTTTACTGCTATTTTTCTTGTGTTAGCAGGCAGTGAGAGTTATAATCATTACTGGTATGCAGTAATTTATTGTATTTGTTGTTTTTATTGTCTAATTTTTATACTACATTGTGTCAGGCTAGTGTTGAGTAAGAAGGGAGTGAACTACTATGTTCTGTTAAATTACTGTCACATAGTGTGAACTGAGAAAAAGTGAAATTTAATTTATGTGTTGATAACTAAATAAAAACTTCGACACCTGAAAATTGTCGCTTTCCTTCTGTTTAAAAATATATGGCATATTATAATTTACTTTAAAATTGTCTTAGAAGTCTGATTCAAAGTGCAGTCATTTTAACAGAAATGCTTTTAATAAGGCTATTGGATTGTGTAATATTTTTCCTATTGGATTGTGTACTGATTTTCCGTGTTCAAGTCAAAATATGATTTTTATTCTATCGTTCCTCCTTGTCTTCCTCTCCCATCCTGCAACTGCTAGCTTTTCAAACTCAGTCTGCTGTCTAAATGTTGAGACACATTTGTTTTGTGGAAGAGGGATGAATGAGATCAGAAGTTAGTGAGAAATCTTTCTGATGGTGAAATGACATCTTGCTTCCTCTGTCATAGTTGTTTGGACCCATGGTCATAGGAATAACCTCACAGACTGTGTGGCTTTGTTTTGCGCTTGTTTTATTTTTTTTTCCCTTTCTGTAAACTAAGCAGCTACAACATAGTGTCGGGCTCATGCTGCTTCAGCTGAACTCCAGCTGTCTTCTGTACAAACCAGAGAGGTAGTGTAAATATACATACCCAGAATACATCTATGAAGAACTTTGCAGTGCAGAAGCATAATAAGAATGGTGGCAATATTCATGGAGGTGTTAAGAGCACTGGATGAGGGAAGGGCACGGTGGAACTTCCTTCCTTCCTCTAAATAGTGTTGTTTTCATCCATGTGTTTTTCCCAAGAAACTGCTTGGCCTTCCATGTATTATATCATCTAGATATGCCTCTTGGCACTGCCAGAGTGCTTCAATTCCTAGTTTATGCAAAGTACTGTCAGCTGGGGCTTCAGAGCTCACAGGTGTATTTGGGACATATGAAGGGTTCCTTCAACCCCCAAGTATACCCACTAGCTCTGACTGTAATTGAGATGGAAACTGCCATCTTTAGAATCACTTTCAAAATGACAGCCTAAGAAGCTATTTTTGTTCCTCAGTGGGATATGCATATAGTACCTTTCCCACAACTGTGTAATGTACTTACTTATAGTGGTGTTTTGTTTGAAAATATGGAAATATTCAGAAATTGATCGTTCCTTCTAGCACATAAAATAATTTTTCTTACATATACCAAAATATGTCCTATCAATTTTTGATCCAAACTCTAGCTGAGAGAATTTGCTCAGTGTTTTATAAACTGATTAAATTCTATATTGACAGTTTAGGTTGTGTATAAGTGGATCACAGACCTCCTATACTGAGGCAGGGATCTGTCTCCAAGTCTGTTTTGATCCTTCAGTTGTTTACTTCTCATTTTTTTAAGAGAGGCTTTAAACAGTGAGATGTGATGAGCTATAATTCTTTTTTTTTTCCCACTATATCATCACAGCATCACCATTAAAGTAATCATGACTTTTCTTTGTCAGGGAACCTTAGCAATTTTGAGAGATTGATTTTATTTTTGAGAAGTTTGTAAGATTAATTTTCTTGTAGAAAACCTGGCAAACACAATTTCAGGATTTCAGTTGTCCTATTGCTAGGATTGCTGATGTTCTCAGTCTAGTAAAACTAAGTGACATGTCAGAATAAGAATAATTTCCATTTGTGTGAGAATATGTTGCTTACATTAAAACTGAGAGACCCAGTATTCTTCCCAACAAGGCCATGGCCTCTCTCTAGCTGTTTGCTATGGTGCTGATGAGCTTTGTGGGAGAAGGCCCTTTCAAATAGGGTGTTTATAGCTTGTCACTCTCATTTTGGCCTTAATCAGAACTTTTTTTTTTTTATTTTTCCATTTTAGTTTGGAAAAGTAATTGTGCTTCATCAATTTTACTCAAGTTTCAGTGAGTAATTTTCATCATATTCACTGTTGAGTTCCTTTTTAAAAAATTGCTCTGGTCAGTTCTAAGGGGATAAAACTCTGCTCAATTTTCCATTAATTGTTGATCACATAGCCTACTGCTTCATTTTATTTTTTAAATTAAATTAACAATCATAATACAGTATCAAAAAGAAACCATTAAGAAAATACCTGATTAGAGTTTCCTTTCTCTGAAGGGCTAAATGTGTATTCTGAATTGATTCTGTTTCAGAATATCTGTAGAAACACATAGGTAAAACTCCCCACTTTATCAAATAAGAAATAATTTAGATCAATTAAGAAATAAATAAAATTTCTAAAGAAAAAACAGGGAACTTCGTGATCCCTTTAAGCCTTGATGCATCTGTGTTCCCTTATTGCGTAAGAGGAGTGGATTACCAGTTTACCACAGCTGCATCTTTTCTTACCAACACATCACAAAGGGTGATAAGAAGCCTGACTATTTTTTCCTTGGTATGGATTTCTGTCCTTATTGGAGTGTGAATATTATGCTCACACAGACTAAGATAATTAACTTGCTTGCATAGGAGATCATTTGAGCAGCAGCACTGGACGCTTTTTGGAACATAAATGTGCTTCATCTTTGGTCTGCAGCACTTCCTGGCAAGTAGAGGTATCAAATGAAGAGTAACTAAAGAAACAATCAGTACGGTCAAATTAGTGTTCTACCTGACAAAATAAAATCACAATCACGTCTATAGCTTAGGTGGTATATAGCTGTGCCACACTAAAATGAAGCTAAGCTGTGGAAACCAGTATTGATCTTCTGTCGCTAAGCACACAGAGTTTTGTTGTCTGCTGAGATAGAGGCTACAGGCAGATCTTTACTAGTCTTTTCATTTCTATCTCCAGTTGCTCATTGCATCTCATCAGTTGAAGAATACTGTTTTGACATTTTTTATTCTGGGCGAGGTGCGTGAGCTCGCCCTACTCTGTTCCTGGCAAAAATCAAACAAATTTACTCAAGCCACCTGTGTAAACTAAAACTTAGTGATTTTGGTTTTCGTTTTTTAGGCTTTTTTTTTTTGTGTGTGTGTGTGGTTGTTTTATGTTTGTTTATTATTTGTCCCAGAATACTTTCACTAACTGTCTTGAACACCTGAGGAAGGTTAGGAGTGTGAGGACTTCAAATGGAGCAATGGTAACAGAATAGAATAGAAGGCAAAAACAGTTAATCAAAAAGCTGGTTTGCAAGAAAAATATTGATCCAAGACCTGAAATATAGGGATATTATTATGGTACCTCTCTCTATATGTGTGGTGCCTTTGTATTAAAGAAGAAATAGCTGTTGGGAAATTGACTAGATTTATCAGGCTCACTTAAGTTACTGTTCATTAATAAGAAAGTCTTATTTTTACACTAAGAAAAACAAAGCAGTTTTGACTCATAAATTAAATTTTGGGAAATTTGGTTACAGCACCAGAAGAGTTGTATGTTTTAAAAATATAATATTGTATTTAGTGAAATCATCATGAAGATACAAAACCCTTAGTGCTGTAACACAAATATATTATCACATTAAAATACATAATAGCAACATAAAATAGGTATGCCCTAATTATGCATTAAATTATATGACTTTTGTCTGCCTCTGGACAATCTATTGCTCAGATTTTCTGATTTTTGTTGCAATAGAAGTAACAGAAACGCTCCTCTGTATTGTGTGCTAAGTAGGTTTACCTAGGCTTTTATTTAAAATATTTATATGTCTTTCTTTACTGTTTTGTCAAGAGCTTATTTTTGGTTTGTCTTTGCTTTGTTTCATTATGTATTATAATTTATTATTGAACTAAGGCAACTCTGGATTCAGGAAGCCAAGATACTAAAGGTTTAAAAAGCAGAAGCATATGCAGAGAAGGTGACAGATATTCCTTTGCACAGCGTAGAGACTCATACCTTCTCTCCACTTGAAAGCTGATGGAGATTTGGATTTTTTAATCTTTCGGCTGTTGGCTGACTTCTTCAGTCTGGTGTTTAAACAGAAGAGGACTACAGCCATTTCCTATTGTTAGGTTAAGAAATACCACCTGTGCCCTAAGGTTATAGGATATGTCTTCTTATTGGACTGTTCCAGTTTTATTGATGCTGTAACCATCACTTGTGTAACCATGACTTGTGGTTTACTGAGGATTGATTGTGTGATCCTCTTACATGCCTTAACATGTGTTGTCATCGAAGATGTCATATTGCAACCTCAAATAGGAGGCTTTTTAGAAAGCTCACTCTAGATAACTTTGTAACATTCATGTTGTCTGTATTCTATAGCTGTAGCTGGCACTTAAATAAATTGGAAGCGGTGTGCTCTGTGTAAATGAATAAAAGGTGACTGCTGAGAATGTTCCACATTAAACAACATGTTGAGAAAAATGGTGTTTTACTTCAGCAGAATATCTGTGATGAGAGATAACGGATACTGTCTGTAATAATGTCTGTATTACACAAAACTGATTAATCACAGATATTACAATGTTATTCCCTTTTGGCATATATGGCTGCTGTTGATGTACCTGAGAATCTAAGAAAGGCTGCAAAAGCTGGGGATGTAAACATTGACTGTGTGCACGTGAGGTTACTTAGCTGGGTGAGAAAGAAGTAGTTAGAGTGGTTCTCAACCCCACTGCAATCAGTGTTTCAGTGATTGTTTAAAAAAGTTACATTTGTGTGCTCATCTCATAGTGAACCATGTAGTTTTCAATAGCTTTAATTATAATACATGGTAATAATACTTGTCATTAAGTACACCGGGAGTCATGTGGAGACTGGAGGGCTGTAAGCTACTTCTTTAGAAGAAATTTGACATCTACGCTCTGGTGAGACCATTCACACAAATGATGATGTGGTACCATAAACAAACTCTGGGGGAAGAATGGACTTAAAAAATGCTTTTGTATAGTGAAAACAGACAGGCTAAATTACCTAAAGAATTTCAACAACACAACATTATCTGGAATAACGAGGGTATCCATTACCTCTCATCACATTTATTCTGCTGAAGTAAAACACCATTTTTCTCAAATTATTGAGCAAAAAAAAAAAAATGAATTTGTGTCAATGGTTCTTGCCATTTAGAATCCTCCGCATGGCTTTTCTTTTCTGTGCTGTCTCCAAAAGACACAGTGCTACTAACTTCAGCTGGATGAATCTGACTGTGTATATCACAGGGGAATCATGTTACAATTTAACATTACAACATAGTATAAATTGTACATCATCTATCAGGATGAAGTGAAACTGTAAGGAGAAGAAACTCTGTTCTAAAATTTTCACCTTCTGTGAAATTGTAATATTAGATCTTCAAAGGAGAAACAGAACAAAACGCTTTCTACTGCTTTTGAGTGCAGATAAGCGTTCAGAGTTTTTCACATGAAAGTCCATATCCTGAATTTTTCACTAAAAATTAGGAATATCAGTGAGAATGCAAGGGTGAACTAATACCAGACCCAAAGCCTCAGCCTTTGAAAATTTTAAAGTATTTTTTTGCAGCTTGGCTTAAATTGTAGACTGATGTAACTGTATTCAAATGTTATTTATATCTTCTTGTTATGTAATTGTGAAATAGATTTCTAAAGTATTGCTAGACTTGTGTACATTTAAAAGTTAACTGAATTTTAAAATGTAATTCTGAAAAACAGCTTCAGCTGTAGGTAGGACAGGTCAAACTATTCCGTGTGAACATGTTTGTATATTATAACCACTTGATTCAGTGCTTTTCTTTATGAACCTGTTCAAGAACAATAAAGACATTTAAACAAAAGCAAAACTCTTCTCTTTGTGGGTTTTGTGGAATGGCCATGAAAATATTTCCACGGTATATGTATTGTTGATAGACTGAGTACTTAAGCTGTTAAAATACAGACACCTTAAAGGAATTGGTAAATCCCTCAAGGACACAGTACAAGAGCCCTGACATCTTCATCCTGAAGTCAGCAATAACACTGGTTCTCTTCAGTAGAGCAGCATGTTTAAAATTCTGTCATGAGTAAGAGTATAATCTTGGGTTGGAGTAAACTAGTAATCCTAGTATTCCATAACAGATTTGAAGGAGAGAATGAGATAAGATGAACATCGTGTTGTGCATGCACAAGTTTTTCCTTGCCAAGAGGAACGTTGTTTCTTACTTGATATTTTAAAAACCCATTGATTTCTTGATGAACAAAAGGAAGAGGTATATAAACCATTTTTGTCAGCTGCCTAAGTGAGCACATTATGTCCAGTTTTCTCAAATTGCTTTCTTAATGAATAACTAAACATATGTTGTTATGCGTCTTCTTGGATTTGTAGAGACTGCCACTGGCTTACCTTAACTTGTTTATAAATGAAAACTGAGTTGGGTACTTCTTCTTTCCATAAACCAGCAGATTGATACCACAGCTCTGTTAACTGACAAATCCCTGTTACGTACCAGTACGTGCTTTGTGAACGAATCAATAAAGTCCGGGCCATGTCAAGACAGTGAATGTTCAGATTTGGCTGTTCAAGAACGAGATGAAACCCTTACAGGTGGCAAAGATCTGAATAACAGTAAAACATGGATGTGAGCTCGAGAAATAATTTTGCTCCAATTCTGTGACAATGTTTGGAAGTTTGTGAGCTCACCTGATTCCCCTGCCCTGCCCCCTCCAATCTCTCATTTCACTACTCATAATTTTAATGGGTTAACTTTGGAACTGGTAAGAGAAAACATGGATATTCTAAATTGCAGCTGAATGAAACACACAGTGTCACAGTTTCTGCATTTGGCAAAAGCACGTAGGGAAAGTGACAGTACCTGCTATGTTGCCCTGGGGACATGGGAATTGAGAGCACTGAGCTGGAGAATTGGATGATGCTTCAAGTAAAACTCTTACTACCTCTTCTTTGATTTGCAGTAACACCTGCAACCCAGCAATTCTGTCTGTCATGACTACAGACTAAGAAGGCCAGCAAAAGTGGTTGTTGCACACTGCCCCTGACCTGAAGTACCCCTTTGGCAACGTAATGAGAGAACTGGTTTGATTCAGTGAGTCATTGACTGCTCAGTACTTGTTTACAAAGAACTGAGAAAAAGAAATTTCCATAATGTTGCAGCTGTAAAGGGTGAATCTAGCTAATTTTGAAATCTATCCATTATGTGAAAGAATATTCTTCTATTTCAGGTATCGAGAGTTCATTACAGGCATCCTAGAAAGAGTAATAGACTGTTCACTCTAATTCATATTTGCAGTTCAGTGAAGTAAAACTTTGTTGCAGCAAAAAATAGAATTTTATTTGGCAGCCCCCAGTACTGACATGCTATTTTCTTTCTGTTACCTTTGTGTCAAAAACTTCTAAATCCTGCTAAGGGAGATGAGAGAAACTTCAAGTTTTGCTTTTACAATGTCTGCATATTTTCATCACAGGTGGTGCAAACAGTTTTATGCATCAGTATCATATTGTACTTGTTAGCTTTTGACATCAGTGTAATTGATAAGATTGTAAAGTCCTAGATGATAGGGAGCTAATACATATGTCTTCAACACCGATAGCTGGGTGTCTGTAGAGCCAACCAAGGACTGTTGGTAGTAACAGGTGAGAATTGTTGGTGAGAACCAAGGATGTTGGTATTAGCACACTGTGAGAAAGAAAAAGTTGTGACTTGAGAAGTGGGCCGTGTGGCGGTAGGGCAGCAATTTTCTGGGACACGCATCCTTGTTGTAGTTCCTGGAGATAAGCACAACACAGTACAGCACTAGTACAGGAATGGGGCCAATAAGTGAGCATGGACTGTAAAGGGTGATCAAGATCATGAAAGACCCCTGAAGCCATTTCAGGAAACGTCTGAAAGAACACACTGTGCATGACAGCTAATTTGCATAGAAAGCAAGAAACCTATCTTCAGGGTGGGTAAGACCTAGCTGTGAAAAAGTGCCTCCACCAAGTCTGGGAAGTGCCTCCCAGGACCCTGGAAATCATATTGGCCACAGTTGGATCAAAACTGAAACCAGGATTAACTTGTCATCACCTGGATCAACTCTGAAACCAGGACTGATGTCCCATCAGCTGAATAGATGCTGGAACTAGGACTGGTGATCTCTTCTCTCTCTCTTCCTTTCTTCCCTTTTTCCCTTCTTTCTTTCTTTCTTTCTTTCTTTCTTCCTTCCTTCCTTCCTTCCTTCCTTTCTTTCTTCCTTCCTTCCTTCCTTCCTTCCTTCCCTTCTTTCTTTCCTTCCTTTCCTTCTTTCCCTCTTTCCCTCTTTCTTTCTTTCCATCTTTCTTTCCCTCTTTCTTTCTCTCTCCTCCTCTTTAATTAATCTCTTCCTTTCTCTCCTCCTTCACCCTACTGCTTTATCCCAAACCCACTGTTGCATGCTTATATAGTAGGTCAGTGCTAACATAAAAATTTCCATGCCAAGTGTGTAATTTATTAATAACATTTTCTAAGTGTTTGTGAACCCACTGACGTGTCGTTCTTTTCAATTACAAGATTAAAAATCTTAGGTGCTTCCTTCCCTTCAGGGTGGGACATCACATAAGCATACAACAGAGTTCTGAAACATGTTTAGGGTTTTACATGCATACATAGACAATTGAACAGTTCAAACTTTTTTTTTTTTTTTCCTTTGGAACTGTGAGTGAACTGAGTTTATATAGCAGCATCCAGATCAGATAAATAACAAGCTGAAGTTACTGACAACAAGATTGGTCTTGATTATGATCACATCAAACACACAGTGGAACAGGAGAAAAAAAGTAACACCTTCCATGCCCAATGTGGGTAAAAAGGAAAAATAGAAAAGCATATGGACCATAAAATAAAAAAGAAACATAAAGTTATCAATTACTGGCTCAGATGAGAGGCTTCAAAAATGCTTTTATCCGATTATAGGATACTCATTATCAAGAAGGAAAAACTATTTTCCACACCTAACAGTAGGTACTTGAGTGTCAAAATGATTTACATTAATTTTAGATTGTGTTTAGTTCATGGTGATTAATTAGGTGTTTCAGAAACTGGAATCCTCTTTCAAATACCTTCCACTGGCAAGTATCTAGTCATGTATTGTGCATGCAATAGGCACTTAGTCCCAAGGGGAAACAGTCTCTGATCTTAGGATAAAATAAGGTTGTACATTTGCAGTCATAGCTGACAGTGTGCAGCTTGTTACAGCTTTGTTCATTTTACAAAAACAGGTTCTTTGTTGTCAGGACTGGTTTGTCCTGTTCACAGGTGTATGTCTACCTTGTCTTATGTGAGCTGATTCATACTTTCTTATTCTTTCCCTTTAATTAAAAAATAATCTCTACAACCAAAATTAAATTTTGCTGTTGTGTATTAAGAGACAGACAAATTATAATGTTCAACTGGAATGGTTTCTTTGGTCACAGTAGGCCTTTAAGGTAGGTGTGTGATTTAGAGATTGAGTAACTTCCCAGAAATTTAAGTCACTTGATTTTGTCCATGTCTATTTAATGCTACAGAGACATAAAGTAAGCAACCTATTGAGTTGTCTTACTATAGTTTGCTAGTATTCTGAGCATTAATACATTCTTGATAATCCTTCAGTATATTTCCAAGAGAGGAGGGAGGCTGAATGTTAGGAATGTTAGGCTTCAAAGCCTACATTATAAACTAGGTCCCCATTAGTTCTTTCATACTAAATTCAAATGTTATTTTTGAAGTGATTACCAGAACATGTTAAATCTAAAGTAAGAATGATAAACTGCATGATGAAATAGTTGTGTTACACAACATTTACGTTGTGAAGCTTAAAACC
The DNA here is from genome assembly GCA_035583185.1 of Anabacerthia variegaticeps. Classification (NCBI taxonomy): domain Eukaryota; kingdom Metazoa; phylum Chordata; class Aves; order Passeriformes; family Furnariidae; genus Anabacerthia; species Anabacerthia variegaticeps. Next base: position 71,134,713 of record JAWWEW010000078.1, on the reverse strand, counting down.
ATGTAGGTACAATCACCATATAGCTGACATATGTATGTAGGGAAATTGTACTTTTCAGTCTGGGTCTAGCTACGGAGCCAGAGGACTTTCAGAAATAAGGTATCAACCATTTTTTTGGGCCTAGTAACTCTCACTAAAAAAAAAAAAATAAAAAGAAACAGAACAAACAAGAAAAAAAAACAAAACCAAAAAAAAAACCTCCAGCAGCAATAAAATAAGAAACAGTTTTTAATATCTAGTGGAGCATCTGGAGAAATTATTGGACCCAAATGATTTGGCCCACTGCTTTTCCTTCAGATACAAGTCAGTTGGTATTATCTGGTGGTGCTTGAGAATAGCAATGCTACTTGTGCTGCCTACTCCTTATCACAAGGCTTCTGGCATTATATTTTGAAAGAAAAAATGGTTCTACTAAAAGAAAGATAAAAAAAATCTGTTTATAATCAGATGCTTATTCTATATATTTTTAAAGCACTGCAGCACCACTGAAGATGAGAGTTGTCTTTCAAGGCTTATTTTAAATTGACCTCATCATGAATGTATTCTGTCGCTACTCAGGGACAATTTTCCCCAACATCGGCTGCCTTTAGATATCTTACTTTCTTTGTATGACCACATTTGTCATATCTGATGCACATACACACATTTTGACATTGCTTCATGAAGGGAACAGGAACTCTTTTTTCAGTGAAGAGTGTGGTAAGACACATTCTCATGTCTTTAGTCTATATTCCTTTTCATTATTTATATTCTCTCCACCTTTTTAAAACATAAGTAACATTAGCTTTAAGCAGTGAATGATTGACAGTGATCAGACTTAATTATTAATTTTAGAAGTACTATGGTAATAAATGAGGTAAAAGTAACAATACTTAGAAGTCTTAAGTTTAAAAATAACTTCAGTTTCTTTGTGGCTTTAGAAAGTTGGCTGCTGTTTTAGATTTAATTTCTTTTGAAAAAATGGAGCAGAAAGGAAGGGAAAACAGTGAAGGAAGCCAAGTACCACTGCCTACATTGAAAGTTTTAAGAAGTGAAAATGGCAAGTGACAGCTATCGAGCCAAACTCATCTAGAAAGGTTTTTTGTCAAGTTGCACATTACTGTAGTTGAAACTTGAAATAACCACTTTCAACACTGAGCTTTAGAAATTCAACAACTTGTAACAAAATGAGACATTTCCTGAGCTGTGGGACTGGTTTTTTTATGAACTGACAATAGACTGCAACTCTATCAGCTGATTTTGGAGATAATTTTTTGGGGGACTTTTGAGTACTGGTCCTGTTTCCACCTAGGATGTAATGAACTACAGGATGCAACACAACTCTGGTTGCTTCAGCTCTCTGTCTATTGGGAATGAAGGGGGGCAAAACACAAAAGCACACAGCACAATTTTTTTATTTTTTTTTTTTCTGATAAATTTGATTAATTGGAGAAAGCAGTAGACAAAACCTATAGAAGCAACATGAAGTATGTCTTTATTCTCATATTATGTTTAGTACAGTTTTCCTTAATGAGTTTTCACTATGTGTTCATTTAGAAAGCTAGGAAAGTGCTAACTAAACGGTGGCAGATTTATATATTTCATCAACACTAGCTACTATGGAAGCTGAAGAAAACTCTACTTTTTAACACTTTAATCAAGTGTTTTTTCAGTTATGAAATATCAATATATATGTTGCAAGAAAGCAGTTTACTGGAGAAGCAAATTCTTTATTCCTCAATGTATTCAATTTTTTGGAAGAAAAAGTCAGAGCATCAAGTTTTGATAGGTTAAATAATCACTGAAAGTGTAACTAAGAAATGTGTACGAGTACAAGGAAGAACCTTCACTATATTTTTAACAAAATCCATCAGGAGAAAGACAGTAACAATGTGTTACATTCAAATATCTTAGTAATTTTCAGAATTGTTAAACAAATGAATTTAGGATATAAATCCATTCTGTTGAAATTTTGTTGGATGCCCAAGAGAGGACACACAAATAAACATTTTATGCTATTTTTGATACTTTAAGGAAATGATAGATTTTCTGACAGCACAGTACAAATGGTAACAAGTTAGTAATATTTGCTTGCAGGCATACATTATGCACCCATGTATACTTGGGTTATCATTTGAGAAAAGAGTTCAAAACATTAACTATTGCTTGTTTTCACTAACCTGCCTTGAAAGAGAGGGTACCTTACTGATACTTTCATTATATTTTACGTTAACCTTTACATAACATTAGTCTATTAAAGGTGGGGAATTTATTGTATGAGAATAGAAATTCTGATAGTATAGCATAAATTTGTGTGAAAAAAGACAGCTAAGGTTTCCTGCTCAGAAGCTGTCTGTGGATAAGAAAGGTCACTTGCTTATTGCAATACCAAATTTTCTCAAGACTAAGACAGAAAGATAATTAACGGCTGTCAAAAAATATAGAGTACACCATACCAAAGGAAGGATCTGCCCACGTTCTTTGTTTTCTGTAACTTTTTTCTGATTTTGCCTTAAGCAATACAGAGAAACCTGACAAAACCCAACCCTCCCTGGTACAATAGGGCTTACCTTTTCAATCATTGCCCTGTGTATTTTCTCTTGCTTAAGGATTTCCAGGTTTTCTCCAAAGTAGTGATTTGCTTCATTCTTTAGTGTAGTTGAGCATGCCAAATTATTACTTTTTAAAAAATGGGAAGAAAAAAAAAGAGAGAGACATTTTTAGGCAATTTCTGAATTATCTCAACTCAAAATATGACTTTTCTCTCCCCACCTACTTTGTTCGTGAAGTTTTATTCCCATAATAAAAATGTAACTATGTACATAACTATGGAGTTTCCAAGTGTGTAGTCGATGCATTTAATTCAATAATTGCATCTGGCAGTGTCAAGAGGTGACAACATGAATCTAATAGTTCTTATACATGTCCTTTAGTGTCATCTGAAGTCAAAATCTAAAATTGAGGTCAAGGGGATATGAATCAAATTCATTATTGTGACTCAATGTATTTTCAAATATAGATTTGAAAGAAATGAACTGATTTTAGCCTTCTGAAACCATTTAGTATGTAATTCTCTTATTTTGTTAATTGTTTTTGTTCTTTTAGATTTTATCACAAAAAATTACGTTCTCTTAGCTTGAAAATTGTAGGTTACAAATATTAGATAATGTGACTTGGAAAAAAAAATTCTTCGTTCTAGTTATTTGTGTGATGTATCACGAGTATAAGAATTCATACAAAACTCACTTTTAGTGAAAGATCATTTGGGTTCCAAAAATTCAGGCAGTAAAACCATAACCAAAGAAAATTGATTGCTCTAAATAAGGGGATGATAGTTTATGTAATATATTCAACCTGATAAATTAAGGAGTAAATTAATTTGTAACTTTGTTGATACTAACTGTGAGCAAAAGTCTTAAGTTTCTGCTTCAGTTAATAATTTGAAGTGCAGCAATTTCTAGGTCTACTTCTAGGTAGACAAATGACCCTGTGATTTGTATATGTTTCTTGCAGTAAGATTCGTAGGCTACTTCTTCCTTCACACATCCCTTAATCACTGTGTATGATGTGCAGAGGGAGTATGATGTGTGAAAAAGAGGGAGAAGTTTCTCATTTTCTCCCTTTTACAACTTTGAATTCCTGGTTTGTTTGGGTTTTTTTTTTTTCCTTATATGGAGCAGAAAAATATTTTAAAACATCTACTATGCTGAAGAAGTTAAAAACAAAACCAAGCAACCAAACAAAAAGAAACAACAACCAAACAAGAAAACCTACAGATGCTTTTTTTCCAGAGTGTGAATAAGACAAGAATGTTCAGTAATTTATGTATTTGCCTAGAAATAAACACAGGCTTAAAAGAAAAGGAGGTAGCATCACATTTTTGTGCTTTATGAAGAATAACACATAAAATTTACTTTGTATCATATTTCATTTGAATTTTTTTCATAAAGTCTGTAAAAAGGGAAAAGACAATTTTGAGAAAGTAGAAAAAAATATTGGCTAATATCATAGATAAAGGCAGGAAATGTGTTAGGTCCAAAGGGCCAAGACACATTACTAATTGTTCCCCTCATAGTACAGGTGAACAATAATTTGCTTGAGTACATAGGAATGTAATTTTTTTTCTATTTCTTCTTACATGGTTGAAAACCTGATATAAACGTGGGAAAACTTTTAATCTCACAGTGTTTGACTTACGAGCTCAGGCACCAGTATTCAGATGCAGTTTCTAATTCTATTTGTCACAGGATTAGGTTTTCACACTTACTTTAACTAAAGTATTTAATATTTTATTCATCCTTCCAGAAATTGTCCGCTCAGGACTAGAGTCATAGATAATCAGCAGAATTTTTTAACCTTTAAAAATCTTATCCAACTATGAAATGAAAGACTGGACTGTATCTTACGTATTAGCAATATTTAACTTCTTATTTTAACACTTCTGTTATTTTATAGTTATCCTTTGAGTATATTTTTTCCATTAGGAAAACAAACAAACAAACAAATCCAAATTCTATTTTCATGGAAGATATTATTGTCTTTAATTTTTATCTTAATGAATATGCATAAATTTGTACATGCTCATATATTCATAGCTGTATCACATTTCAAATATTATTTTCAATTTTAAACATCATCTTTGTATGCAAAGATGGTTTGTGGGTTTCAACCATGTTTGTACTTTCTTGCCAAAAAGTGATAGATTTATATCATATCTGCAGGAGGACCCTTACTTGTTTCATTTTCAAGTCTTGCAATGTCATAGAGCCAATAGAATATCTTGTATTCCATGTCTCAAGTCTGTTATTGATACGGAGAACTTCATGGTTCAGTTGATAAATATATTAAACAAAAGTATATTTCAGCTGATAAATATATCAAGAACTTCATGGTTCAGTTGATAAATATACCAAATACATAGCCATAGCATTTTTAAACAACGTCCAGACTGAAATACGTCACTGTAGTAAGTATGGAATAATGTGACACAAATCTTTTGAGACTTTGGGAGTTTCAGAAAAGAGAAACTTGCAAAATGCATAGGTGGCTTCACTAAATAAGAATTAGCAACACGTAATATCTGAAGCTGAAATGGACCCACCCATAAAGATCATGGACACCAACTCACAGCTCCTCCCAGGACTAAGTAAAATTAAATCATATGACTGAGACCACTGTGCAGATGCTTCTCCTACTCTGACAGAACTGGTCCCATGACCACTTCCCTGGGAAGCCTGTTCCAGTGACTGATTGTGCTCTCAGTGAAAAAACCCTTTCCCAGTGTCCAATCTGAGCTTCCCCTTGATACAACTTCATTCCATTTCCTTGTGACTGATTGCTGGTCACCACAGAGAGGAGATCAGCACCTCCCTCTCCCCTGCCCTTGAGGAAGTTGTAGGCTGTGGTGAGGTCATCCCTCAGCCTTCTCCTCTCCCAGATGAACAAACCAAGTGACGAATTAGCCCCTCTAAATCTTGCCTCTCGCTGTCTTGGCCACCCTTCTGTGGATCCAATCTAATAGATTTTTATCATTTATGTATTGAGGCACTCAAAACTGCACACAGGACTCTAGGACTCTGGGTGGAGCAGCAGCAGTGTGGTATAGAGTGGGACAATCACTTCCTTCTACAGGCCTTTGATGCACAGTTGTGCCTTTTGGCTGCCAGGGCTCACTGTTGACTCATATTCAATCTGCCATCAACCCAGAGGCTCAACTCTCTTTCAACAGGGCTGTCTCCAGCCTCTTGTTCCCCAGTTTGTATGCATTTGTATGTAACCCGACTGAACCCTTTGAACCTATCTGCCAGTCAATGAAATTCATGTGTTATGAACTTCTCTGTATGTTGTTGATAGTCATGTATTTATTGGAGTCCTTAGCAGAAATGGCTAATGTTTCTCAGTGTATATATGAACATTAGATCATGAGCATTCACTACACAATGACTTCCAAGTTTCAGAAGTAGTCGGGTTTGTAAAGTAGTAGGATTGGCAAGAAACTTTAATGTGTTTTACCAGAAAAAAATTACATTTTTACTCTTTTTAGACTCTGTAAATTCTTTATACAAAATCCATAATTAACTGTTTTGTTTAATTTTTAGAGCTGTTGTTTTTTAAATATTCTTGAATTTATTTTTTTTTTACATTTTAGAAATTGCACACAATTCTAAAAAAATTTGGTTTTTTTATACTTTTAAGTTAGATTATGTTTTCAACAGTTCTCTAAATATGTTAACACACCACGATATCTGCTTTTTCTATAACCATGCCATAAATTAATGGTATTTAAGTCTTAATAAACAATCAGTTTATGGCTGTAAAATATTTTAGTGAAAATTTAACTTTTTTTACAGGACAGAACTTTTAACAGAAGTATTCCTGAAGTTATTAGGGTATATTTTCTTTTATTTTCTTTCAATTGAGTCTCCACTGTGAAATGAGGAACACATTTGTACCTTCTCATTCAGGTTGCTTCCTTCAAAGAAAAAAATTTTGAAGAAAAAAGTTTCACATTTTATAGGAAAAAAATTCCCTCTATTACTCCTTTTGCAAATAAGCAGAAGGCTTGTATTTCTTCAAATGTTTAGCATGTTTCCTGAAGTTTGTACCGAGAAAAGGATTAGAAAAAAGTAAATATTTTCACAGATAATTTTCTCATAGCATTGTAGACATAACTGTTAACCCATAATGCAGTAAAAAGCATTAAAAAGTCAATGATTATTTGACAATCATTACCACAGATATCAGTCATCCACTGTAAGTAAAACTCTGGATGTTTTACATACTATTGTGTGAAAATTGTTGGCCAGTGACATTTTAATGACAACCTGCTGTATTTTCTGGTTAGTGTTTCTCCCTTTTTGACCACTGTCATCTGCTTTTCTCTATCTTAAGTTGCTCCACATATGATATAGAGGAAAATGGAGTTAAAATTATTTGTTTCTCGGTTTAGATTCTCCTGTCCCTATGTGGTTACTGTCTGTGAGCAGCAGCTCTCCTCATCACAATATAATGACTACTGTGGTGACTAGAGGAATAAAACATAACATTATGTTAACATTGTTATCATCTCTAAGTTAAGTTGACGAGGTCTTGACAGGTCTGCTGACTTTTCTCAATGCCATTTACCAGGATGATTCAATTACATCTATTGTGAAAGTGTTTCCTCTGGAGGGAGTATAGAAGAGATAAAAATAGCTTTCCAGGTTTCTGACCAGATCATTCTAAAAGAAGATTGTTCCTTCTAGCATACAGTCAAGCCTGAGAAGATTTTCATGGCCCAGGAGATGTTTTTTGGTTTGTTTGTTGTTTGGGTTTTTTTTGTTGTTTTGTTTTGGTTTTATTGGTTTGTTTTTTGTTTGGTTGTTTTTTTTTTTCTTTCAGACAGTATTGACTAATTAATTTTACAATTAAATCAGTGTTCAAATTCTGATGTATCTCAAAGGCACCTTGTTGGAGTTCTTTTTTTTTTTTTTTTTTAAAGAAATACAGAGAATGTCAATTCTCAGATTGATGTCATGTTTCCAAAAATATGTAAGCAGTAATTTGAGACAAAATAAATTGATTTTAATATTGGAGAAGGTAGTCCACTTTTTAAAACCAAAGATGTTCAGAGAGACCTCAACAGACTGGAGAAATGGACTGACAGGAATCCCATGAAGTTCAGTGAAGGGAAACGCCAAGTCTTGCTCTGGGTGGGAATAACCTCAGACACCAATACGCACTGGAGGCTGACTAACTGGAAAGCTTTGTTTTGTCAAGGACCTTAGGATACTGGTAGACAACAGGCTGACCATGAGACAGTGATGTGTCTCTGTGGCAAGGAAGGCCAACAGCACCCTGGAGTGTGTTAGAAAGACAATCACAAGCAGAACAAAGTAGATGATACTTCCCCTCTGTTTGGCATGACAGAAGCCACATCTGGAGTGGTGTTTAAGGAATCAGATCATCTTTCATTTGTTTGAGTCTGAGAGACCTAGAATAATTTAGTCTGGAGAAGGCAGATCTTACCAGAGTGTATAAATACCTTGTGGAACTGAGCAAAGAAGACAGACTGATTTTTCTCAGTGATATCCAGTGACAAGACAATAAGTAATGGGCCCAGAATGAGACAGGGCATTCTACTTAAACATAAGAAAAAGATATTTTATTTTCAGAGTGGCCAAACTCTGAAACAAATTGAGTAGGCAGGTGGTCCAATCTCCACTCTTGAAGATACTCAAATCCAAACCCATTTGTACACAGCCTCAGCTGATCGTCCTTTGACCTGGGATGAGGGGGCCAGAACTAGGCAGTGTCCAGAGGTGCCTTCCTACCTTAACTGTTCTGTGATCCTGTAATTATGTCAAGGGGGACATCTAGTTTTAGATAGGTGCTTTTGTTCTAAGAATAGAGCATATGAACGATAAACTGGAACCACAGAGGTACATTACTATAATTCAGCTCTCAACATCACCTGCTGTAGCCAATGTCAGTGTGGGTGCGATTTTTTAAGATTAACAAACCTTAGCAACAAACTAAAAAATTTGTATGAAATTTACAGTTTGTGACCATCAGGCAAATTTGTCAGTGGGGAGCTCTCAGTCCTCATTAAGGTAAGAAAGAGAATAGCTGTCAATAAAATGTTCCACAAGGAAATGACTAGTGAAGGAAAAGCAGAATCATATTGAAAAGACAAATCTTGAATACAAAAAGAACCAGGAAGGAAATTCAATTAATGGACCAGAAAGATGACTGTGGTATCTATATGTATAAATATCAAAACCCAAATCACTGTTAATAACCATTTAAATCTTTTTTCAACAACTCTAGATATAATTCTTCCTTTCTCCTTTCCTGTCCTTTGCATTTGTTTCTCCTGTTTTCTTTAAATTTTTTCTTTTTTCTTTTTTTTTTTCAAGATAGGAGTAATCATACTATCAAATTCCTGCCTACATAGATGCCACTTCTCTATTTTTTTTTTTTTTTTCAGAATTCCAGTGGAAATATGAATGCTCATCTGAATGTCTTCTGATGTTCTGCATTTCACTGAATTTTAATTCTTCTTGCCATTTTAGTATTCACCTTTTTTTTTTTTTTTTAATGGATTCTAGCTGTTCTTTTAGATTTAAGTGTTATTTTTAGTTGCAACAAAAGTGTGTTTCCACATTCACAGCTTCACTTGAATACAAATCAATGGAAGTGTTTAAAAGTGCCTCCTCCCTGAATAAATAGGGAATCATTAATAAAAACCTTAGGAGGTCAAACTGATTATTTCCATAGAAGAGAAACAAATTCTGGAGTAGAATTTAAAAAATGCATTCTGTTTAGTATTATAAACATTGATGAGTAGAAGAATGCAGATGTAGCTGAGTAGAGCTTCCTTATTTTCAGCTGTGCACTTAATTTGAAATTATTATGAAAAACACGATAATGCCTATACTGTATATGCTTATAGACTGTGAGTGAATGACCATTCAGTCCTACATTTAGTCTTACTAAACCACGCTCCTGGATGATAGAACAACATTTTGAACTTTTCTAAAATCTTTCCAATTTTTCAATATCAGGTTTTTAAATCACAGAACCAGAATGGGGTTTGTGGTCCAATATTGGTCTTTATGAATACATAAATGATTATTTCTCTTCATGACTTTTGAGCAATATTCTCTTGGTGATCTTTAGCTAGAGATTTATTGTGAAAGCTTTTGTAGACCAGGTGCTTATGACTTCTTTGTTTCAGTGTTGCAAAATATAATCCTTAGTTTGCAAGGTTATGTTTTGTACACAAGCATTACAAATGCTTATAACACTGCATTTGACTGTATTAAAATGTTCATTCAACAAAGCCCACATTACTGATCAGACAAGAAAGTCTCTCTCTGAGATCTCTCTCCCACAGCAGTTTGTTCATCTCTCAGTCTTTTCACAAAATCTACCGACATATTTATTCTTGATGGATATGAATTGCTTGCATTAAATCCCTGAGATACCAAAGTCTCATAAAGGTTCAGTGAACAATTCAGTTCATAATTTAAAAATACCTAGTTCAAAATATGTAATACTGATTTCTTTTTATGATATGTAAAATGTGTCTATGTGCAATGCTTTATTAGAAATCTATTATTCAAACACATCTTTTTATAAACCTTTTTTTTTTTTTTTTAAAATGAAACCAGAAAACTGTTTTTTATGGGCTATTCTCTAATTTATTAGTTTGCTTTTGATTAATTCCTTTGCTGCTGTTTCTGGATTTTGTCCATATCTGGTTTTGGGTTTGTTTTTTTTTTTTGTTATGGATAGCACTGATACCAAAGTGGTCCATCCATATCTGAATCTGCTTGTCTATCCTTCCTATTCCATCTACCTTTCTCTATAGTCAAATTTCTTGTTCTTAGTACCCTGTTATTTGCTATATGCAGATAAAACTACTGGAAAATAAAAACTGTTACCAGATAAGGAGGTTTTTTGTTCAGATGTTTACAAGATGAAAGCAATAATGTTTTTAATCAGACCACTGCACTTTTTAAACTTTGATCAGATTACCTGAAAAAAGTGCCTGGACCATTGCATTTTTTTATATAGAAAAGCTGTCATCAGAAAATGTGAAATTCATCAGTGATGTTTGATCTTCCCATGTCTTCTGGTTAGGAAAATATATTTTTTTTTCTCATTAGGGAAATATAAACACTAATCTTTTACCTCCTTACACATTATTAAAACTACCTGTCTTTGCATATTCTTTCTCAGGAATTTAAATGGACATGACTAATAATGTACTCTATTTTTGGTCAAATACTTTTCCCAGTCTTAATTTTGGACATATGATGGTTTTTGACTCCTTTTCACTACCCATCATCAATTTTAGTGTAAAGTAGGAATTGGATGCCCACTCAGTCAAACTAAAAAATCCCCAAGACCCCAATACATTGTAGTACATCTATGACTTTAACTATATATCTATGCTTTAACCAGCATCCTCTTCATCCTGCCTTGTGTTATGAACTAAAATTTTCATACCTCATTCATTTGGCAAAGAACATGATATCATATCTCAAGATTATGTTTTAATAAGAATAAATATGCAACTGAATAAATTATGGTTTATCCTTTCATGTACTTTATATTTTCATATTAAACTAATAATTTGACTAAACCCAGGTCAAATTCCTTGGAAGAAGTAAAATGTTCTTGCCTTTTTTTTGGAATAAAGAATGATTGTCTTTTTCTGCTGCTTTTACAAGATCTATATTAAATACAGTATGGAACTTAAATATATCTTAATATAATAACTCTGGAAGTGTGCATTTTGAAATGTTCCTCAAATCTGGACTTCACTGCTCAGTTAAAATAGAGGATATACAGTAGGAATATGTTTTGTCAAATTGTTTTCATTAGATTGCCTAGAGAGAAACAAGACCTGATAGTTGGCCATTGACTATAGTTGTCCGTGACACTGTAGCATATCTATAAATGGTGTGTCCCTTTGTTAGCCATTGGTTTGGTGGTAATTTCTCTTTTTTTCTTTTTTTTTTTTTTTTTTTTTTGAGCATTTAATCATATATCCAAAACTACATGTAATAATACTGATAAGAAATTTTGAAACTGTCTAATAATATATCATTTCACAATCTGAGGAGCATGAATTCTTAGTATAGTATTGTCATTATTGTATGAAGTAATATATCAAATATTAACTATCATTTTCTGGGGAACATCAGACTTTTAAAACTTTGATTTATAAGAATAAATATTCATGTCTTGTGTTAGTTATGGTAAGTGTTGTCAGATGTCACATCTCTGTTACTAAAGAAACTTCTGCCTTGGCCCACAGGTGTAGTCTGTTCCCTCTTCAACCTTACTGGTCATTGCAGAATTGTTATTTTTTGGTAACAGAAGTCTCCTTAGACAAATATGGGTAACAACTAAGAGCACTGTTAGCTTAGGAATTGAGCTTGCACTGAAGACTGGATTCACAGACCACCTGTGCTATCCATGTTAGCTCAAAGTGTAAGAGGCATAGAAAAGACTAGTCTGATCTGCAGTTATGTGCTATGGCTTTATGCCTTATGATCTTCAAGAAGGATGAGGAAAAATTAATTTGGTCAGAAACAGCTAGCAAAACTAATATAGAAATAGATAATGTGGTATATCTAATCTACATTTCTTCAGTTTTGTTCTAATTCTAACCCCTCACTTTCTAGATCTCCTCTATTCATAAACTGTTTTTCTCCCAGTGAAGAAAATAATTTTCTTTTCCCAGTACAGTAAAGATTCACAGTAAAGATTCACACTATCGATTTAGTGCAAAATCTTCTTTAAAATATGTTTCAAATTAACACATCTCTCTAGTCAATTGACAGTACTAAACTTTTGGAGGAGGATGACTTACAGCTAGTACAGCTGTGTTTAAGGAATTTAGGTTTTATTTAGGTTAGAAAATCATGATTAAGAGACCTTATCGCAAAATGTTCTGCCAATTATAGTATTATAGCAACACTTCACAGCCATTTACAATTTTCTGTTTGAAAATAATTTTTAGTTGTCAGAGACTTATTTTTGTTCACAGTGACTTCAGTAGGAGTTTTGCTGCTGAATTCTGAGTGGTGAGGTTTTAACAATACTTGCAGTTTTTTAAAGGCTTAATTTTTCTTTTCATCTTTTTAGGAACAAGGTATTTTGATTGGAATGGCCTTTTTTTTTGACTTTCTGGTATGTGATGTTTTTTCATGCAAATTTGCTTTACACCTACACATGCTTGGAAAAAAGTATAACAGACACCACATTTAACAATACTTTTTGTATGCTTGGATATAATAACCCAGATGTTGCAAATTTTAAAATGGCTGGGAAAAAAAAACTCATAAAGAAAGATCAGTTAACAAAAACTAAATGTAAAATGAAAAATACTCAACTTTTTCCCTGCTTCTTTTGTTCAGATTGTGCATAGGCCTTTCAGAATGATTTTGTATGTGCCAGAGGGAAAAGTAAAACTTGGAGGATAAAGGTAAATCTTTCAAATACAATTTGCAAAGTGAAAAGGCAAGGAAAAGGTAAATAGGAAACCAAACACAGTAAATTAGAATCAAACAATGTTTTCAGGATTTATGAAAGACTAAAATGATGATTTTCTGGCCTTTCAGGATATAGTGTCAGGACAAACATAAGCCATTCATCCAAGAAAACACTCATTTCGTTAGAGAACTAATTCATCCTAAAAGGTTCCTTGTATTCCTTGGACTTAAAACTGTCCAAGGAGACACCTCTCTCTTCCTCCCATAACCTAGATCTTTGAATCAAAAGTGCTTATTCTCTTACATACACCCATGCTTCCAGGCCTTGATGAAGAAAAATACGAGGCACTAGGCATCTGGAGATGAATAACTATGTAGTCAATATATATGTTTCTAGTAATTTAAAGAAGATTTTGCAGCTTACATCCCTTTTTTATTTGTTTGGGTTTTGGTGGGTTTTGTTGTTGTTGTTGTTGTTTTGTTTGTTGGTGTTTCTTTTGTTTTGTTTTGGTTTTTTTTTAAATTATTATTATTTCATTCCAATAATGCAGTTTCCCCCAAACTTCTCTAGTTTGTTTCTTCATGTCAATTTTACTATATACCATCTTCTACTTTTATAATCACTGGATTATTTTCTACAAACCTTCCACTTTTTTTTTCCTATGTTGAAATTGTTTTGAAACATGAAGACTTTAATTTTCTTTATGAAATGTCTTTTTTTTTTTTTGCCTGAATTCTCAAAGCTCCATATTTGCCTTGTTTATTTCAGACAAATTGTACAAGTGCTTTCCTGCATGAACATGCTTTTGCTAATAGACAGTAGGTATTAAACTATAACACATTTGCCTTTTAATTTAAATTTTCTATCTGCATGTGTATTTGCCAAGCTTGGACTTTGATAACCAATTAAAATGAAGTTTCTGCTGCTGAACATTGATGAAAAAAGGCAAGTCAGTTGTCTTACTCAGCTTTAATAGTTGCCATTTATTTATGTGTCAAAAGGATGGGTTATGTCCAAGGTATAATTTCAGTTTTATATCCTTGCAATTTTTCTACCAGGAACTGAACAAAATAATCTGTTGCTTATGAAGTGTTTTTATTGAGCAAAAAAACCGATGCTTTATAAAATCAACTTTTTTTTTTTTTTTTTTTTAACAGAATATGTCAAAAAACTTTCTAACCTAATTTAATAGCAAGTTGAATTTAGGACACCAGTTGGACTAAGGGAAGAGAGGAGAAAAGAGTATTCACTATAAATTACAAGTTTGTTTCATGAGTTAATAAAAAATTGTGTTAAAACCCAAAATTGACAAGCAAAGGCTCAGCAGCATTATGTTTGAGTGCTTTGTTCTGAAGGGCTGAGGCATTGCTGACCAGACTGGCTCTGGGTTGTGGCTAGGACTCGATGGATCAAGTGGAAGTTTTCAGTTTTAATTCATCAGTTGTTGATATTCACTTCTTGTTTCCTATCATGATAATGCTGGTCTCCAAGGGAAACTTGTGAAGGTGATGTTAAGTTCACAGGAAGGGTTGTCAAGATGCACAGTGAAGAAATGTCAGTGAGGCTTAAGTAGTAAATTAATTGCTTAATCCAACAGCTCCTGTCTTCATTAGAGGAAAAACTAGCTTTGCTTTTTACATCTTGAGGTTAAAAAGAGAACTTTTTCCATGGTTGCTGAAAGTTTCTGAAGGAGACTTGTTAATAACTTTGGGGTTTTTTTTGATCAAGCCTATGTGTTGTGCATATCAAACTGCAAAGCTGAGTTCTCTGCTGAAATTTTTGTGCATGGAAATCCACCAAATGTCACACTCTCATGAATCACCTTAGCCTTTGAAAATTGTGTCGTCCACCTCAGAGAATGTAACCCACCTCTTTATGGGAAAACTACACCTAGTGAAAGAAGATGGGGTAGAAAAGGGAATCCAGGATGCAGACATCTACAAAAACTGATGACGTTCAACAGAAATGTGGGGGGAAAAGGAGAGATTTGAAGCAAACTGATCATGCAGGTATGAAATAATGAGGAAAGGACTTGGGGGGGAGGGGCGGGGAGAGGGGTGACTTATAAAAAAGAGAAATGCAGTATTGTTTGGAAAGAGAAGAAAGTAAAGAAACCTGCTTATTGAGGAAGTGACAAAGAGATACCCGAGAAACATATTCTGTGTTCCTTAAACTTCATTTCAAACAAATTTAATCCCATCTGTAATGATGTGGTAGAGATTTGAAAAAAAAAAATCAGCAAGTTTGGCTTTAAGTCACATGGACTGAGAATACTAAGGTTTTCACACAGTAATATTTACTGCGTTGTATAGAATATTAGACAAATGAGGCTATTAATAAACACCAGTTTAAACAAATACAAAATTGGTTCATTTTTAGATACTTAGTTTCTAACACATTGCTTTGTAAATTTGTACTCTGCTCAAAATCCTCATACCCAAAATGTGTCTTTTGTTTTGGTTTGGGTTTTTTGTTTTTGGTTGGTTGGTTGGTTGGTTTTGGGTTTTTTTAACATTCAAATATGATTTCTAACCTTTTATTTCCGGAAGACTTATGTGTCTCAGTCCAGCTTTGAATCTCGTTAGAGGTTAGAACAGCACAGGAGCAGTCTGACGATGGTTTGCTATCTAAATTTTCAGTTTCTATGCCAGCAACATACTTCTGGATTGGGATTATCAGGGTTTTTTTTTAGTACATGTAGATTTAGAGGGGGTTTTCTAATCTTCATATGCTATCTTTAGAGGACATTTTATTTCATAGTTGTTTGCAGTAAATGCCCTTAGAAATGGAAACGTATTTTTTTTCATGGACTTGATGAGGTTTAAGTCTTAGATCTTAATTATAAACCTAAATTACATTGTGTTTTAGATCACAGTTCCATTGCCTTCAGTTGTATATGAATTAACCAGCAATTTCTTCCTTTAAAATATACATTGAAAAAAGTCCCTCTATAAAGTTTGGTTTAAGTCACAAGCCCTACATTTCATAAAAGTTTCCTGGAGAGGAACAGATAACTTTGAAATCTTATGCATATTACTAAGAGTGTTGACCTTTTCCTTCCTATTACCCCCACAATGGGAAGTGACTGCTTGTCTGGACAGAAGAACCTTGAGGAAGGGTCTGAACCTGGGCCAAGTAGAGTATCAAAAATACTGAGTTGTACTTCTTAGAGAAAGACTCACAGAGGTAAATGTATGCTTTCAGTTTTTTATTTGATTAAGTCCTGAGCATTAATTTAAGGACTTTTACAGTTATTTTTATTCTATAATTGACATGGATCAAGTGATGCACTTCACATACACTTTACTCACAAAAGAGAAGGAACAAGATACTTTATTCACATAAGCAAGTGAGTTAACAAAGTTCAGTGGTAAATGTGACAGTGGTTTAATAAGATTCGATGGCAAGGCACACATAAGTATGTGCCACATAGAGGACAAGGTCAGATAAAGATGTCAGGAAGACTCTATCATTGAGTCATGAGGTTTAGAAAGGAAGCCCTTGCTTTCTAAACTCTTTCTCAGTTGGTAGATGGTATGGCTAGATCCAGTCCTCGTCCCAGATTTGGTCAATGGTTTATGTTTAAAGGGTTATATGTGCACAATCAATCTTTTATATCACTTAGCTAAATTTTCAGAGTTCAGCATGCTATTAGTTACTTACTGAGAACCCCTTATGGCAAAGACTCTCTCAGCCTCAAGGAGTAACTTTGAGAGGTGTTACTACTCAGAGCAGACAGCTCTGGTTATTTTTGTTTTGCTGTTAAGGGACTTTTGGCTTGTTTTTAAACCGATTGAATATTTTTTTTTTCTTCCTATTCCATTTCATTTTGACCTCTCAACTTATCACACCTCAGTTTTGTGTTAACTATAATAATAATAATTTATTACAGTGGTTAAATCCCTTCTACATAAAAAAATATGGCATTGCATTTTTGTCGATACACAATGTTGCATACTTCCTGGAGAAAATAATAAAAATCAGGTTGTTGTGGTTTTTCTTTTTCTTTTAGTGTTCTCCAAACTTGCCAATATGTGGGTGTGATAACCATTAAGATATCACCAAAAGTGGGACAAAGAAATGGAAGGATGTTAATATAGAAGAGCCTAATGCATCATTATCAAAATACTTTCCTATAAATCAAAGAAAATTCTTTAGCTTAAACTGCAGTAGTACAGTGACAGCAATTGTGTTACTTCTACAGCTGTATTTTTTGTATATCTGATCAAAATATTTAGTAAGCTTTGGTTCTAGTAATATTTATAAGTCATGTCTGAGTGTAGAGATTTGGAAAACTCATTTTTTGTCAAAGAATTTTAGTGTGATTTTTTTGTCCTGGAATTTTCTGAGTATCTATAGTAAACATACTTAACATACAATTTCAGATATTAACCTATTTAAAATTTTAATGATAGAGAACAAAAAAGGCAGCTTATATGAAAAAGTTCCTGCGATAAAAAAACTTCGTAAGTTCTCCTTATGAGAAGTTAATTAGAATCATACTTACTAGTAGAATTTGAGCAATGTTATGAAGTTTGTTTAGAAGCTCATTAAAATGCACTTTTTAGTATATTTAAGCAAATAATAAACATCTTCAATACTTTGCACCAATGTAAGGAAAAGCCAATACATTTCAATACCTTTTTAGTTTTGATCACACACTCTGCTGCTTATCTATAATTTCAAATTTATAAAGTTAAATAACTAACTGCTGCAATATCTTATTTCTGTCATTTTTTTTAAGTAGTAAATTAGTCATTGTCAAAATAAAATGAGTGGAGACAATTTTATAAACCATCTATTAGAGTCACCAGAAACCGGAACATATCTGTTGAAGTCAGATATTTTCTTTTATTATTTAAGCTTTGTGAAAAGCCTTTATATTTAAGTACACTCAGAAGTTTGAAGGTTTTTAAGTATATTTGGACTAGTCCTTTGCTCTGAGGTTTCCAGAATAAATTGAATGGTTGTCCAGTATTCACTGATGTTACAGTGAATATAGCCCAGAGATTCTGGCAAAGGACTGCCCATTAATAAAGTACTTTCATCAGCATTATATTTTGCAAGAGAGATTTTTAATTACCTCACTTCTTTCAACCAAAATCTGTTTTTGGAATGTTTCAATTTTTTTGTTTGTCTGTTTAATTTGCTATATGGAGAAAAAAATTATACATTTGTAACAGCCATTTATTCCCTAAAAAAGACAAACCCAAAAAACAACAACAACAACAACAACAACAACAAAAAACCCCAACAAAAACACCTGTAAAAAAATGTCTAATTGTTTTTCTGTTTTGCTGTGCATTTCAAGGGTATGTAGGGAATTCCCTTGTATTTTCTTTATATATGCATACTCCTAATTATTTGATGCTAAATCAATGAGTTTGGGAATAAGAGAGAAATTGCATTGAATTTTTGACAAATGAAGGTATGATTTAATACTTGATAAAGATGCGGTATAATCGTGAAAGTTTATTATTGGTTGATTAACACTTTTCCATGGGAACCATATTTCTATTAAAAGGTTTACGTAGAGAAAGCCTACTCCATGATCTTGCCAGACACAGCGGTGTGACTGACTTACTTGTCTGTAATTTCCAGATCTTCCTAATTTGCCTTTTTAAAAATGAGGGTTTTGCTTCTCTGTTCACAAAGGAATTAAAAGAATCGTGTTCTTACACTAGTCATCAATTGGTCTTGTGGGACTTGAGCTGTGAGATGGGTTTTTCAATTCATATCTTCTGAACATAATTCCAACTTGGTGGGTTTTTTATCCCCTAGAATTTAAGCTCATGTAGGTTTTTAGCAATTCTGAATGATTTATCAATCCATTAAATACTACAATATTTGCATCTTCACATTCTTAAATTTTGTCACTTTTCCTTTGGATTACTGTGGAGTTTATCTCAATTTTTTTATGCTATCTCATGTTTTTATTTTGATTTATTTTGCCTACCCATGGTCAGAAATTGTCATATTTTAGTATCCTTCAGTCATGTTCTATCCATACCTTACAGTACATTTGTCATTGCTGCTTAACACTGGTATTAATAGATGTTTTGTTTATAGAATTGTATCTAAATACAAAAGACACACAAGAATGTGATTTTTTTTTTAAAGAACATATTTTTTATGTGAAGGTAGCCTGTTGGTGTTTTAATAGGAAAAAATAAATGAAGATCCTAGAACATGTACATTAAAAGTTAAGACACAGAAAATGAAAATCATTAGATTAAGTATCTTTATGAGACAATACACATATTTCAAAGCAAACTTTATTTCCATTTTTTAAATATAACTGTTGTTTAGGACTCTAAGTTTCTAGAAACTAGAAATTTGCTATGGAAATTAAAATGAAGGGAAATTACAGATATCTTCATAAATATGCAGGAATGGGCTGAATATTATATACTAGATGCTTTCTAATCATAAGTATTTCCTTTTCCTGTTCTTTTTTTTAATTATTTTTTGTTAATCTTTCCTCTTTTCCCACATTTCTAGATTCGATTTGCAGACTATTTTCTATTGTTTTCCACTTTTATCTGCTTTTCTGTCTCTACTTAATCCCTGCTATGTTGTTTGTTTGATTCTTTGAGGTTTTTTTTTTAACCTCTTTATGTCCCCAGCTCTCTGTGTATTGCCTTCAGAAATGTTAACAACCATATCAATGGTACTGCTTCAGAAATGGTCAGAGTCTGTTTCTCAGGCAATGGGAAAGAAAAAAACCTTGAATATATGGTTTTTACTAATTTTAAACAATTTTTTTTCTATGTTTATGTGTCTGCAGTAAATAAGTTGTTTTCCTTGTTTCTACATATATTTTTTAAGATATAAGTTTATGTGCTTGTTTCAAAGTAAACCAGCATAAGAAATTAACCCGACTCGAGAGATTACAATTCAGTTACAATTTAATAAAAAGATTACAATAAATGCAATGATACAGAAAAAAATTAGTTTTAACTCACAAAAAAATAGATGTATAACCCAGCATCCTGGGGCACAAACTGAATGGTGTTCATTAGCCCCTGTGCTGAGTGCCACGTGGTCCCACTGAGTACCAAGTAAAAGGAAAGGAAAATCTGTTGGTGAGGATGATGGTTGCAGTCCTGTCGAGGTCACAGTTGCAGTCCTTTTGAGGTTCTGGTCCTTCTGTGGATCCAATGAGTGGTCCCCGTCCCAAACCCTGAAGATTGTGTATGCTTAAGTTCAGGTGGGAATGCCCAGTATCTCCCCCAGGGTGGAGAGTTCCACAGTGGTTGTTTTAACTCTGTGAGTCATGAGATATTTTGGAATCTTTGATGGTCTAGATTGTTGTTCCCTAATGACCCATTAGCAGACATGACCGCTCAGGCTGGGTGTGAAGGTGTTAATGCCTCCCCAGAGGGAAATTACCACAGCTGAGTCGCTGGTGTGAAGACAGAAAACATTCTCGTGCCTTGTAAGGTTCCTTAACACCTAGCTTGTAGCCTGAGGGGTCAGCTGTGCCCTGGGCAGCTGCTGCAAGTGACCTGTTATTAACAGTTCATGAGAAAGGACATAGAGGGTGTAGAGTACACAGGTTTGGTTACACCCACACAGTGATAAACTGGTCCTGGCTGCTGTAACTAGGACAAAGAACTATTTAGATAGTTTGTCTATCTGAAGAACACACCTGAATTTTCTTGAAAAGTTAGACATGTGCTTTTCTCTTAAGAAAGTGCCACAAATATGAAATACAAAAATGCTAATTACTTTAGAATAACTGGAACGGCTGATTGTAACTAGGCGTTTTCAAAGGCTTTGTTTCCGCAGAAGAAAATAAAAGAACATTCTGACAGTGATTGTTTTAAAATGATAGAGGCTGCTTGTGAGTGTGACTGATATGCCTTTAATATTGAAATTACCTCAGATTATGCTGTATCTCGTAACACTTTCATATCAAATGCAAACTTTCATAACTGATAAGAAGCAATCTGAAATTATTCAAGCACTTTCAAAGTATATTTACGAAAACCCTTAAAAAAAAACAAAACAGGAAAATGTGTTTAAAAGCTGTTCATTGATACAGAATAATATTTGTGGAGGCTGGTCTTATTGGTTTTGGAAGCTACTGATATTTTTTGCTTTTCTGTTGTTTTTTCTGTAGACAGAGAAATGTTATGGATGCAAGTGGGCAGGCATGTTATATAGGAGTGGAACTGAAATTGTAATTGAAAGACATTATTGCTGATATATCAAATATCATATAGAAAATACATAAACATACCAAATACATAACTGCTCCATCAAGATCCACTACTGAGGCTTGAAGTTGAACATTATATTTGTACCAAGAGAGAATGAGTTTCAGTTTCTGGTGTTGTGTTGGGCTGACCTTAGACAGCTGTCAAACCCCCTACCCAGTCACTCACTCCTCTCTGACTCCAATGGGAAAGTGGGACAATATAAGATGGAAGAGTTTGTGGGTCAGTTAACATCACAGGTGAAAAAGACTAAGGTAGAGGAAGATTAATTTAATTTATTGCACATTAAAAATAGAGCTGAAGGGTGGAAAACAGAGACAACTACAACTCCTTCACATGCATGCATTTTTGCACATTTGCACACAAGCACACACACTACTTTCGTCCCAGGTTCAGCTTCGCTCCTTTGTTCCTGACTGCCCTACCTTCTCCCTGCCAAATGGTACAGTTCCTCTCTGCCTCTTCTTCCTTCTCACACTTGTCCCCTGCTCCAGCAGGGATCCCTCTCACTGATTGTAGTCCTTTAATAACTGCTCAAGCACAGGTCCTTTCCATGGGCTGGAGGGATTACATTTCACTATGGTTGTTTCCATGGGTTGGAACAGGACAACCCATTTCATAGTAACCTTCTTCACAGGCTGCAGGGAAATTTCTGCTCTGATGCCTGGAGCACCTCCTCCCTCTCTTTCTTCACTCGCTTTAGAGTCTGTACACTTGCTTCTCAAACATTTTTTTTTGTTCCTTTACATGTCTTTCTCAACTGTTGCAGCTTTTTTTATCCGTTATTAAATACACTTTCCCAGAGGCACCCTAGCTGTGGCAGAGGAGCTCAGATGTGTCCTGCAATGTGTCTGTTTTGGAGCCAGATGGAACTGCCTGTGTTTGACATGACTGTAGCCCTTCGTCTCTTCTCATGAGCCACCCCTACAGCCACCTCCATTACCAAAAACCTTGCTAAATAAACCCAATGCACACTGATAGTACATGTTATTACCTTTTTTAGAGGTCATTGTCTATAGAATAGTCCAGCAACTGGCCTTATGAGTCATTGAGGTTTTAATTGCATTGAAGTTTGAAAAACTCAGTTTCTTACTCAATCAAGCCCTGACTTCGGGCCTCTTTCAAAAGGAGGCCTTCCTAGGTGTCCTTCCTTTAGAGAAAAACATCCTACTGGGGCAAGAAAAAATGGTGTGTTCCGAAAGTCCCCAAGGTGGGAGCAATCTAAAACAAAGACTTTGGGGATGTATTTCTGAGTTCATATATTCAGTAATTTTAGACAGCCATGAAAATAAACACCATCACACTGAGAAACAACTTGAACTATATTGTCAAAGTGAACTACAGTATCCTGTGGGTGGCACAGGAAAGTCAAGACCCTTGTGTCCCACCAGTCTGTCAGTGTCCCACCAGTCTGTCAGTGTCCCATTATGGGGACCCTTCACGGAACAGTCTGCTGAATCAGAGAGCAGTTTGACTAACTTGTTCGGATCACATGGAAGCAGAAGGACTGCCTTCTGGGTCTCCATACCTTTAATTGATCAGTTGAGGCTTTAGGACAGATCCAGGGTCACGTGCCAACAGCATAAGAGAGATTGTGTCCCAGGTCTCCACAGATGACTATGCTATCCACCTCTGGCAGTGGTCAGCACCCTCACTAACTCACACTAACAATTTACAGAATATTAATACAATAGAAAACTGTGACAGCTTAAAGTTTGAGGATTGCTGGTGATTGTATCTGGCTGCAAAAACATATTCAAAGCAATATACTAATAAGCTCTAACCCGTAATAAAAACCTAGCTTGAGAAAATCATTCAGCACGCATAGAGTACAGTTCTTACCCGATAAGCATCCCTATAGGGCAAAATACAGCCTGTTGACCAAGCCCTGAAATTACCATAGAGTCTTCTCAACATTTTTAGTTCAAACTATTTTTACATTTAGGTGGAGCTTGAGTGACTCTAGTCATGCATCATGTTCAGTGGGGGATGGTCATATTATACTTTGGAGGTAGGTAACATCACAATTACATCTGAGGTAACGTCTTGGATGGAGGGGTGCATCTGTGATTTCACCACAGTTGCTGCAAGAAATCTTCCTTTATCTCCCTTGGCTGAGAGCTGCTATACAGCTTATCTGCTACAAGATACCACTGAGTCCCCCCTCTTGGAAGGAGTTCAATAGAATCTGGCTAGTTTATCCACTATGTTCCACCCTCCATTTAGTCCCCCTTAGGCATGTATTGAGCATTCAAAGTCAGACATGCTCACTGCATTCTATCCAGTGAGTAGCAACTGTATTTTCTTCCTATAATTTTCTGTACATTTCTTCCCCCATAAACATGGAAGCTCGTTGCAATTTTCATAACTTTCCAGTTTTCTTTAATTTTACCCTCAGTCTCCCCCACAGCTGATTTATACTATTGTTCAGGTAAGTTAAGAACACAATTTTCTTTTTTATTTGTCTTTTAACTATGCTGCTTATGGAGTGATAAAGCTGTTTTATTATGCTTATAATTTAAATGAAGAAATCCATAGGCATATTGATGCACATTCAGAATTACTCAGATGTAACTCACTTAACAAAATTGATCTAGAATAAAACTGCATCAGCAGTGAACCTAAAAGAACCTATGAAACCAACTTACATGGCTCTTGCTCCACTCGAGGTATTAAATAAATTAATCGAAATTAAAATCAGAAAGAAAAAAAAATCAGTTAAATTAAAAGTGTTTAGAACACTTCTGTTCAGTTCCCCCGTTCTCCCCTCTTTGAGTGACAAACAGATTTCAGTCATAGAGTAATACTATTGTAATCTTTAATTGTGCTCTGTGGTGCAAAAAGATAAAGCATTCTTAGACAATAATGAAACAGAAAGAATGAAAATGATATTCACTCTTACAAGTATTAATAAGTAGAATGTTTCTCACCAGTTATGTTTTAAGAGACTTTTGTTTATGATGTAAAATGGTGTACATTTCATTTAGCCAACCTACCTCAAGAAACTATTTCTGCAGTGAATAACATCATTGGGAGCAACTAAACTTGTTTTATCACTGATTATTTTTATATTATCTGTGAAAATGGAAGTTTTTGATTCCACTGCAGTCTGGAAGAAGTGGGGAGGGGAAGAAAAAGAATTTTCATTCCCAATTTGTCTGAGCAACATTCCCTTCAGCACATAAATAGAGGAATCAATTACCTCAGAATCTATATGAAGATAATTTTGCCTTTGCAGATAATGAACTGTTTTTAGTGATGAAACTGAAAATGAATCCATTACTAATAATGAGGCTGAGAATGCAATAGATTTATACACCACCTTCCAGCAAAGACGCCACATAAATCATAGGGTAAAAAATAAACACAGAAAGTCAAGGACACTGAAACCACAGAAAACATACCCTTGTATAATGTGAATGTACAGTGGATGGTGCTTGAAAGTTTAAGGTCATATTAATAGCCTGTATTTTGGAAAGAAAAAACCGTTCTGCACTACAGGATTTAATCTGTTTTGTAAATTGCAGTTGCTGAATTTAATATGTTGGTAATAGATTATATAAATTAGTAGTCCATATTCGTGGACATCTGTTACTAAAATTTCAGCATAGCATATGGTCTTTGGCAATAAATGATTTGTTAAAAAATGTATGCTTAGTATTCTTAACAAAATAGGCTGGTAGAGCACATGGATATTTTCCCCTTTATCTGCAGTCCTATGCTGCTTGCTTAAGAACCAAAAAGAATTAGTTTCTCTGACTACGATTTTCTGTCATAAACCTTAGGGGCAATCAGGTGATACAAAGGTGATCGAAAGCACGAGAGCTAGGATTTACAGACTCATCTATGTTAAGACCAGAGGCACCAGTTGTATGTCTGTGTATATTAAGGCCAAAGGCTTGCAGTGAATGAGTTCTTTTGAAAAAGTATACATTTTTTATTTAAAAACTTCAAGAAATGTGCCAGTCTTCATTCTGCTTGGTACTCTGGCTGTTTGACCACATAAGTGAAAATTGATCTTTTATGAAATTTTTGCACTTGATTGACTTTTCTCAGACTTTAGTTAAGCCTTTTAAGTTTACAGTCTATTTTCTCCTGTGGCCATGCTAGTATACTATGGTTAGACATTTTAAATGTCTCACAGATACTGTTCATCTTATCTCGCTGGAATCTTCATAATTTCTGAAGTAATTCTAAAGTCTTTTCAGTACAGTCTCCAGACTTTCAGCAGCTTCCTAATCTATGGACAAATGTTGCTGACTTCATTCCTCTGATGTTCAATGTGATGTTTTCAAGACAGTCATCGTAACTGCTTATCTCTCAAGAACTTTCTGATGTGCTAACACAGACAGTATTTGTTACCAGTTGTGCCATTCTTTGTTTCCTCCCTGATGAGGAAAAGATTAAGTAGTTGAATTTAAAATATTATGTGTCCTACTGTATATTTTCCCTATACTTCCACAGAGCAAAGAAGTGAATAGTGGATGCTGAGTAGTAGATTTTTATGTTGGTTTTAGGTTTTAATACACCTACAAATTTTCCACTTTAGTAGGGATGAGAAACTATAGATGTACCAGTGGTTTTAACCCCCTAGGATTTAGATCACATGTTAAGGAACTTTTAGTTCTCTAAGGGCTTTTAAAATAGTAGCCTTAAGATTTGATTTGGCTCTTCGTTGAGCTGGGAGAAATGAGTCTGACAGGTCTAGTGGAGTTCAAGATATTTTCAATGGAACATTCCATTATTTAGCAATTTATTAGGCATAAATCTATCAATGTAATTAAGGTGATAAGCTACACATTTCCATAATGGAAACATAAATAAGAAAACAGGGAAAAATGCAGCAACTTCTTCAGGGAAAAAAAAAAAAAAGGAAAAAAGTTATGATTAATTTAAAGGACTGCTTATAAAAAGGATGAAAGAAATATCCATTAGACCTATGTACTTTAAAAAACTTCTACAGTTTTCTGAAAAAAACGGCCAAAGTATACATTTTTCAAATGAAAAAGTTTATCTGATTTGGAATAAGATGCTATATATATTCAAGGCCATTGAATATTCAAATACAATTTAATTGAATTACTCCCGTATACAATATCATAATGTTTATTAGTTCAGTTTTTCAGACATTACCTAATATAATAGGATGGACTTTCTTAAGGAAATAAGAAGAAAAAGTCATTATTCTTGTTGTTTCTAAATGTTTATATGTTTTTGAAAGTGTTTGTTGCTAGATAGAAATGATAAACTAAAGTAGCTTCTTCTGTGTGATTTACAGTGGAGACTGATAGTTGAAAGAAGGAAAAAAATAACCACTCAATTCCCTGATTAGAATGCAAAGGACTAGGGTAAAATAAAATAAATGAAACTGTGTTTGTATTACCTAAATCCTAAAAAAAATAAAAAACAAGCACCCACAAATCTCAAAAGAAATACTATTGAACACTGGGGACTGTTGCCAATTACTTAATTTTTTCTCATATACCTCTTATAAATCAGTGTTTAAGCTTCCTATAGATTCACAAATCTTGAATTTTTCAATATGTAATGTGTTTCTAAATAAGTCTTTAACTTCTAAAAATACTGTAATAATGTTTAAAAAGAAAATTTTTGAGCAGGTTAATGTCTGAATGTATGCATGCACACACAGAGGCAGTAAGCTTTTATCTGAAGTAATATTTAAATCAGATAACAAACATGACTTCTTAGTAAAATTATATTTCTAAGCCACAAATAATTGACCAGCAGAAGGTAATTATCCAGGTCACAGGTAACTAAGATGTATAAAAAATTGGTTTTGTCACACCTGAGGGAATCTATGAATAGTAGTTCCAAGGAAGTTTCCTGTATCAATGTTTGTGTCACTGCAATATATTCCTGGTAGGGTCAGTTAACCTTTTCTCTTTATATGTACAATACATATTTTTGTAAGTAAAAGTCTATAATCTCACTTTTTGGGAGTGGTGGTTATGATGGCTGGGGGGGGGGTTAATTTATTTGGGGTGCTTTTGGTTGTTTTGTTTGGTGGGTTGGTTTGGCTTTTTAAATCTGCTTCTTTTATCTTTAGAAGAGCTAGTTATTTACTAAGTTGAGATGGGATAATCAGTGCACTGCAGTGAGTGGTGACTGGAGCTGAGAAATATGTCCAGTGTCTGGTAGGAATATTTTACTGAAGTACACAGCACAATTCATTCTGCTTCTTCCCCCTTTCTGAAACATTGATGGGTTGGTTTGTTCTCTTCTTAGGGCACTGTCAGCACCCTTGACTGCCTCTTCTTTCTTTCTGTGGCACACTGAAACCTTGGTCTTTCAGCCCGTTTAGTTTTATTTTATCAAGTCTTGTTAGATGGAAGGCATTCTCTGACTTGCGGGGTATGTGATATTACACCATCAATTTATTATAAGGTAGGAACATAAGTTTTACATCAGATTATATGAAAAAGATAGGTCTGATCTTTTGTACAGGTTTTCATGATACACAGTAAGATGAGTGAGATTACTTCAAAGCTAGGCAAAGGTTGAAAGGATTAAGATTTTTTTTTTTTTTTCCCAAGCAGCAGAAAAAGTCTTCTGTTAACTGGACTCATTTTAAAAAAGTTGAGTCTATCTATCCTGTGGAGAAGTGCTTTTTGTTTAGTTTTCATTTTTTTTTTTTTTTTTCAGGAGCCAAAACTACCTTCTTATACTAAGAGAGTAATTTTTATTAAAATTTTGTATGAGTTTTGCTCATAGACCTTCTCCTTCATTTATTGTATTGCAACAGCGTGGTGGAACGCTCCCCCTTCCTGTTCCCTCCCAGGCACCTGGTCCCCAAGATGTCCCAGGAAAGAGACACACAGAGACCGCAGGAGGGGAAAGCAGAGAGAGAGTTTATTCACGTGGTCATTGGAATTTAAAAGGCTTTAGGGGATTTTGGTTGCAACCAATAAAAATCGAGGGTTAAAAACCAATGAGGAAAGGGTTAACAAAGGACCAATAAGGGGGGGTTTCATATAACCCTGCCAAGGCAAATTCTTGCATACTAATCTAGGAATATAAGGGTGTTTTCAAGGGGTATTGGGAAGAAGAAAGGTGACTCAAGGAAAAAAGAGGTAAAGAATTCATTTTACAATACAGTAAACCCCTCAGTTTTTAAGGCATTATGGCTGGTTTCTTCATTTTCTTCAGAGACCCATCTCTTGGATGATTCATTCCATTTCTGATATTGTAAGTCTACTGCCACATCGTATTACAGTATTTCAACAGCTTTTTTTTTAAAAAAAAAAAAAAACTTACAATTTTACAGCTTACTTTAGTCTCTTTAACTGGAATACTGATACTATTTTCAAACTAAAAGCCATGTCACCTCAGTATATAGTACATTAATTGTTTGTAAAGTTAAAAATAAGGGAGTTGATTTTATTTTTTTATGTCTATTTCCAGGTTCTGAAAAGATGCATGACTTTTTTCCAGAAAATGATGTATGGAAATAAATGGATTTACTGCATTTCATCTGTATTCCTTCATCTTCCTTCCCCTATTAGTTTGTTCAGATTTTTAATTAGATCAGATCTGAGTTTCACTTTGATTCCATACCAAATTAAAGAACACTTAATCATTTGTTCCAGGGAAAGTGCACTTGTCTTAAGCAACATTTATGTTAATTTTGTCCCAGTCAAGATTTTGCTGCCATTCACTGCTTCTTTTGGAGACATCCCAGTTATGTGAATTTTTCAAACACATGGAAAATAGAAAGCAAAAAGCAAAGTACAAGAAATTCAATGCAAACTTTTTTTTTTTAAATGTCTTTGTCTGAATTCTACCATTGGTCTACATGCTTTTAGACTCCACATGTTGCATGTAATTGATTTTAGAAGGCATAAAATGCGAAGTATTTTCATTCATTTCCTTGCAACCAGTTTGGCAGAACACTTCCAACAAGTATACAACACAAGTGTTTTTACCTTGAGAGGGTAATCTATTCATTTTTTATAAGATGGAATGAAATAGTTTTCAAGAAAAGTGTGTTTCAGGAAACCATTGACTACTTCTCTAGCTATGCAGTGCAAATATTTTCAGTGTACCAAACACTTCATAAGGGTTCTAAAACTTTTTCTAAAACTTTTTCTTTCATCGTCCTTTTCTGAAATTGCTTGCTTCTTTTTAATAAGGAATGTAGGTTTCCTTTTTATTTCCTCAGTCAGTGCTGTGCATGCAATTTCTTATCTGCCAGAAACCACAAGACTAAAGATAGTTGGCATATATACTTAAAAAGTACTATGGTTAGAGAATGCATAAATCTGTGCTTGCTCTTTCACATGCTTTTCTCTCTGTTGAATTATTCATTAAAAAAGTGGAGAAAATAATACTAGAATCAGTGTTGGAGACAGAAATGCTAACCTTTTCGAGAAGCCTGCAGTTCTTAACATGCATTGACCTCAAGCTGGTCTTTATGTTGTTAGCACTACTATATGGCATAGTTTGCTTGGGAGAGACAACTTGGAAATTAGTGGCTACCCATTTCAGTCAGTCCCTATGTCAAATCTGGGAGCTCACACTCACACACAAAGCATGTTTCATACCAAGGAGACATGAATTAGCCTGAAATCACCAGATTGGATCTCTGATACGTTGGAAAGCGTTGCTTTTACTTTGAAAGAATACAATACTAATTGTGATGGATTTTTCTTCAGTGCATTAAACTGAATCCTCCTCTTAGCAGCCAATAAATTCCAAACACAATACAGCAGCTTCTTTGGTAGGAGCAGTGAATGGGCAGTCTGTAGACAATTAATTGTGAGTTCTGAGTGATAACTGAAGTTCTTTGACAGTTATTTCTCAACTAAACAATACTGATTTATTTTTTACAAGACTTATACTAAATTTCTTTCTCTTACTTGGCATTGCTCCAGGATCCAAGTCTGCATCCAAGGTACTCTTCTGATGAAGTCTCAGATGTATTTTTGTACATGGTGAATGAGACGTCATATTTTAACTTCAGCTAAATGTTATGGAAATTACCGTCCTTTTTTATGATATGTATTAAGAGATGAAATTTTCTGTAATATAATTTCAGTTAGTTTTTTTGTTTGAGGGAGATACTGTTTTGCAGAGACATTTCAGAAGAAAAGGAATGGAATAAAGAACTATGACAGATAATTATGGCAGCTGAAAATTTGTATTAATACAAAGTCTTTTACTCTTTTGCTATTCCAATTTAAGAGAGGAATGTTATGTGAGTACCACGTGTATTCCATATAACGTATCCATATTAATAAATCTCTTTTATAGATTCAGTATAGTACATTCAAAATAATGAGCAAATGGTCACATGATTGACATTGGTATTATTTTGCTCTCTTGTTCACTGATTTTTTTTTCTTTTATTTCTTTATTAAACCCTACATTGTAATCTTAATTAACTGAACAGATAAAAGTGGTAGCATTTTCCTTAATTTCCCAGATAACTAAAGACTCAAATACTGGAATATATAACCAGAAAGTAACTTTACTGGGAATCAACTGATCCACAATAATTTTGTGTGCTTCCATTTTCCCATGAAAACTGTCAGGTGACAGGATATAGGAGATGCATCTGCTCTTGTAGCAGAGGGTTTTATGAGTTGCTGAGCATCAGATGACATACTGCAGCATGGTAGTTCACAGAAGTTTTACATTTGAGCACTTCAGAGTTAAATAGTACATGAAAGGACTTATTTTGGAACTTAATTGTAAATCTCTGGTAATTCTCTTTGACATATTTTTTGCTATTTTTATATTTGCTGTTTTAGTAAATATAATATTCCAAGATATTTTTATTCTGTATTATTTATTTGCAGATCAGTTTGTTAGCTTCTGGTCCCCCAGTTTATGAAGTCATACATTACCTTAATATTTTAAACAATTTCTGCTTCCTGCTTAATCGTGCAAACACTTCCATATTTGATGTCAGTCCGTGTTTCCAACCATTTATAATGCAAACTTAGTTTAACTGTAGTTTAATCTTTCATCTGGATCCTAAATTAAAGTATGCAAATTTATTAGAACTCTAATGTATTATCACAAAAGGTGACAAAATATCACCAGTATTTGTCCTATTTGGTTTTACAATTTAGAAAGAAATCAGTATGCAAGCTGTCATAGAGAAAAGTTGATGTGAAAGAGCTGAGATCTTAATGGCATTCACCCAGCTCTAACAGACTAGTTTAGTCTGTTCTGGGTTGATAGGGTGAAGAAGCAATAGACAAACCTTGGCGCATAACTGCTGCTAGCTTCATACCCATATAATGGCCTTAAGGTAGGGAACCAGAGGTTGGTAGAAAAAACCTGTGAAACCCCCTGGTTTCCCATAGATATGGAGGAATTCAAAGACTAAGGCTATGTTATTACAGAGTCCACGAGTGTTTTAAACAAGTGGTATAGGGAAGTGTGTAGGTGCCACAGACAAGACATGGCTCTCCACTGCTCTAGTCATTCTAGCTAGTGTTTAAAGAAGAAATTATATTAAAAAAAGAGATTATGTGTCAGTAAGTGATGTGGGTCTTGTTTTGTGCCCAGCTGACATCAATTCCCCAATTATACAAGAAATAGTTAAAAAAAAGGTAAAGTGAAAGCCTAACTGACTGATTTCTGGATCAGGACTGCCAAAAAGTGTGAATATTAGTAATATAAGAAAGAAAAAAATTAGCTTCTTATTCTAGATGAAAAACAAATGCTTATTTTCTTGCTGCACTCTGAAACACATAGAAATCCAGAATTTAATAGAGTAAGATTATTACTTCGGTGAAAAGGGGGAAAATTTTTTATAATCCTTTCAAGTTGCCTGCTGTAATTTTTGTACTATTCTCTTTTTGTGGTACTCTTTTACCAATATAGCATACAAACACTTAACAATCAATGGTGGGGGAATTTCTCCTAAATTAAATCATACTCATTAGATTATTTTAAAGCAGTCATTTTGTTGCAATTCATTTTTATGGGTTTTATGACTCCTTACAATGCTCTACTGCTTCAACTCAGATGACAGATGTTTTCTGCAATGGATATTTTATTTTGAGGAAACTTGTTTTTCAGAAAGTTTTCTGGAACTGGGATGTGAATAAAAAGTTTATGACCTTGGGAGCTGGGCTCTGTGTCTCAGGTTTTTCTGCATGTAAATGTTAGGGTTTACTACTTAGATTTAAAATTTGCATGTTGTTATAGTCCTCATTTCAGTGATGATGTAGTCAGTCTTGTAGTGCTGTAACTAGAAGTAACTGGAAAAATGGGTCTTCAGGTGCCTGTGTGTGCTGGGTACAGCCAGCATGATTGCATCGATCACAGAGTGTGTGAACGGCCTGCAGTCCACCAGAGCCACAGCCAGGGCTTGTGGCATCTCTGAGCAGGCTTGTTTTAAGAGACAGCAACATTTGTGAGGGTGGGAGGAAATGGAAAAGACACAGAAGATGTTATTGGGGACAAGGCTGATGGCACGCTCTGGGGGGATGTGCTCGATGACAGAGAAGGTGCTGCTCTGAGGGACTGGAGACCACGGGCAACATTACTTGGGGCAGGGGTGCCCTGAAGGGGCTGTGGCTGAAGGCTACCCATGCTGCAACACAGAGAAAGGAGTGAGAGGAAAGGAGCAGCATGCAGAAGTCATGCTCTGGCCCTCAGACCCATCACCACTCATCACGTCACTGGAGGAGATGGGAGGGACTGAACGAAATACATACAGCAAAAGTGAGGTGACTGAAAAGGGAAGAACAGAGGTGCTTGGTTAAAGCTGAACTTGGGGAAGGGGTAGAAAAAGTGTGTCCTTAAAATTTTTTTTAACTGTTTGCACTTTTTATCCCTATATCTGAATGGCTTATCAGAAGTTTTGTGTTAATTGACAGTAATTAAACAAAGTAAAATTCCACAAGTTAAGACCCTTTTACCTGCAGCAGTTTGTATGT
Organism: Anabacerthia variegaticeps; assembly: GCA_035583185.1. Lineage (NCBI taxonomy): Eukaryota > Metazoa > Chordata > Aves > Passeriformes > Furnariidae > Anabacerthia > Anabacerthia variegaticeps. Next base: position 71,101,607 of record JAWWEW010000078.1, on the reverse strand, counting down.
TGCATATCTCTTGGTTTTAGTATGTCCACTGTCAGATTCCATCCAGTAAAATGAAGTGAGTATTGCCACCATTTTCTTCAATTTCAAAGTAAATTCACAAAGGTTTTGCAAGATGCATACAATGTGGGTTAAGTATTGCCAAAGAAAACTTCCTGAAGAAATGAGTAATTCTGTTCTACTGCCTAAAGCAAAAAGAGGCAGAGAACAAGTAGGAAGCAAAGCTGAGGAAGATAATGTAGATTATTCTTCTGTCATAATAAAGGGAGGGACATGCTAGTAAAAGATGCCCAGTGACAGCCGATATTTTAGATATAGGTACTCTGGACTACCTTCTCTTTTGAAAGAATGAAAATATTTTTCTTGCTAGGATTATAGTGGATTTCTATACAAGTTGACATCTGTGACTTTTCTCTCATGAAAGTAAGCACTGTCATCTTTCTTGCAGACTGCATTTTCATTATTAAAACTTATGTTTATATTGTTGGTAATCCTGACACATTTTTGAGTATGCACACATACTCTGGTGCTTTCCAAGTGGAGCTCTCAGCAAGCCCTCCAGCTACTCAAAATGGCTCTTACGTTTTAGTTGGTGGAGTGAGTTAAACGTGATAATTTCATTTCAGAATTGAGCCTCTAGGAATGTATTCAATTCACAGACCATACACAATCATTTTCTTGCTGATGTTCTGCTCTGTTAAGGGGGCCTGCAGCAATGTCAAATTTGATAGTGTTCCACTCTCCAAAGCAGGGGCAAAGTGACTGCGATAACAAAAGACAAGGAAGCACTCTGAGTAAGCTATGGAGACAGAGAGGAGTAGAAATAGCTCTGTTTCGGTATAACCAGGGTGCCTTGTTCTGTGGTTCTAATGTGACTTGTGACTCTAAAGTGAGCTGTAATCATGCTCTTTCAGGGATTATTTTGTTTTGTTTTGTTGTAAGGTCATTTGTTAATAAAGAGCTTGAAGAGCTTGGTAATTCTAAAGTGAAGCTAATATGTGGGATTTTTTGTTGTTTGTTTGGTTTTTTGTTTGTTTGGTTGGTTTGGTTTGTTGTTTTTTATTATTATTTTTAGCCTATAATGAAAAAAACATTTTTCATTTAACAAATATATGTTTAGTTATAATTACTAATGTCTTACATCATTAGAAAATAGACCACTTTATAACTGAAAGTATAATTCTGTATTTGTGATATATCAATATTCTGTATGTGCAGAAAATCAGTGCCATTTTGCCAGAAATAAAAAAAAAAAAATAAAAATTGTTAATTATCATCAGAACCTTCTACAACATCTCAAGAGGGACTAAAAACCAATGGTTTGCTATTTGTTGTCATACGAAAATGCATTGCTCACAACTGTCTTTTTTCTGGATCTTGCGTATTTTTTCTTCATTGGGAAATACACTAAGTACATATACATAGGGATGCAATCTAGAAATACCTACATCTTTTTTCTATTTTTCTTAGTCTAAAACATGAGGATTCAATTAATTATGTGTCTTTCAGATAATTACACTATTTCTGGATAAAGCTGTCACTGATAATTTAGCTGATGTGAGTTTGAGTGCTACTGTTCGTGTGAAGTAAAAGAAATACTTTCATTTTTAATTTTTTCTTAAGGCTTGGCTAAGTATAAGGATCCCTTTGACACATGTAAGGGTAAGTTTAGGAGGGACTGATTCTCTCCGTGGATTCTTGAGTGATAAAGTGCAGGTCAAGGATCTTATAGTACTGTGTATTTGGTTTGAGAAGCATAACAGGTGTTAACATTCTAAACTGACATTTAGAAAAGAAAAAAAAAAAAAACAAAATTATAAAAATGTAGAGGAATTGTCATCATACAATATTTCAGAACAGAACTGAAGGATGAATATTATTTGCCCTTTTTGCAGTCTGAGTATTAAATAATATTCTTGAATATATACTGACCTTAGGAAATGAAAGCACAAAAATTTATAATTGGGCTGCTATAGAGTCTTGAGCTTGCTTTACACCTTCACACATGTTAAATTTGCACTTCCATCATGTTGTTTATGTCCTGAGCCTGTTTACATGGGAGTTCATTCTTATAGCACTAACAACTTTTCATTTAGTGAATGTGCACTTGTATATCATACAGTGACCAACCTAAAGTGTGATTTTGGCTCAATAAGGAAAGGATCTCCTTTGATACCAAAGGTTCCTTGCTGTATTTTCAAAGAATTAGTTCTGGTTTTTTTCTCAATTATTTTTCATACTACATTGTTATAGGCCCTAAACTATGTAGATGTAGAGTGTGTGCCAATCTCTAGCAGACACTCTGTAAATCTTGTGGGCTACAACTTCTTAGTTTTCAGTCACTTCATAGATGTACGCGGCAGGGTAATGAGATCAAATAATGAGCTATTCATCATCAAAGACCTTTGTGTCTGTTCATTTAATGAAGGTTTTGGAAGTGGGTAACCTTTTCATTTTTCACTTCATGGAGTTTTTCTCCTAAGTAAGGAGAAAAAAAAATCTTGCCTCTCTTGTTTTACATCTATTGGCACACTGTAAAAGAAATTCCTGGAAGCAGTGTTGGCAGGCAGGTTGCACTAGTAGATTCATAGCATTGATAGACTAGCTTGTTTACATATGTTTAGCCTCCGGACTGATTCCCATGAATCACGCAATTAGAATCTATTTCTGTACAGAAATTGAGTCATAAATGTTTTTCATGTTTGGACACTGGTATAAAGACTACAACAGAGGTTGTCTTTCTAATGGTGAAATATTCTCAGAGCTCAACCTCCTGGATTCTGGTGCAAGTTACAGAATTTACATATGAATAGGAGACACAGTGAGGTATTTAGGATCTTCAGTAGTGTACTAATGTAGCTGCATATCCATTGAGATATAAAACCAAACATGGTAAGTTCAGTTTGAACACTGATCCTGTGGAAAACTTGTAGACAAGGCATTTATATTTAGTAAAAATCTTTACGAAATGACAATTTTACCTGTATTAAAGAAATGTTGCATCTAGAACTGGACTTTCTAGTATTTTGCAGAATAAGGATTATCAAACAAAAACCTTGAAGTATAAAAGATAATAGGCTGGGATTGAATATTATGCCCTCTTCTGTGCCAGTTGTGTACAGGTTACTTACAAATAGATTGGCAAGGACTTGATTGTTGGGAAGTGGAATTAAAAGTCTTGAGTATGGTACCTAGACTCAGTGCATACATAGACTGCAAGTTGAGTGCCTTTCTATAAAGGTTGAAAAGGAGTATATTTGAAAAGGATACTTTCTCTGAGGTTGTCAGGAAACATCTACACAAATTCACTACTTAGAAAGCTCTACTTTTTGTGTATTTGCATTGACTTGAATCCTGTAACCTTTCAGAGAGCTTTTTCATTACAAGAAAACAAACAAACAAACAAAAAAAAACACAACCCACAGGATTTAAAGCAATATTAATGTAATCTTAGTCTGGTAGGTCAATGGTTAGGTTTTACCAGGAAGCATAAGATCTGGCTTAAAACTTCCTTTACACTGAGTTTCTCAACCTGCATATCTCAGCATAAGATATTGTCAGTCTGCCTTGACAGATACCTGATTCCTCTTGTTGCAGCTGTGTTATTGTGGAAAAGAGGATCACTGAGTCAGAGGGAAGATGCCTGTGCTGCAGTGATGGAGATTCACGGGGGATTCTGAGAGTTACTTCAGGGACTGATTGTTAATTTGAAGGTAAACAGTCACTGGATAAAATGTAAAGCTGAGATTTATACATCCATTTCCACTGCTTGTCTATTTCATTGGAAGAGTCTGTGAATCCTTTTATTGAGACTATCAGGTGCTCTTAGACAAAGAGAGGAGTTTATATGCACCACAGATGGATTAAACCTGAGCACCATGCTAAAAGACAGAGATAAGATAGCATGTACTATTGTATATGTGACATGAAGGTTGCAGTAAGCCAGTCTCTATTAGAAAGTGTATTTTTCAAGGCAAATTTCAACAGAGATTAAGATTCAATAGAATTGAAAGGGAAGCTGTTCAAAGGATGGAATTTGCCTTTGTGGGTCCACTTTGTGAGCTTGTCATAGGCAGCATTATCACATTGTCCTCTGATCAAAATGTTCATGGGGCTTTATTTTATTCCCCGCAGCAGTATGAATTATAGTGCATTTTCAAATTATTGACCTTTTAGGGGAAATGCCTTTTTTTTTTTTTTTTTTTTGCCTTTTTTTTTTTTTCCTTAGGTTGATTTCATGGTAAAAAGACAGCTCTGAGAATGGCAGTTTAAATCTCAAGAGTCATGGATTAATCAGTGCATATTGCAAGTGCAGATGTCTGTGTGTTAAAAAACACCTACTGCAATATAAAGACATGAAACCTCATTATTGACTAACTGAAAATCTTTTTCTTAAATTGTCCCCAGATACCAGTGAAGTGTCATAATGCTGAAACGAATGAATCCACCTTCCTTTAGGCCTTACCCATATTAAGGCCCACACAAACAGTGCTCTTTATACACTACTGAGTTATTCTGAACTCACTGCTAATCACTTCTATATCTATCATAATTAATCAGTTACGATGTCTTGAACTTGAAACTTTGACTATGTTTTCTGTACTTTAATTCTCATTCCAGAGGCTGAAGGGAATTTAGATTTCATACAGAATTGACCTTTCCCTTAATTATAGGTGCTTTGCTTCTTCCTATTAAACATTAAGTATTCACATGTCTTGCATAGCTGAGATGACTTTCATATCCTCAAAAGAGGTTATTGCATATTATTTTGATAAATATATTGATTTTAAACACCAGCAACCAGATTCTTCACAGTCCAGTCTCTTTACAGTCACTTAAACATGTATACCATGAGTGCAAATGAAGTGGAAAATGGTGCTACTTTCACTTGGTAGACTGAATTATTAATTTCACCAGGGTTTATATGACTACATAGCATTGAAAATAAACAAGTCTTATATTTATCTGTTGTTGAATACATTTGAAATACAGTTTGAGTTTCTGCATTGTCTAAATAAAGTGTACTGGTAAGACTGAAAGCTCAGAACATGATATGTAGTGGTTAAGATTAGAACCAAGTTTCTGTTTCACAGTTGTGATATATAAAATGTATTTCTGATTAAGAAATTTAAGGGGCATGCAATGTATTCAGTAAGGAACTGTGTATATAAAATATTTTGTAATACTTTAATTCATATTTTCCTTTATGCAAATTCAGTTTATATGGTACAGATTAATATCAGACTCTGAGGATGTAGTACATTCACAGTGTTAGTAAACCCAGAGGAACAGATTATGGTAAAAGATAAGTCAATCTGAAATACATTTTGCATTATACACCACATTGATTTTTGAGAATTTATGTTTTCTTACAATAAAGATTAATATTACACCATGATACTAAAAATATATGATGCTACATCTCTGTCAATTGAGTGGAAAGGTATACTACATTTCTGATTAATGTCAAACTGAGACTTTGTTAATTACTTTACATAAGGTGTAATATTTTAATGAGAAAATAGCTTGAGAACAAAATTTTCAAAAAGTACTTGTCTTACCCATTGAGGAACAACACTTGTGCATTCATGTCAAGACACAAACTGGGTCTTACAGAGGAAAATCTTCTGAATTTGTGATTTCCTGAGGCAGCCAGGAACCTGATTTTCTTTAGATCAGTATTCTTCACAAAAAGAGCCAGTGATGATGAGCTTTTTACCATCAGTTTTGTCTTTCTAGAGGAACCTATTCAAGGAAAACTTGGAGATTAGAAAAGTAATTTACTGAAGTAAGAAAATAACTTTTCCTTCATTCATATAAAATGTCATGCTCAGAAATGTTTAACTTTTTGATAATTTTTTTGAGGTATCATTATTTGGAAATGCCAATTTTCAAAGATTTTTTAGGTTATTCTCAAAACAGCTATTGTTCCAAAGTTAAATTTTCTCCTCATTTTTTCATGTACCAATAAAAAAGTCTACATCCTTAAACAGTTTAGATTTTGTGTTACGAGACCCTTGAAAACATCAACAATATTGGAGTGTAAACAAATATTTCTTCACTCTTCTGCTCATGCGAGTGGGTGACGCAGAGGTGGACAAAGGAACAAAAGAGATTATTTTTCTGCGGTTTTGTCATCTGTTTCTTATATTCTTGGCCTAGGAGCAATCTAGACATAGTCATTCATATTTCAGTGGGGATCTACTTTTAAGAAGTATGAAGCATATGCCAACAAATAGAATCTTTGCTCCTCACAACCATGTTTTTTAGAGTTGTGAGGATTTTTTTTATTCTTTCTTAGTTCATTGTCTCACTGACCAAACACTGCACACAAAATATTTTTGTTGATAAATATTTTTTTGGAATTAGACGAAATGTTTCCAAGAGAGATGTAGAATTAGTGGTATATTTAACTAGAACAATATTAATATAATGAAAACAATATCAATATAGTCATATGGACTTGCTGAAGGTGAAGAAGTACATCAACATATTGGTAGAATATTAGAAACTTGATTCCTATATGGACAGCAATTTAGAAAAAGAAAAATTAACCACAAATTATCAGTAAGTTTTTAATAATTTTCTGTTTACAAAAGAAGATGATAATTTTTGTTTAATAACAGTAAGGACACTGTGTAGGTGAAAGAAAAAATGGGCTAAACTGAAACAATCACTAGAAATCTACTCTTCTGTAATGAATACTGTTAATTTCTATGAGAAAATTTTTATGTGTAAAAAAGTTTGTCAAAATGTTGCCGGAATGCTTTATAGCATAAACATTAGTTTTAAGATGCTGCAGTGGAGAAATTTTTACTGATCTATATTAGCTTATTTCTGTCTATTCCTCTACACAATTAGCAAAAATAATTTTAAATGGATGATTTCTGTAAAATCTTAATTCTGTAAACAAATAGTATATCTGGAGTATGATGGATTGCTCAAGAACATTTTCTAAGATACTTCAAATTTATGTTGGATTCTATTTAATATCTAATTATACTGTCAGAGTCTGCTTTTTTGATGATCTGTGTGAGATATCTAGTGAAAATTAAATGCCTTTTTTTTTTTTTTTTGTATATTATGTAAAAAATTACTCAAAACCCACAATGGCAGAAAGCAAAGAAAAACACACTGAACAAATAAAAAAAAATTATAATGTAAAGTAGAACCCACAGACCTCTATACAGAATTTCAGCTGTTTAGGTGTATCAGTTTTCAAATATAAGTTTGTCATACAATTCAATGAATTGTATTCCCTGAGGCTGTATGGCTTTGAGTCTCACAGGTAAACTTAATAACCTGAACTTCTCAGCCTTTCTTCAATAACTGTTATTCCTTGGTATGTCCCTACCTGACAGAGTGTTTTGGTCTTGAGACACAGACAGAGCACCAAAGAAGGCAAATTTAGAGATGGCATAACTAAACTAAATCCTCAGTGTGATTACCACTGAGGAGTACTTCTCATTGTCTTAAATGTTAAGATGCAGAAAGTATTATTTGAAAGATAGAACTTGATTTCTGAATTCGTGAGTAGTTACAGTCACAGAAGCACTGAATGGGTCAGGTTGAAAAGGACAACAGCAAATCATCTGGTCCAACCTTCCTGCTCAAGTTGTCCTAGAGCACATTGCACAGGATTGTGTCCAGACAGTTCATAAATACATCCAGTGAGGGAGACTCCATAACATCTCTGGGCTATCTGTTCCGGTGCTCAGTCACTCACACAGTAAAGAAGTTCTTCCTCGCATCCTGTACATCAGTTTCTGCTGGTTGCCTTGTGTCCTATTGCTCAAGACAACCAAGAAAAACCTGACTCCGTTCTCATGGCACCCCAGCTTCATATCAATAAGGTCCTATCTCAGGTGTCTCTTCTTGAGGCTGAACAGGTCCAGCTCCTTCAGCCTTTCTTTGTAAGTGAAATGTTCCATCCCTTAACCATCTCTGCTGGACTCACTTCAGGAGCTCCATGACTTTCTTGTACTGAGAAGCCCAGAACTGGACATAGTATTTTCCTTGACTAAACTGAGATATTTCCATGATACCACATTTGTTTTAACTGAGCACAGCAGATCATCCAGACTGATGTGGATATGAAACTGTCTTGGTACAATCAATTTAAAGGAAGCGTCATAATACTGCATTTATCATCTATACTTCCCTGAAAAAGCTGAATATAGTTTTTTGCTGGGTCTTTCTTTCTGGGTAATTCACAAGAAAACCAAGATGATTCAAGGCCAGACTGGATGGGGGTCTGAGCAGCATCATATAGTGGAAGGTGTCCTTGCCCATGGCAGGGGCATTGGAACCAGGTTAGAACCTTAAGGTCCTTTCCAACCCAAGCCATTCTGTGATTCTATGATTCAAAATAGTCAGATAGCTTTCTACCACAGACCAACTTCAGGTAAGCTAATCTAAAAAATTGCAGAAGGAAAGTTTTGAAATTACAACTGTTCTGCATACAAATCTCAGTTACTTACAGCTACTTCATTCTCACATGGTAGTATGGGCAGAATTAACTTGTTTAGACATATAATTCTGTTAATCTAATTCTCTGCAAGAAATTCTTCAAATTCTTCCAAAATGTTGACTCAATTTTCAACTCTGTAGAGAGTATTTCCTACAATAACAACTTTTTCAAAGAGACCAGATACTTTTCTATGAAACTATATTTAGGGAAATTGTTACTGAAATAAATGACTACTGGTAGGTATATAGGGACCTTTGGGTTGGCAGGCAAGTTCTGGGACAGCTCCATCTTGTGATTTCTTTCACAGGACAAAAACTGAAGGATTTGCTGGAGCACTGAAACATGGTTATCTGTCCTGCAAGAATTTCATTATCCTGACTGTGGCTGGAATCATTAGACGTATAAGTGCTTGTAGGAAGCTTTCTTTCAACAGGAGAAGTCCGGTGGACAATGACAGGAAGATGTCTTGCCATGATGGGGAATCCTTTTATTTTTTTCCCCCAGTCTTTTGAGGTTGTACTATTATTGTCTTTTTTGTTGTTGGTTCTTTGGGGTTTTTTACTGGGGGGGGATGGGGGGGAAGGGGGAGGGGGAGTTGGGTTTTTTTTTGAGTGGGGAGAGAGGAAAGAGGAGAACTCAAGTACATAATTAAAATTCTCTTAGAATTTAGAAAGTGACTGTATAAAGGATCACAAATGATGCTAGTTCACCTTATCAATCAGGGTCTCAGCAGGATATCCAAACATTTTTCTGGTTTTTTTTTATTTGGTTTTATTTATATTAACTTACTAAATTCAAGCAAAACAATCCTAATTGCATAACAATCATCTGCTCAGCATAGTGCTAATGTGTTACAAAGCAGATACATCATCTCCAGTTATGTTACTTTTATTACTTATTAATAGCTAGCAAAAAAATAATTTTTTTTTTCCCAGTTGGAATGTAGAGAATGAAGAAATGTCTTGTAGCAATTTTGGAGGCTTCATCTGAAAACATCAATATAAGAAGATCAAGAAAAAAGCAGTAAAGTGTGAGAGGCCCTTCACTTGAAAACTAATTTGAACTTATCCTGGATACATTTTCACAGGAAAAAAATCCCAGAAAACAGAAAAGATGAGCAGAAAAAGTAGTCTAGTAGAACTGGCTGTTTTCTCATATATTCTTGGTCTTTCTTCCCTTGTTAGGAAATACTGACCACAAAATTGATTGTGTAGAGCAGTTCACTTTTTCTTCCATGCCACCCAATACTCTTAGAGTAAACTCCAGTTTTCCCTTCTGATCAATTTCTGACATCCTGATGAGAGGGTGAAGCATTCTGTATAACATCAAAATTCCGTAAATTCATCCTACCACATCTGATTGTGATATTTATTCTAGGAGACATGCAGAGAAGCAGGCCGATGCAGCTTTCTAATAAATGATTATTGAGAAAATAGTACAGTAGTCACTTTGCAATCTTCAGAGTTTTGTCTGATCAGGGACATGGTGAATTGTCTGATTTGTTTACCTGGTTCAGTTTCTCTGCCTAGCATGAATACAAAGCTACTTGGAGTGTTTTGAAAGGCACTTCAACATAATTACTATGCATGTCATTAGTCTGTTAGCCTCCTGGAGTTTCTTGTGTTTCACTGGCTTTTCTGTATGCAATATTTAATTGACAGACATGTTTTTGACACCGAAATTTTAGGTTTTATCCTAAAATACATTATTAATATTTAAATAAAATAAAAAAAATCAAATGATTGATGTCTCCCTATAGTGGTCTGTATATTTGGTTTTCTTAAACAACTAAAACCTTTCTGTAACACATGAAGAAAAAAAGAACTTTAAATGTTTCTATATTGTATCAAATTTTCATTTTTGTTTGCAGGCAAAGATTTTTACCCCCTTGTTAATTGTGTCTCCTTCTGGTAGATTTGAGTTTACTTCTCTTATCTGTAGAGAACCCAGAAATAAGCTCAAATTAGTTACTTTCTATTACAATTGCTTAAGTGATTGTTTGTTACACTGCTGTGCACTAAGTAGGTAAAATAGTTTGTCTAGGCAGTTTTTTACAAACCAGTGGTCTATTGACATCCAGGACTTTCTGAAAGACAAAGAAGCAAATAGATACTAACAGAAAAGGAATGAGTAAGTCCAGCTTTGCGTGGCCCATGTCTCCTGTTAGAAATTCCTCAGAGTTCAGCTATTTCAGGCATGCACAAAGAAGTATCTTGGCTATGGAAAACAATCTAGGGTCTGAGATGGATTTGTGAAGCCTCTAGTTTCCATTTTCATCTTCCCCTTCTTTTATTCTGTGGGAAACTTGCAAAGAACTAGCTTGGAAGTCTGGAGAGAGAGGAAAAAATGTTCTTTCATATGTATTAAGAGGCAATTTCCAAGAATGAGCATCAAAAACAATCCTCAAAAGGATTAAGTTGTTTTCTCTGCAGTAAGGCTTACTCCATCAATATCACTTTTACTAGTTCCTTTTGAGTCTGAGAGCAGATTTCTTTATTCAACAATAACATGTATTCAGATCCTTCTAGTGGAAGAAGAAGAGTTGTATTTTAACCCATATTTAGCAAACTTCACTAAACTTGAGATTTATAGCTTTAACGTAAAAGATTAAAAAAACTCAAAAACAAACACAAACCAGTTCATTAATGTGAATTACTTCTGAAGGTGATAGTGAGTTATCATCCAAAAAAAGCATTATATCATAATGAAGTTATTATTTCCTAAAAAGGTTGATTTTAAGACATTATTCAAATTTTCCAAAAACTAATCTTCCCAACAAACTATTCTGTCAGCTATTTAAGTCTTAGAATATTAACATTGCTGTCAGAACACATTATCTGTCATATTAATGATCATATTAATGACCTGTCAGCATTACAGGTCACTTATAACATGGAAGAAAGACAGCAGAAAACAATGGATAAATCCACAAAGGTGCTTTGATGTAAGTAGAATGAGAGAAAATTGGTGAAACAAGTTAGGTGACTGAAGTGTTGGTTAAAATTATATAAGAAGGACTGGCACAGGTAAGGAGACGAGCTGTTTCCGTATAGACTTAAGGCATCCATAGAAGAAATGGACCCAAAATTTGAGCAGTCCTTATCTTCTTTAGTATCCTTTATATGCTTTGTAAAATTTACTTTACATAGACATAACCTCTTTCTGATATAAAGACAACATAATAATTCAGTGTAGACTAATTCCTTAAAGGTATTTGCATTGGATGTAAATTCAATCTTTTGTCTCTAAACTGATGTCTTTAATAATTTTTATGATTTACAAGAGGTATTCATAATTTAGAAAGAGAGCAATTAATCAAAGCTAAAGAAAACATAAATAATTTGACCTCCATGAGAGTGAATGAAGAAGAGTGCAATAAGAATAGCTTGTCTCCTGTAAATTGTACTTTATATTAAAGTACTGCATGGAATTTCACTTTTTTTCCCCTCCCAGATCTTCAGTTTCTCTGTGTCATTCTTACTTCCACAACAACTATAACTATGGCATTTCTTAAATTTACTGCTTTGTTTTCAGAGGCCATGATCCAAATGTCTTAGAACATTCTGAAAATTTTTCACAGTGCACAATTAAAATGATGAAGAAACCATAGATAATACATGTTGTATCTTTGAGTAAATGGTATTACTGGTTATTTCTTTTTATAGATTATACATGAAAATAAGGACATTTTACATCCCGTCAAAGTCACAGAATGACAGAATCATAAAGATTGGAAGGACCTTCAAGATCATCTAGTCTAATTGTCAACCTAGCGTACCAAGAACCCCTAAACCATAACCCCGAGTGCCACATGATTCTTGAATACTTCCAGAAGGCACAGTTAGGGGAGAAAATTGGGTGAATGGGCACACTTGTTTGAGCCATGCAGGGCACCAGGGTCTGTGGAGTCCCCAGGATATCTCTTGGTTGTCTGTCTCCACTCTGGACCGTACTAGATTGTGTAGAGACTATCCAATTCCTGACTGACCTATTCAAATAGTTTTGTCTATCAACAGCTTGTTCTCGCTGTTGCTGGAGGTCAAATTCTGTTCCTCTCAAAGGTTCTCATTGCCATCACAAATTTCAGAGTGATTGACTGACAGTTTCTTTATGCTTAAAGAACAGATTTGCTCTTATAATTAAACTACTACTTTGTCCTACATGGCTGATTAATATCCTAATGTTATTGTCAGCCGGGCTGAACACATACCATCTGATACAAGAAATTAATATGTTTCGAGGCAATTGAGAAAGACACTTAAAAATTGGCCATAATGAGTGCTACTCAATATATTCCGATATATTCAAATAGTTGACTCAAAAAGTCTGCTCAAAGTAGGCTTTGAATACTTATGCAAAATAGTTTTTATTTGACTGGGGTGATCTTGTAAGATTTTCTGATCCCATTAAAAAATGATACAAAGAACAAATCTTCCAGTAATATTCTCAAAATTCTTTCCTAAGATAAAGCTAAATACAGTCACAAAAGTAAACACAATCCCCTAAATAAAAACACACAGAGAAATACATATATGTAATATTACCTGACAAATGTGGCTCAACTCTTATGTACTAGAAGGAGAAATCTGACTTATTTCGTTCATTACTCTACTGAAGAAATTCAAGAAACTAGAAAAATAGTTTCTACTTTTTGAAGGTAGAGATGAAAATCAGTTATATGTTGGTTGTTTTGTTTTGTTTTTTCAAGACTATGACATGATTAGAATTCATTATCTAGTATTGAACTAAGCAGGTAAAGATATAACAGATATCCTCCCTAATTTGCTTCCTTTCACTCCTGTGACAAAATAAATCAACCCTAGTGTTTGAGAACTGACACACAGCTTGGCTAACCAGTAAGTCTTTTTTGCAGAAGACCACACAAAACCTTGCTATTGTTTGGCCATAAATAAGAGAGAGAGAACTGTTTCATTCAGAACCCCCACCCAATCTATATTTTTATTGTTTCTAACTTTTGACAGTCTGTCTATTAATCCAGCAATACTCTTTATTCACAGAGTCAATTATTATTTATCAACATTTTATCTACCATTTAACAACGTATTCGTTTATTTTTGTGAACATATTGAATATAATCTTTTGATCACAATAATGTGTTGGCATATCTGCAGATTGACGGTCCTGTTTAGCTCTGGTAACTAGCTCTTCTGTGGCTGCTCTTTGTCTGGTGACAAGGTTTTTGTTATATTCAGGAGGTGGTTCTGTATCCTAGAGGAATTTTCATTAATCTTTTCTTTCTCAGAATTTCTAAATTCCTATTTACAATAACCTCAATTCTTAATATATATAAGCTGAATCAAACCACAGTGGTGCCTTAAAATATGGATAGCATTAAGCTGCTAATTAAAATTATTAATAAATTAATCTTAATCATACTGGTATTTATGTACAGATCCTGGGAAAATTTAGGTTGGAAGGGATCTTCTGCTTAAGATTGGGTTATCTGTGAGGTGAAATAAGGTTATTCATTTTTTTTCCTGATTATGTTCCTTTTATAGTTATAATCTTTACCACACAAGAGCTCCTGGTATTGACAAGGGATGCTTCACCACCCAACCGGTACAGTAATGAGGTACTTCACTGCTCAGCTGTTTCAATCAAGGCTTATTAGGAGTTCCTGAGATCATGGAGAAAGCCTGAGGAGGCTGTGGGAAGAATACACACCACAGTCGGGAGCCACTGCTTTCTGCTTCGGGATGGGCTGAGCAGTGGGCAGTGGGTGCTGAGCAATTGTATTGTGCATCTTTTGGGCTTTATTCCCCTCTCTCTCTCTCTCTCTGTCTCTCCTTCTCTCTTTCTCTCTCTTTCCTTTTCATCACAATTATTACTATTATTGGTGTTTGCATTGTTTGTATTAGTATTTTTAGTTTTATTGTAATATTTTATTTTGTTTCAGTTATTAAGCTCTTCTTATATCAACCTATGAGTTTTACTTATTCTGATCCTCCTCCTCATTCCATTCTCAGGGGGCAGGGAGAATGAGAAGTAAGGAAGTGGCTGCATGACAGTACTTAGTTGCCAGCTGGAACTAAACAACAACACACTCCATTTCAGTATGGTATTTCTTTGCTATGATCAGAAAATACTGATGAACAGATTGAAAGTCTAACCTAAAGTTAGAAGAGAGTTCTCACTTACTTACTATCCTTTGACTGAATGTTTTCTTCCTTTTTGCAAACTGTTGGCCATCGATACAACACCTTTCCAGAGAAAAGTTTCATAACATCAGTTGATTCAAAGGTTTGCTTCAGTGTTATGAAATCCAGCATGTAAACATGAATGGCTATCAAAATAACTCTTTCCTGCACTAGATTGAGTTGTACAAAGATTAGGTTCTTATTAGAAGATCTTCTTATAAAGAAACTTTACTAAATAATTTTGTTATTTGTATATAGAATGTGTGAGAAGTAGCAAACAGAACAAAAGACATAACAATAGGACAATTTGCACCATTCTGGAGATCTGCCTGCAGCAATAGGTCAAGTGGTAAGATATAAAGATGTCTGTACTTACTGACAAGTATTTAAACTTCTTGAGAACAATAAATTTTTCAGCACACAGGGAAAAAACGACTTTTGATAAGAGAAGCAGAAAAGCATGAGAAAAAAACCTACTTGAAAGAAGAACAGGAATAAAAGAAAACAGGGTACTAACAAAAGGAGGATTTGAAGAAGAGAATAATGGCAAAACGTATTAAGAATCTATTAAACTATAGGAAATAACGGAGGAATGAAAGGTGGGCACTAACAGATAAGATGCACAAGTATTACTCTATTTGTAGAAATAAACTAAAAAGCGTATGATGAACAAAAAGGAATGAAAAGTAGGTCCAATCTTCCACTGTCCTGCAATGAAAGAATGTCAGTATTATTCAATAGGTCATTTATACCTGTGTAAAGACATGAAGAAATGATGGAACAAGACATGTTAATATATATTATTTCAATAGTGAATCCCAATTATATATGTATAATATATATAATATACATATATACATATTAAAATGTTATACATATCAAATATATGATATATATCAGATATACATATTAAAATGGTTTATATGTGTTTTCATTTGTGGTATTATGTGGGTAATTTTACTCCTGTTTATGTGTCACTTAACTGACATGTTTAGAAGAACTTCTAAGATTTTGTTTCATTTTGTTTGTTTTTAAAAATTTTAATTATAACATGTTTATGGGAGTCTCTCATGAAAACCTTGTGAACATCTTGTTAGTGGAATGCCTTCAGAAGTTTAGGTAGCCTGGAAGATAGCAGGTTTTGTTTTTATTTGTACAGTTTGTTTTCACGAAGTTTGGCATCAAATAATTTTTATGCTGCCAAAGCAACATTTGAAAGGGAACACCACTTTGCTTGTTCACTTTTTATCACAGTGAAAGTTATTCTGCCTTTTTATATGAGAAGGTCTTGGGAACAATTATATTCTATGAGTATGACTAGCCTCTTCCCTAAAAGTTAAGACTTTAACAGCAGTCACATTCTTCAGAAAAGCAAGTAATAATTAAAACAGAGAAGGAGTCACTTCAAGAAAACATATGACAATATTTGCCTCTATTTATTGGTAAATATGCTGACAATTCCTTCAGGGAGTTATAACGCCCCTAAAATAATGAGTGTGACTGGGAATAGAAAACATTAGAGAGCTTTTTACCTACTTGAATATAATGATTGAGGAAGTTTTAAACAACAACAAAAAAAATCTTTTATAAATAGTATGAAGAATGAAGTAAATAAAGGGAAGGGGAATATATCCAGTAAAAAAAAAAAAAAAAAAAAAGTAAAAAAAGAAGCCCCCAAAACCCAAACTAAAAGTAAGAGGGGAAATGGTGAGAAACTATAAAAGGAAAACAAGGAATTATTGTATTAGAAAGTAAGCATATATTTTGAAGATTAAGGCCTTACTGGGCTATTGTGCATATTCTTTTGTCCCACATCTAGTAATTTTGTCATTAATATATTGATTTCATTCTTGATCACTGAACATTAGTGAAGTTTAGACCTCACTATCTTGCAGATGTCTTGCTGGGGTATTCTTATTTATACTTCTCCTTGCATTTAAAATTAAGAGTTTGCTTTCAGGATATGCTTTTTCATTACTCTCAGTGATTTGATTGGTGGTACATCATTGATATTTGTGCAGAAATTCTAAAATTATCCATATATCTTCTCATTTTAATGACTGATCATAGTCAGAGATTTAGAACACTGTGATACAATTGAATAGGAATAATATTGTCCACTTAAGAGAATTAGGAGCAAAGGGCATGAGTACACTGTTGATATTCTTTTATAAAGATTCAAGCATAAATACTTACACACAGCTACAGAGCTAAGATCAATCTATCTAAATTAGTTAAAATGAAAATAATTCAGATGCCTGCTGTGGTTTTTTGGATTTTTTTAGCTTTTTAATTTTAAATTTGCATTATGTCTTTCTTTGGATTTACAGTGTTCATTTACTTTCTACTTCTAAGTAGGAATAGTGTTACAAAAAGTATAATTTTTTGGCATTTCCATTCTCTACTTTCAAAATCAGTTTCAATCTCACAAATTTTGAAAATTACATTTTGTTTACTAAACCTTTGAATACAGATGGGAAAGAGACTCTCTAAGAAAGTGAGAGTCACAATACTTGACAGTTTCCCAGACTCCTGTTGCAGATGGGTATAATTAAATCTGATTTGTAATTTCTCATTTCTTTCCCTTCTGTGGCCATACTTTTGTTACATGGGGAGCATACTAGAAGAATAATATCCTACAGACTTGTAGCCTAATTTGTATGTCTGTATTTATTTCTGTAAAAGTTCATATGTTTTTATAATGCATGTTTTATATTTCTAGGTGTTCTTTACACTTTTTTTTTTATTTTTTTTCTTTAAAATCTGTCGTAGACCTAGAAGAGCACATTTAAATGAATATAATACACCAATATAAGTGCTTTTTCCTCCAAGATGTAACATTTCATAGAATCAAAGGATAGTTAGGATTAGAAGGGAACAATCCCTCTGCTCAAGCAGGGCCATCTAGAGCCCTGAGCAATGTCCAGAGAGTTTTTGAGTATCTCCAAGGTTTGAGACTCTGCAGCCTCTATGGGCATCTTATGTCAACACTCAGTCACCTTCACTTCCTGATGTTCAGGCAAAACTCCTAAGTTTCCACTCATGCCCTGCTGCCTCTTGTACTGTCATGGGGCACCACTGGAAAAAAACAACTTAATTCAGTAAATGCTCAATATAATGCAATGACAAAGTTTTAGTCATAGAAGTATTTTTCAAGTATTTTTTCTAACTTCAATAGTCACAGTACTGAATTCTTGGGAATTAAAAGTATCTATTGAGGAAATAATTTCCATTCAGAAGCTGAAATATAGATTATGTCTAGTTGATATAAATGAGGGTTATGTGGACATCTAAACTTAAAAAAAAAACAAAAAATCTAAAATCTTTCTTGAAAAGAACATTAATGTAAGGCTATGATAATATTTTCCCAAACTGTAGGAATCAATAGAGCCATTATAACTATTAAATTACTGCTTAAGAATTTATATGCAACTTTTGAAGTTGACTGAGTTGTTTTAGAATGAAATAAAAAATAACTGCTGCATAAACAGTGTGAAAGTAGCTTATTGAAATGCAAACATTACAGGTGTAAATTAAAGACAAAAAGATTCGTACTTTCTGTGGCACACCAATTAAAACCAGTTTCTGCTGCTTCAGATCTGTGTTCAGCTATAGCTCATATATTCTACTGTCTGTACTGATTCCTTACTAGGAATGAGTTACAGACATATTTTAATAAAATTCAATATAAAAAACCCAGGTCAGACTTACATAACTGCCTACATACAAGTACCCCACTATGAAGCACAATACTCATCAAATTAAATTTCATTTAATTAAAAGCTCAGTCCAAAGGATCAGTATTAAGTTCAGTCAAAAATATTTTGTGTCAATGCATTTGATATTTGGATATAATGAAGATGAGGTGCATAACTGCCAAATGGCTTAGTACTTAACATGCTCAATAAGAACTTTTATATTACTAAAAACTTCTTCCTGCAAAAGTCAACGAGGGGAACATGCTACTGAGATAATAAGAGCTGAAATGGAAGCAGTGCAGGATTTACAGTTCCAAAGCCCCACTTGAAGTAACTTTAAAAACTTGTAGTGATAAGTTAGTCAGACACTTTCGTAAGGATTCATGTTCAAATTATGTCAAATTGAATCAAAGGTTTAGTATTTTTGCTGAAAAATATTTATTTCTGCAGCCTTTTCGCTGTATGAAGTTACTTGTTTTGTGGTTAAATAACTTCATTTTCCGTTATTCTACTGTTTTCCAGTGTTCAGTACTCACAAATACATATAGAAAATGCAGACTCTGAAAAGTCTGAAAGAAACAGAATTAATAGTACTTTCTTGGGCAGCTCTAGATCTAGTATCTATGTGAAAAAAATCTCACGTATGTAGTCTGAGAAAAGTCTTCCTTGCTATCTGCCTTTTAATTTAAAGTTATGATATGTCCTGGTAGACTTAAGGGAAGTTAGCCAAAGCTTTTTTTTTTTTTTTTTAATTTTTCCCCTACATTTTTTGCATTGTGCAAAATTAGCAAGTCTTCCAAATTCTTTCAGGTTATAGTTTTTCTAATTGATCTTTTCTCCAGATACATCAGCAAAGTGAAGCTCGTGGTGGTTGGCCCAGCAAGAGGAACTGATCATTGATTTGAATTTCAAGTTCTGCTTCAGCTCTATATGTCTCCTAATTTGTCTGTCCTGTATTCCTTCTTTTATTTTGGATTTATTTTCAAATCACTTGCCTTTATCTTTCAGTTTGGACTAGATGGAATCCTTTGCATAGTCAATTCTAATTGCTTTGACAACATTTCATTCTAGAATTGTTTGGGGTTCTTTGTTCTAACTTTAAGGGTCATAATGCCAGTCAAAAGGCTATCTCTTGTGAGTAGGCTGTTGCTTCCACTGGTTCTAGACTGTCAGACTGAAATTTCAACTTCATACCATGCCTAAATAGATTAGTAAACTTCCTTTTTTATACATAATTAACAGAACCTCACAGAATTGCAGAATATACTGAGTTGGAAGCGTCCCATAAGGATCATCAAGCCCAACTCAGCCCTGCACAGGACCATCCCCAAGAGTCACACACTGTGTCTCTGAGAGTATCATATGATTCTTTGTATAAGAATCGCTATTCTCATTGCAGTAGCAGCTCCTTGGCATAATAGAGATTTCTTCTGACAGCAGTATTTTTAGCTTGAAGATACATGGTATAGCACTATTTACGTTTCTCTCCCTTGTCCTGCACATTTATGAAGCTTCATTTTTGATTCTTCGTTTGCTTAGACCACTCTTAGCACTGTGGATTTTTATTTTTTCCCTTTTCACTGCTTTTTCTTTACCTATTTCCGATTACATGATTCTGTGCGATTGATTGAAGTACAACAGTTTAAGTCAAAGAACTCTAAGTTTTAAAACTAAAATTGCAATGGACACTTTAAAGCAACATTTAAAAGTCAACATTTTAGAAACTGAGACTGAACCACTTCATCTGCAAAGGCCACATGCATTGATATTTTTTTCAGTATCATGTCCTCTTTTACAAATTAATCACCAACTATTGTAATAGCAGATAACATTATAATTAAACTGGTAGTATAATATCAGTCAAATTACAGTACAGGAATCATCTTAAACTTTTAAATATATACCGGTCAAAATTGTCATATCAGAACTTAATTTAGAATAGAACACTTCTCTGTAATAGCCATAGAAGTTATGCAAAGTGGGAAAGAAAAACTATTTTAATGAAACAATTGAAATGATCCAAAATTAACTGCTCCGTAAATTACCCTTGATCTAAACCAGACATTGCATCAGAATTGCTTTATGAACCTGCATTGATTTATGAACTTGCACTGATTTATGAACCTACATATTGCATGGCTCTGTTTTCCCCAGAAGTCACACTGCAAACTGAATAAAGAAGAGAAAAACAAGTTCCTTTATTTGATGAGCAATTAGGTAGGAGAATTTAGACTGAGAAAAGCTGTGGCACCATTAAGAACAAAGAAACTAAAAAAGAAAAAGAACAACAACCAAAACCCAATCAACCAAAACAACAAAAAGAATTCCAAACACACAAATAAACAAATAAACAAACAAAAGCCTCAAATCAAGTAAACCCTCATCCTTTTGGGGAATAGAGCCTACTTTAGCTGACTATTCATTTTGGATTTTCCTAGAATTTTATCTATCTACATTTTTTCAGAGCACGTGGTGTTTCGATATAAATTTTGCAGGAAATTTGAAATAAGCAATAAGGGTAAATGAGATGCCTGTTTTTCTGAATATCTCAGACAAAAAAAAAAATTCAACCTATTTAAAAAGGCTCAAACACTAAACTGGTAAAAAATATACTTGCCCACATAATTGTGAAAATAAATTGTAGAACTCATACCTAAAAGAATCTGTTGAAACAGAAAATATGGGCAGATCTTTCAAGTTTTTGCTAGTTGGCCATTCACATTAATTGCATTTTTCAAAGGGATATTAACCATTCTTTAAGTTATTTAACAGGGGGATGTGTGGTTTCTTAATTTTAAAAGAAATTGACATCAGAGTCAGGTTAGCAACAGGTTTGTCAGAAACAAAGATGAGCATAGAATTTTGTCTAATGTGGCAAGAACATTGTTGCTGTTGTTTGTACGTGCTCTCTAAATTTAAGACAAACTAGCAATGTTCCTAAGGCACAAACCATAAAATATGCAGAAATTAATCTCTTTCTAGATTAGATTTCTCACAATGTTAGGGAGAAAAACTCAAGGCTAGCTCCATTCTCTTAACAGGTTCCAGCAAAAGCAGCTTCTATTAACTGCTACATTATTTGATTGTAAAATCCTTAATGATAATCAGATTAGTTCATAACTTCCTGAACAATAAAAATAGGGGGGTTTGTCATTAGGTGTAGTTATCTCAGCAGAATCTTGAATATATATTTCTACTTATAAATATACACATAAGAACATATATAAATATGCATAGATACATGGATTTATATCTATTGGGAGAGACAGGGGGACTCACAAAGAGAATATGTGAGCTAGGAGTTCTACTGCAGAGCTTCAAAGGTTATTTTTTCCCTAACAATTTCATGGATATTTTGCAATTTTGGTATCCAGTAAAAAAATGGTTGAAGAGGGAGTTCTCAGCTATCACAAGTCTCCTGAGTTATGTTAAGAAGCAGGTGGAAGGTCTTATTCTCCACCAGCTAGGAGTTACAACTGATAAACTTCTCCTGTTCAGTGTTTCTTATATATAAAGAAGATTTTCATTAGAAACAGAGAATTTCAAGGACAATTCTCAAACCAGAACAACTGGAAATACTTCATCTTTTTGAATGCCAGGACCATGACTATAATGTTCAGAAACTATATCCAACAAAGAGCTGCAGTTAAAACCCAAGGAACCTTCTATGAATATTTCCTCTTCTGCTTAGAATCTTTTTCCAGCCTGAATTGTCCTCTGCTCTGCACCTTGGTTTTTATAAATGTTCACTTCTAAATGCCAGGTCCAAGTGTCGGGTCCTGCACTGTGGCCACAACAGCGCCATGCAGTACTACAGGCTGGGAACAGAGTGACTGGAGAGCAGCCAGGCAGAAAGGGACCTGGGGATTTGGATTGACAGGAAACTGAACATGAGCCAGCAGTGCACCCAGGTGTCCAAGAAGGCCACTGGCATCCTGGCCTGTATCAGGAATAGTGTGGCCAACAGGACCAAGGAAGTAATTCTACATTGGTACTCAGTGCTGGTGAGGCAACACCTCCAGTACTGTGTCCAGCTCTGGGTCCCTCAATTTAGGAAGGGTATTGAGGTGCTGGAGCAGGTCCAGAGAAGGGCAAGGAGACTGGTGAAGGGCCTGGAGCACAAGTCCTATGAGAAGTGGCTTAGAGATCTGCGGTTATTTAGCCTGGAGAAGAGGAGGTTCAGGGGTGACCTTATTGTTATCTACAACCACCTGAAAGAAAGTTGTAGCCAGGTAGGGCTCTTCTCCCAGGCAACCAGCAGTAGAACAAGAGAGTACAGTCTTAAGCCATTCCAGGAGAGGTCTACTTTGACATTGGAAAGAAGTTCTTTCCAGAAAGAGCAATAGGGCTTGGAATGGGCTGCCCAGGGAGCTGATGGAGTCACTGTCCCTGAAGGTATTTAAGAAGAGACTGGATGTGACACTTAGTGCCATGGTCTGGTAGGCAGGGCAGTGTTAGATCAAAGGTTAGGCTTGATGAACTCAGAGGTCTTTTCCAGCCTAGTTGATCCTGTGATTCTATAGGATTCTATGATTCGAGGTCTTAACAGGACCTTTTTATTTATCAGGCCGATTTAGCATTAGAAAACAAAATCTCCTCCTGGAAGTTGTGTGGTATATGCAATAAAAGGCAGACATTATTCAGAGAGGTCTTGTTTAGCAATTTTTTTAAAGTCTATCTTGTTGGTCTGACTTTTATTATGTGAGACTTGAGTTCCAAATAACAATTCACATAATCAGAGTGTGTGGAATCATTGTGATTGTCATATCAGTATCAGCAGCATGAAGCAACATTACTCTGTATATTGCTATGTGAAGCAGCAACAACTGGAGATCTGCTTTAGAAAGGAATAAAAAAGTAAAAAATGTGTAGAATCAAATAATCAGTTTTAATTCTACTATCATTCAAACAAGATGCCTGGTATTTGATACTATTTTAAGTCAAAGATTTTCCAGAGTCAGTAATTGTCAGATCCACAGCTTGACATGATCTGTTTATAGCATAACAACACGAAAGGCCAGTGATTAAGGGATTAAAATGGGAATTAATTTATGAACAGCCTCAAAGGAAAACAAAAAGGGTAAAAAGGCTTCTTAATAGTTCTGCTTAAAATTAATATGAAACCATAAACAGTTACCTGTATTCATAGGTAAAAATGTGATAGTAGAAGTGGATTTTCTGTTTTGATCTTAAACTGAATCAGTTTTACAGTTTTGTCTGCATATTTCATTAGACCAACATATAGCATAGGCAGTGATTTTGGCAGGGCTTTTGGCAGCTCTATTCTATCAATTTTTTAAATTTTACTTGATGAATAATGCACATTTCTAGAAGAGTCAATAGCAAAAGTTCAAAATAATTTTAACTGCATATAATATAGTGCTTTAATTGCCAATATGCTTAGTAATTTATGTGTTTCTATTTGCATATAAGTGTTAGAAGGAACTGAATCATTCATATTAAAACAGATGGGTGAATATCATCTTCAATATATAATGGAGTTTAGAGCATAAGATAAAAATGAATAAACAGATGCAAGTGAATTTTTTTTAAAATCCTTTCTGCAAGTTTTATTGGCTTTTTTTTTTTTCCTTCCCAGTGATTAAAAAAACTCAGGCTCTGTCCTCATTTAAAACTCTCAAACTCTTTAGAAAGTAATTTATAACTTAATTTTTAGTATTGATTATCTTGCTAGGAAAAAAAATATTCTCACACAATTTTTCTTTTTTTTTTCCCAAAACATGTTTCTATCCCAAAACTAAGGTTTTGACAATTGTCTTTGTTCAAGAGGAGAACTAAGATATCTATGTTGGCCAAGAAATAATCCCTCTTCTTTAAATTTAGAAAACAGAACTTTAATTAGAAAAA
>JAWWEW010000078.1:71029342-71077316 GCA_035583185.1 Anabacerthia variegaticeps | reverse complement strand
TGGCGATGTCGCGCCCGGCCGGCTGGGCTCTCTCTCAGGGAAAAGGCAGGCACATTCCCCAGGTCAGCTCCCGTGAGCAATCGGAAAGAAAGCTGCCGCAATTCCGCCTCCGCAGGGGGCAGGAAACAGGCTCGCTCTCTCTCTCTCCTTTCCGCGGTGCCCACGATCGCTCACGGATGAAGACAGTCTAGTTAGGGAAGGAAACTCACAGTCCAGCCATCCAGTGATGCCGGGATCGGTGTGTCTCCGTCCTCCCTCATTCCGCTGAGAGCTGAGCTCTTCACCTGTGCAGAAAAAAACCCCAGGCAGCAATCTGCCCCCTGGCGACTCCCCTCAACCGAGCTGTCTTCCCCCCACCCCCCCGCAGGCTGGAAGAACAGAACGAAGGCTTTGGTCTGAGTCTTTATGTCAGGATATGCATATGCATTGGTTCTTTTGTTAACCATCTTCACTGAAGGTTTAGGGCATAGGCTCCAAGCCTTTAGGGAGGAATTCCAAGGAGATATCAAGCTATAACAA
This sequence comes from Anabacerthia variegaticeps, assembly GCA_035583185.1. NCBI lineage: Eukaryota > Metazoa > Chordata > Aves > Passeriformes > Furnariidae > Anabacerthia > Anabacerthia variegaticeps. The sequence goes on along the minus strand of JAWWEW010000078.1, from coordinate 71,076,797 downwards.
GTATGCATTTGTGGGAAATGGTTTGTTGTTTTATTCATGATCACTGAGAAATAGCAGATGTGGGTTTTTTCTGTAATTTGACTTCTGAGAAGTGGTAGGTATATGTTTATATACACCATAGGCCTCTATATTGTCACAGTAATTATTTTAAGAAGGAATCAGGCAATCTGTTTTCCATTTTCAGTATATGAAATGAAGCTTATTTTAATGTCTGCATGCCATAGAAAACTGTAATAATTAATATTTTAAACAATATTATGCTTTATTCTCTCTAGTCCAGAATGATTGTTTCAATTCTTTTTCAGCTTGGCAAGGAGATAAACTTTCTTTCCACTTCTGAAACAGCTATCTTTGAGATATCTTCTGAGACAGCCATATGATGAAAAGATTATTATTCTTTACATGTAATATCATCACTCCCAGCAGATCATATTCTAGATAGAATATATTACTGTGATCAATTACTTTGAGATAGTCAGTTATATATTATGCTTTAATTACAGAAAGATCATACATACAAGCTTGTATAATATCCATATAAGATGTTGTAAAGGGAAGAAAGGTATGTTTTTCACACTTTCTGACATAGGCCAGCTTCTTACCCTCACTAAACCTGTCCATGGATGTACAAGAAAAATATTGTAGGTGAGACTTTTCCTACATTGTTTTGTTGAAGTTTGCACATTCTGACAGTGGGTAAAGCTGTAGCTTTTCTTCTAAAATCCTTATGCTGAAAATTCAGTTAAAAAAACCCCTGTAGCTTAAGTATGCATGAAGAGTTTTTCCTGACACAGATCTTAATGACAGGCCTCCAGACTGCTGTACACCATTAGTGGAAGAACCCTTTTCCTCCAGATAGAGCTGATGCAGAATTAAGTGACAAACTAGCCCAGACAAGTTAGCTGAGCAAGCGCAGTAAGTCTGTCTTCAAAATCTGTAGAAAGTGCTGAGCAGCTTTGATTAATAGCTTAAGAGTTTTAAATGGCTTCACTTGTCTCTGTCCAGTCAGCAAGTGTATTTCTGGTTTATCACCATGGCTTTTGAAATCAGGTAGACCACTTTTGCTAAGAGCCCTGCTTTGAGCATTGAGAGACCAAACCTTCACATCTTATTACTGGAATGTCATTGCAGACTACTCTCTTGGTAGACAGGAATGTGTTTGGTCATTTTCAAAGACTCATTTAAACTCATGCACTGTTTCCTACAAATCATATAAATAGATCTAAATCTGTATTTGATCAAAGTATTTTTTCTTTCACTGAGAAAAACTATTACTCCTTTTCTGAAGGTGGCAGTTGCAGCACTGTGGCACTCGCAAAAGAAAAGGAAAATATACATCCCTCTGGTGGATTTAGTTGTGTCTTCTCTCAAATTACTAAAACAGGCCTCTCCAGATGAAGGTGATTTTTTCCCAGTCTCCCTTTGTCTCTGCCAAATGTATGCCAAGAAATGCAACGAGATTTTCCACATTGTTTTCATGCTGAGCATCTCCATCAAAGTTTTCTCTCTTTCAAAAAAGGGCACTCTCAAACTCTGAGAGCTTCATTTCAGCTAATTATCCCTTCTAAATATGAATAGGATTGAAGCAATACCCTCAAGTGTTCATGTACAGCAATGTTCATGTACAGGCTCCTGACTTAGCAGCTGGTCAGAGGTTCCTGAGAGGAAGATCTTAGTTTGGGATTATGCTGTGGTATGTTTTCCTTCCTTGTATAAAGACTAAGACAGGCTTCTGTTCACCCTGAATGCACTAACATGATATTTAGATTTGCTTTTAACTCATAGTAGAGTTATAAAAAATTTAATACTATCATTGTCCTTGATGCCTGCCTGGTTATCTGCTTATTTTTGATGGTTCACTTGTTTCCTCTTTAAAACACCTACAAAACTACCTACTTTACAGCAGTAGTATTCTTCACCTTGATGGCTTTATCTAAAACAATGGGTAAAAAATTGTGAGAGAAAGTTTGATAGAAATTAAAGCAAAATGGCTCTGGCACTGAGGTTGATTCTATGATCCCTTATAATTGCTGACTTTATTCATGTTTGACACTATCTTACAATAAATGTTTGTAAAGAGACTTCAAGAAGTCATCTATATCACTCTTTGTAGCTCAAGAAGGATGAATTATGTCTAAATACTTTCACCATATATATTTTTGAAAGATCTTAAATTATGGTGACTCCCCAGACAGCTTGTTCCAAAGTTTTAGTATTGTTATGACTAGAAAGTGTCTTAGGTTAGAAAATATCTAACCTAAGTCCCTCTTTTTGCAGCAAAAAACCCTTATAATTTTACTTATTCACATTCATTGTGGATTATTCCCTTGATGCCTTTAATGCATCTGAGAACAGCTATTGTATTCTTAACACCTGTCTCCTGTTTAAACTAAGCACTGGAATATTTTTCAGTCCTTACTTGTAGACCATTATTTCTAGATCCCTACTTGTCTTTTCCTTCTGCACTCATATCGCTAATTTCTTGAGCTGCAGTGTACAAAAAATGACAACAGTTTTTTCAATCAAAGCCACTGACTATTTTTTTTTTTATTTCCTGCTAATCATTTATGCACATATATATACAGACACACATATATTTAGTAAAAGGATGACACTGTTGGCTCCTATCCTTCTAGTGATCCGTTGTAACCACGAATATTTTCTGCAAAACTGCTCTCTTCTTGTGCCACTATAAAAGTATGCATGTCTACTGACAACCTCTGACTTGACAAATTCAAATCTAACCTGGGAATATCACTGAATTCAGTTTTGATTTCCTAAATATAGTTTTTGTTCATTTCATTTGAGTTACTGGCAGATTCACATCAAATGCCAGTGAAACTCTGTTCTGCCTATCTTTTTCTTTGGACATAAACAAAAGGCAATTTCACTCTATCCACCTCTGTGGCCAGTTCTCAGTGAATGAACCTAGAGATTGTTCTATTAATTTTCTTAGGAACATAAAATGCAAAGCAATGAAAATGTTTATTGTATTCCACATATCTTAGCTATTGCTTCTCTTCACAGTTCATGTTATGATATTAGAAAGAAAGGGCAAAAGTGTTTATGATTTGCTCTTTCCAGTTCATGGGATTGTTTTCTTGCAGACACCTGCAAATAGTATTTCTCTGAGGAGCAAAATTATTTGCATTTCTTTCCCCCTTTTTTTTTTTTGTTTTGTTTTCCTGAATACCTGAATTTGTCTTGTCTTTCAATGCAATAGACTATTAAAGATAACTTTTAGCAAATCTAAGATTACTACAGCCAGATCTGTCTGTGTCTAAAACAAATTTTTTCAGGTCTGGCAGATAACTTTAATATTTTTACATTGATTTGTTTCCCAAAATATTCAGATGAAAATCACAATAAATGCAACTACAATAGAGTAAGACAACCGTTGAATAAATGAAGAGCAAGTTAGAGATTTCTTGACTAAATTGGAGGCTTTCATAAATAACATCTGACCATCCTTTTTGTACCAAATTTGAGATCTTATCCTTTCTTTTTCTAATACTGTGTTAGTGCCCTTTTTTCTAGGATTTTAATGGCATTAAATGTCTGATTAAAACTGACCTTTTTGTTTAAGGCTGATAAAGACTTACATGAAAAGAAGCATTCAAAACTTAGGCCCTTTTCAGGCTTAATTTTGCTGATTTTAATTCTCTATTTAATTCTCTATTTAATTCTCTGTTTAATTATCTATTAATTGTAATTGTCTATTTAGTCCACTAAATGGAGAACCATTACTAACCTTTGTCACTGTCCTATTGCTAATACAAAACATCAATTTGCCAATCTTTATGTCTCTTTCTGTTGTGCCTTGGGTTGTTTTTATTGTTTGAAGTTGCCAGCTGCAAAATTTGTATTCAGTACCTGTGAACGAACTTAATTATTATTTTTTTTTTTAATATTTCTCTTCTGTCTCATGTAAAACAGCAGATCCGATCCATTCCCACACTGAATTAACTCTGTTTTCTTCAAATCTAGCACAACAGATATCCTTTATACTATCACTCTACAATGCTGAATACACATGCAAAATAAATTAATCTAATCTAGACTATCAATAGTTATGCTATTCAAAGTATGAAATAACACATAATCTCAGGGAAAATTCTTCAAAGGTATATAATTTGCTGTTTTCTAATTAAACAGTTTGAGATTTTAATTACAAATGTAATGTATCTTTATAGTGGTGTAAAAATTAAAGACCCTAATTTGGTTGTCTAATTATACTGCATATCTATTAATATATCCATGTTCGTACCATGCACTATGAATTCGTGATGTGCTTTCTTGGTGATGAAGTTACATGCTTCTCAGAAGTGAACTCATATTCCTATATTCAGATTAAGCTTGAATTATGAGTATCTTTCATGAAAGAGTGAAAATATTACCCTCAATGGTCTAGAACATAGTTATGAATTCCAGCTGACTGAACTGCAAGATACTGAAACAAAACCCCAAAGAAAAAGAACAACTCGTAACAATGTATTATCAGCAGGTTTTTTTGTAAAAGAAAAAGTAGTCTCTGGATGCTCCACTTTCTCAAAATGTTTTGCGGATTTTGTTTTTGTTTCATAGAGAAAAATACAACAAGCGCAGACTAAAAACATTTAGAAATTAAACACAATTTTGTTTCTCCTTTATTTCCTCACCTTCTGTTGTTTACTCCCTTACATTTAAAAATGTTACAGAAATGGTGCAAAAACTGGAAAAATAGGCAGGATGTGATACTGAATCCTGCTTGAAAAGTAATAACGCGTTAGGTGGGAAAGACTTTAATATCTTTCAAACTGAGATGTGTAATTATTCTATGAGCACAATCTGTTACATATCTCATCCTCTAATTAAAATGTATTAGTTTTACAAGTGTTCATGGAGAAGATGATTAATCTAAACAAGGAATCAATAATTCAACCCAGTAGTTAAATGGCGTGAACTTCTTCATTGATGTGGACAGTTAGTGAGTTGTTTACTTTATTTAGTATCTTTTCCAACATAAAATGTATTCTTCTAAAGTACACACATCACCTAAAATAACATTAGAAGACATGAACAATTGTATGCATATAAAACTGGATGAATACAAAAGGAAATGGTTTATTTTAAAAAAAGGATAATGTAGCATTTTGTAACAGACCTAGAGTAAAATCTTTTCCTTGTTAGTTGAGAACCACTAAGTCTTTTGGTTTAAAGCTCACCAAGTTTTCTTTTGTCCCAAAGGCTTGGTCTTCATGGTGATTCTGTACATTAGAATCACTTTAAAGAGTAAATCTCTGGAAAATGTGGAATTGGAATCTGAAGACTAGCAGGAAATACTTGCAAATGCAAGATCCCTTGATCAGCTCAAAAAACACTAACCAACCAAGACCCAGAAGAAAAGAGATCATGGAAAAGGGTTGTGATATGCTGAGTTGTTCTCTTTTTTTTCCTGTTTTGTTTTTTGGTTGGTTGGTTGAGTATTGGGGCGGGGGGGGGAGGGGTTGTTGTTTGTTTATCTTGTTTTTTTTCTCTTTTAATTTTATTTTAATTGTATTTATTTTGAAGGAGAGACATTAGCAGTGTTAGCTGTATTAAAAAAAAAAAAAGAGATTTTGCTTCTGTTTTTGCAAAAATCAACTTATATAATCTGATCTTCCGTACCTGAGCAAAGACACTATACTTTTCCTGTGCATTTTAAACTTTTTCTTAGGTCTGATCTTTATTCAAAGCAATAAAAGATGGATTTTGACTCTTGCAGATAACCCAAAAAATGTAGACGGTCTTTTTGATGCAACCTTTTCATAAGCAATTAAGAAATATTTGAACAAAATTCAGAAATATAACAGACTGAAAAGTTTCATTTCTATTGACAAACAACAATGGACTCTATTATGTTCATGATGACATGGTGTAGTACCTACTATCACCTTTTTCATGACTTTCACTGAATGATGGAGTAGTACTACCATGAGGCAATGTCATAGAATTTCTTCAGTATTTGGTTATCTGTTATCTTTTCAGGTTCATGTTGGATTACATGTAAGGGTATTCAGTAAATGAGTCATGTTCTATTTAATACGTTTTTAAGGCTTTTCACCCTCTGTTGAAACAAGTGCTGCACTAATGCAAGTACTCAACATATCTATGCTTTTCAGAGTGTGACAAAACATTGCTAGTGGTGATATACATTTATTAGATGGCATTCTAAGAGAGAGAGAGAGAGAGAGAGAGAGAGATGGCTGAATCTGCTTGAAGAAGGATGGATTTATGTTCACATAGCACATAACATTCCTAAAAAACTAATTTTATCTTCTAAGTTTGGTAAATTGCAGGTATTCCAATGACATTATGTGATGTGACATTTTAAGAGAAAGCACAGTATTTCCAAATGGATAAATATATATTTTACCTTAATGAAATTGTACTGAAGATACAGTAGAATTTCAGCATTGTTTTTAGGTGTTGTCACAGAATGGTCTCTAAGGAGTCCTGTGTGCTAATTCAGATTCATTCTTGCATAGTTGCTCTTAACCAGTGTTAGGGCAGTGATTTTTTGGTATTCCAGAGAATACCAGAGGGCCTCCATCTGTGTAAGATAAGATAAGATCACTTGTTGAAGTGAAATGTATTATGTAATTGTTTTCTATCTGTTTTTAAAGTTTAAACTGTACATGTATGTCGATGGTAGTCTTCTAGATGGTAGTTCTTGTCATGCAATCACTATGGGAATTCAGACATCAGGAGCTCTCTCAAAAGCCCATCAAGATTTATGTTATCTCTAATGATGATTTATTTGAAATGTGGTTTAGAACCAAGTACACAAACAATAAAGAAAATGTTGGGAAAATATTTATGAATAACTGATGAATAATGACAATAATAAAGAAAAATAATTGCAATAATAATTCAAAATAAAATGTTTAGAAAAACAAAGATGCTAAAGCATACTGAAAAGATACAATTTATGTTTTTCCTTCCATTTGATAAAGTTTAGATTGGAAAGCAAATAGCATCTAAAAGAATACTGGTATTGTGTTATATTTTTTTACTGCAGACCTCTCTGTGCTAAACTAAACTACTTTTTCTTTTTCCACCTTTCATTTATGGCAAATGATTCGGTTGCACAATGATTACTAGAACTTGAGTCTCTTTCAATTCAGTGGAGGAAAATTTCAGTACTGAAAGTTGAAGCAGTTTATTTTCATATTCAGTTTAACATATTATTTTATCCATGGGTTTATTATTTTATAAAACCTTCTATTTGTCTTTTCTCTCTGAAAATCTCAAAAATAGATGTAGTCATCTGAAAATTTACAGTTCAGTGTATTCTCAGTGTAATTCAATATTTACCATAATATGTCAATCTTTTTTCATGTATCTATGGAAACCATCTACAATTATAATATCAGAAACCTTTAGCATAACATGTTGATATAAAGACTAAGTCTAATACATAAAATGAATCTGCAGTGCTTTTAACATCACAAGGAGTTGAATTTAGAGGTCAATAAAGTATTTTGGTATTTGTTCTTTCAGCTTCCTAAACTTTAATAGTGCTGTTATCCAGAATGTTTATAGAATCATTAATGTTGGAAAAGACGCCCAAGATCACCAAGTCTAACCTTTGAACAAACACCTCCATGTCGACTAAACCATAGCACTAAATGCCATGTCCAGTCATTTCTTGAACACTTTTAGGGATGATGACTCCACGATCTCCCTGGCAGCCCAATCCAAAGCATAACCTCCCTTTCAGTGAAAAAAAAAAATTCCTGATGTTCAGCCTGAGTCATCCCGGCACAGCTTGAGGCCATTTCCTCTCATCTTGTTGCTAGTTGCCAGGGAGAAGAGGTTGATCCCCATCTTGCTACAGTCTCCTTTCAGGTAGTTGTAGAAAGCAATAAGGTCCCCCGTCAGCCTGCTCTTCTCCAGGATAAGCAAGCTCAGCTCCCTCAGCCGCTCCTCAAATGACTTATTCTCTAGACCCTTCATCAGCTTTGTTGCACTTCCCAGGGCACAGTCCAGCACCTTGATGTCCTTGTAGTGAGGGACCCAAAACTGAACACAGCACAGAGATATGGCCTCACCAATGCCAGGTATAGGGAGACAGTCACTGCCCTCATTCTGTGAGACACACTATTCTGGATACAGGCCAGGATGTTGTTGCCCTTCTTGGATGCCTGTGAATGCTTCTGGCTCATGTTCAGCCAGCTGTCAACCGGAACTCCCAGGTCTTTTTCTTCTGGGCCACTTTCCTGCCACTCTTCCACAAACATTTAGTGTTGTATGAGGTTGTTGTGTCCCAAATGCAGGAATCAGCACTTTGCGTTATTGAATCTCACACAAACCTTGGCCCACTGATGTGGCCTGTCTAGATCCCTCTGCAGAGCCTTCCTGCCCTCCAGCAGATCAACATCCCCTCCAAACTTAGTGTTGTCTGCGAACTTACTGAGGATGCACTCAGTGCTCTCATCCAGATCATTGATAAAGATATCAAACAGGACTGACCCCAACACTGAGCCCTGGGGAACCCCAGTAGTGACCAGCCACTAACTGGATATGGCACCATTCACCACCACTCTCTGGGCCCATCCACCCAGACAGTTTTTAATGCAGCAAAAACTGCATCTGTCAAGCTGTGAGCTGCCAGCTTCTGCAGTAGAATGCTGTGAGAAAAAGTATTGAAAACTTTACTGAAGTCCAGGTAGACTACATCCACAACCTTCCCCTCATCCAGCAGGCAGGTCATCTGATCTTTCTTAAAACCATGCTGGTTGAGTATGATCCCCTTGTCGTCCTGCACATGTTGTGTGATTGTACTCAAGATGAGCTGTTCCATAATCTTCCCCACACCAAGGTCAGACCTCAGGCATAAAGTTCCTGGATCCGCCTTCTGACCCTTCGTGTAGATGGGCATTACACTGGCCAATCTCCAGTCATCTGGGACCTCCCTGGTTAACCAGGAGTGATGATAATTGATGGACAGTGGATTGGCCAGGTCTTCTGCCAGCTTCCTCCCTTAGGTGAATCCCCTATGGTTCCATAGACTTCTGAGTATCTGAGTTGCTTATCAGGTCACTGACTGCTTTCATCTGTATTGCAGGGGTTCTCATTTCTATCAGCTTAGGGGACTGGTTACCCAGAGGATAATGTCTTTCTGTTAAAGACTGACGCAAAGAAAGCATTAAGTAGCTTAGCCTTTTTCTCATCTTTGGTGACAGTGTTCCCACCAAGTCCAATAAAAGATGGAGATTTTCCTTGGCCGTCCTTTTGTTGTTAATGTATTTATAAAAATACTTTTTATTATCTTTCACAGGGGTAGCCAGGTTGAATTCTAGCTGAGCTTTTGGCTTTATAATTTTCTCTATACGTGACCTAATGGCATCCTTATACTCTTTCTGAGTTGCCTGCCCCTTCTTCCAAGGATCATAAATTCTTCTTGCCTCTGAGTTCCAGTGAAAGCTTTGTGTTCAGCCAGGTCTGTCTTCTTCCCTGCAGGCTCATCTTTTTGACATACAGGGACAGGCAGCCTTCCTGAAGCCCTTTGTTATTAAGGACTGTTTCCCTAGGGACTCTCTGAACCTGAACTGCCTTGTCTCCACTGTGCTGAGTTTCCAGCAGACATCCAGCAAGTTAAAGTCTCCCAGAAAAACAAAGGCTAGTGATTGTGAAACATCAGCCAGCCCCTTAGAGAATGCTTCCTCTGCCTCTTCATGCTGGCTGGGTGATCTGTAAGATACTACCATGAGGATGTTGCCTTGTGTCCTTCCCCCTGATCCTTACTCATAGGCACTCAACCTTATCATCACTATCCTTGAGCTCTATACAGATGTGCAGAGCCTAGTGTACAGAGCTGCCCCACTTGCCGCCCCTCCTTGCCTGTCTCTTCTGAAGAGGTTGCACCACTCCAGTCATGCAAGTCATCCCACCACTTTTCTGTTATGATGACTGTCATAGTTTCTTGCTGCACAATGGCTTCCAGTTCCTCCTGTTTATTGCTCATGCTACACGCATTGGTGTGCGTGGGCTACAGCTGGGCTATCGATTTCACCCCAAAACTGGCATGCCATCCCTAGGCTTATCTCTAGGGAGCCTGATCTTATCCTCTTTCCCCTTCAAACCTGATTTAAAGCCCTCTCAATCAGCCCTGCTACCTTGTAGTCTAGAATCCTTTTCCCCCTTTTAGACAGGGGAGCCATACTGGTAGCGCAGAACTTTTTCATGAAGGCAACTCACTGGAGAATCTGAAATTGAAGTAACAGACTCAGAAGAGTTACAACTAAATAGAATAAACACCACACTGCTTCTGAGAGCAGGCAGCATTCACTGGACAATTCAACAGACTTTCTGGGAATCCTAGGACAGAACAGGTGAATTGCTAAAGTAATATTTAACCTTTGTCAATTGTCTTTGTGTTCTTCATGTTTGGTGGGGGTGTACATGACACCAAACATTAGATAAAGGTTCCACAGACTAATTATGCACTGTATCTTCAATGTGTTTGTGCAATCCCCTCCAGAAACTACATAAACTTCCCTCATCCACCATTTTCTCTTAGAAAGGGGTTCCACAGGTCTGCTGCCTGTTGTATAGAGGGAAAAAAAGTATTTAAAAATCCCACTTATTTTGCTTGATTTAAACCTTAGTGGAATGAAGTATCTATAGCACAATTCTGAAGTATTTCCATATATATATATATAAACACTGTCCTTTTTGAAATTTCAATTAAGCTGTTCCCCATCACATTATTTTCTTTTAACATTTATTTATTTGAATTATTATTTTAAGAAAAATACTGAGTAATGGTCTCAGAGCAAATTTAATTAAAATAGATTCCAATACAGATGTATATATTTATTAAAAATAGGAAAGATATATCAGCAGGAAAAGAAGTTTTTGAGGAGTATGGTCTCTTTTCAAACAATAAGATAGACATTGATGTACAAATACTATAGCATTTTCATCCCTTACTGTTGTATTTGCTTTAATTAGAAATTCACTGCTTTGAGAGCTATATATTGCTATATACAAATCTGGCATATAGAGTTATATAAATGAAATCTTTTAAGGAATCTAGTCTGATTAGGGGTGACTTGCTAAGTCTTATTTGCCAGTGGCATTAATGAGTTTGCCTTGCATTCTTGCCATACATGTCTTTGTGTTCAGTGACATGTACAAAACAAGAAAAAAGTCACATAATTAGAATTTATTGTTTGCTTTGGCTTTCACTTTCATGCATGTTAGAGAACTTGAGTAATAACCTCATTTTAATGTAAATTTTTGAGACATTAGCTGGGTACATGCATAGTCTGTGGGGGTTTATATGTCAAAGAAAGTGTACAGAAACTATACCTGCACAGAGAGCACATTGCTTGAAAAAGGTTGGTATACAGAGCTCTACTATACCAATACTTGGAGTACCAGACTAGCACTAGTTAGGATACACCTGAAGAACCTGTTTGATATTGTACTGCCATTTCCAATGATGGTGTGTATGTGTATAAAGCTATATAAACAAAAATGTTTTGCAGAAGGTCTTTTTTACGTATAGGTAAAGGCTGAAGCAGTTCTGTGTTCAGAACATACAATAAAAAGTGTAGTTGCTTAAAGGTTTGCAATGCTGTGGTAAATAGCAAATAATAGCACCACCTGAAGGTGCTTTTAAAATATGTATAGATATTGACACTGTATGATCTACAGACTCATCTTTCATGTGTGAATCCCTCCACTAAAAAACCCCAAACTGTTCTATAAATACTTTTTCCCTTCCTGTCTTTCCAACATCATAATGTATAATTTATTTTGATGGTATCTAAGTTTCCTTTACATTCAAACCCATTAAGAAAATTACATGAAAGTAATTTAATGTTGCTGACTCATGTCCAGTTGCCTTTGACCTGTTGCAGTAAGACCTCAGATTGTAGCAATGAGGCTCTGAAGAAGATGAAAAAACTAGCCATAATGCCTTAAAAACTGAGGCTTTTACGGTAGCGTAAAATGGACTGTACGTTTTTTTTTCCTTGAGTTACCTTTCTTCTTCCCAAGACTCCTTGAGGAAACCCTTATCTCCCTGAATTAGCATGCAAGAATGTGCCTTGGCAGGGTTATGTGAAAAACCCCCTTATTGGTCCTTTGTTAACCCTTTCTCCATTTGCTGTTAACCCTCGATTTTTATTGGTTGTGACCCACATCCCCTAAATCCCTTTAAATACCACTGACCGTGTGAATAAACTCTCTCTCTGCTTCCTCTCCTGCAGTCTGCGTGCGTCTCTTTCCTGGGACATCTTGGGGACCATATGGCCGAAGGGGAACAAAAGAGGATCACTCCACCGTGCTGTTGCATCAGATAATTTGAGTTTTACTAATCAGATACTTTTTCTCACCCGGATTTACTCAAAAGTGACTATGTATGATGACATCAAAATTTTGTCATAGTTTATTTTCTGCCAAGAGAGATGAATATGGTTCATAAAGTGTCTTCTACAGTGCTGTAGAAGATTCCAGACAAGGTATGAAATCAAAAGGAAAATGTTTTGCTAATCTGCATCCAAAAATTAAATCCAGAAAATGTACATATAAGACTGGTTCTTATAAACATTTTTGTTCTAGTTTCTTCAGAAATATTAGCTCAAATACTTACCCTGTCATATTCACTGACACTGAAGCTGCTACATATTTTTGACGTTTTGTCTTTGTCCTTCTCATCAAATGCATTTTTACTTTAAAGACTGAATTTTAGCTATCCTTAAAATTTGAAGTGATGGTCAGGAAAACAGTTTTCAGAGCAGTTTATCTACTTGAAATGTATCATGCTCACTCTTCATAGTTCTCTGTGTTCGAAACAGTAATTGGGTTACACGATTTGTGAGCTATAGAGGTTTGGTTCAGCAATGATTTTTAAAACAACATTTTTTTTACCTGTGCTTTTTGAAGAAAGAAAGTGCAGAAGCTGTAATGATTAAAATATGTTCTTTATCTTCCTGTTGAAAATCATCAAAAAAATGTTACATATGCATCTTCTAGGTTATCCTATATTCTAATATTAGTAAATACTGAATTTTTCATAATTTAATTCAATTTATTTCTGAAACAGCATTCATTGATTGTAGCTTTTTATGTTAACTTAGCCCTGGGCAAGACAATGTTTTTTTCCACCACAGATTAAATTGCCATCTTCATATTTGCAATCAGTTTAGATCGTATCATCTATCATATCATCAACTTTCGTATCATCAATTACTTTTTAAGGTAATGACCATCTCTTTGATGATCACACCACATAAGCTCTGAAATATTTGCAGTAAAAGTAGAAAGTCTATATGCTTATTGAAAATACAGGTTTTTTTCTCCATGTCAGGTGGACTTTTTGAGATGTTAGGACTTTATTATGTGAAAGATAGTTGGCTATGATATTCCCTCAAAAGAAACTCAGGAGGATCTGAATCTGTTCTGAAGGCGTAACTAGACTTGTACAGATTACATACTTGATGTACTGTATTCCTTCCTGCACATATTGAACAAGCTTAGATACTGCAAATTTTAATATGCATTTCTCTATCATTTTTTCCCTAGAAATTTGTGGCATATGACACATTTTGAAGCTTTCTATCGTTCTCTGAAATAGAAGTCAGCAATAGCATTCTTATCATGTTCATTGGTTTTAACATTTCAGTTCATTTGTTTACTTTCTGTCTCCAGATCAGTCCTTTGAAAGATACTGGAATCTGTATATGTCAGCTCATGAACAAGAAAGGGAATCACTAAGGGGGTGATTTCATCTTTGAAAGATAAATCTGCTGAGGTTAAGAAGAAGACTCTTATTAGTTAAGTTAGAGTAGTTCAAGAAGTCCTTTTTTTTTTTTTTTAAGAATTTTTCCTAAAAAAGAGATATTGTGTGTTGTTAAGTGAAACGTAAAGTTGTTTGAGATAACTATAGCCCTTGCAGTACAGTAAATTCAACAGGACAGTATCTTGTCATCTTTTATTTTCCTCTTGTCTACATTGAAAGACCAGAAAGAAAAGTGAACAAAGAATTTTTGTAGAATTTAAAATTTAATTCAGGATGGATGTTTTCTTTGTCATGTGTAATGTCTCCTGCTAAACATATATCTGTTCCCATTTTTATTTTCCAGTCAGATTGCTGTTTCAAAGCAGAAAAGAGTTTTCCAGTCAGAATATCTGATGAGCAATTGGTGTTAACCATCACTTTGCCTTGTTGAACTTTATAAAATGGTTTTGGCCCACAGCATTTGGCTACGATTAATGAGATTAAATTTAAAGGATCAGGTGCATTCTGCACCTAATATGGAGTATAACTGTCTACAAGTATAAATCAGGAGAACAGTGGCTGGAGAGCAGCCCTGCAGAAAGGGATCTGGTGGTGCTGGTCGGCAGCAGCTCAGTGTAAGTCAGCATTGTGCCCTGGAAGCCCAGAGGGCAAACCTCCTTCTAAGGTCCATCAAACTGAGCATCACCGGGTGGGCAGAAGAGGTGTGTGCATTCAGCATTCCTGCAGCTTCACCTTCAGTACTGTGTGCAGTTTTAGGTCCCACAGTTTAAGAAGACTGTGAAGATCCTTGAATACCTCTAGAGGACGTCAACAAAGGGCTGGAAGGATTGTCCTACGAGGAGCAGCTAAGGAATTTGGTCTTGTCTAGGTTGGAGAAAAGGAAGTTTTGGGGCAACCTCACTGCTCTCTACATCTTCCTAAGGAGGGAAAGGGGATGTGCTGAGCATTTCTTCCTGAGATCCAATGTTAGGACTCATGGGACAGCTGCATCTGAGCATGTTTACACAGGATATTAGGAGGCAATTCTTTATCAAGAACGTGGTCAAACACTGGAACAGGCTTCCTAGAGAGGTAGTTGATACTTTAAAGGTAATGCTTTCTCAATTTGAGAGCAATTTCTTTCAGATTGGTTATTTCTCTGAGTATCTTTTTTCCTTTTCTCTTGACCTGTGTGAAAATGCAGCTGCAAACTCTATGGAGGAAAGCTCATTTGTTCATAATAAGGAAGATTCTATTTCAGAAGGTACCAGTGATTATAAATAACACAATTTGCCCTTCTTTACAAGCTTTTCCAATTCACAGTTGTGTTGTACTGGATGTGGGTACAGTGTTCAGTAGTGTTCTGCAGGGACTGCCCTTGTGTGGAGCAGGGAAAAGTGTGAGGAGGAGGCAATGACAGATGATAGACAGGAGCTGTTATGGGCTGACCGCAGCCCTCCATTCTCCAGAGGTGTCAGGAACGGAGGACCAAGGTTGAGCCTGGGCAGGGTAGAGATAGAGGAAAGGTGTTTTAATGTTTTTTTGACTTTGTTTCTTATCATCCAAATAAATTGTTAAAGCTATTGATTTAAAAAAACAAAAATATTTAATAAATTAAATTAATTTTTCCAAGTCAAATCTGTTTTGCCCATCAGAGAAACTGGTCAGAGATCTCCCTGTCTTTATATTAAAACACATGAGCTTTTCCGCCTTATTTTCTTCCCCTATCTGGTTAATGAGGGGGAGTGATAGAGTGCCTGGATGAGGGTCTCATAGCTGGCCAGGGCCATCCCACTGTATATATTACTTGTCTCTGGAACACTGAAACCACCAGACTTCTTTTGGTGGATGTGTTTGGATTGCATATTCTTTGTCTCTTCAATAGAGCAAGGGATAGTCATTTTATTACCAGTAGTAGTTTGCTTGGAGGACACTTCAGCATTTAGGTGCTCAGCAAGATAGTTGTCAGGATACCATCCTTGATTGTCCAGTAAGACTACTGTGTTAAGTAGACTCATTTTTCTGCTGCTCTAACTTGAGAGAGATTAAAACTAGTTTATCTATTATTTACACTGTAAAATGGCCATGTTTTCACAGCCATTATCTTTCTCTGCATTTAGAGTTTTCCTGTTTCTGAGCCCCTACAGAGAGAGGAAGAAACAATCTCTTTAGACTCAGTGTGTCATTGGGGTTCCTCCACACCACACGAAGGATATCCCCATCAGGAAACTGCAGCTATGAAGCTATGAATTCTGACTGAAAGTAACTGAGACCCTTATTAAGCCCCATTTTCTCGTTAACCTTTACACTCCTAAAAATGAAAATGAAGATAAAAGAGAACATGCCTTATGTGTTTGACCACAGTCACCAAAATCCCACCTATAACATGGGATTATTTCATCCCTTTGGGAAGGGCCAAAGATTACAATACAAAAGAAGAGGGTTTTCAGGGCAAAAAGAAAAGAAGAGAAGCAAAAAAAAAAAAAAAAAAAAAAAAATTAGAGGGAAAACCTCTGCTTGTTTAGGATTGGTCAACAGACTGCATGGCTCCTTCTATGAAGGGGCACCTTTAGGTGATCTTTGTGTCTCCATCTGTGTTGGAGGATACCTGGGAATATTCATTTACCTATTTATTACTATTAGATCTCTGTTACTATACGTTCTGTCACAACACATATGACACTCTGTAACTAATGCATGCATTTATCACCAACAATCCTGAACTGGCTGTCCTTGCTTCAATAAATCAAACTATTCATAAATCTGGATCATAAAAGTTGTTATTGAACTCAGCCAGACCTATAGCATGGGACTGGCAAACTGCACAGTTTTTGAATCCGTGACTGCACAAGTTCTTATTGAACATGACCAGACTTATAGTGTCAAAACCATGCCATTTGTGTCTGTGCTTGTGAAAGTTTCTATTGAATACAACTAGACTTACAGTGCTGAATTTGTTCTAATAAGAAACTAAGCCCAGCTGCACCCAGCCCCTCTGATCTCTGAGGAGTGCAAGGGGATTTCTTTTCTGCCAAATTTCTATACTTTTAACTCAAAACCCATGAATTCAGTCCTGTGGGTGGAGTTAAATGAGAATAGTCTAATCACTGAGAGCAGTCAGAATCAAGGCCTATTGTAACTTCATTGAGAGTTTGAGGCATTGTATTTGTAGCTCTTACTATTGGACTTAGAAGAGTAGTATTGATGCACAGGGTTTAAGCAGTTAGAGGTTTTCAGGAGTGTAACTCAGACTACTTACACAGCACTATCAGAAGAGGGTTTCAATATCTTGAAAGATATTGATGAAGCTGACAGAATCCTGGGGCAGAATGACCAAAAAAGAAATAGTCATCCTGGCATTAACCTGTACCATATCCCCGCTATGTTTCCTTGTATTATTGTAAATGAAAGATTATTCTTCAAATACTTTTCTGAAGTGGGGGATAAAGATAACTAAAACAGGAAAGAAGGAACAGAAAACTTCCGTTTTGGAACATAAACCTTCTATGGTCAGAGTGAGTCATGTTGAATCGCTCTGTGCAACTTTGTTCAGCCATGCTGAGAGGCTCAACTCCTGCCTTCCTGGATAGAAACTTGATACTGTCTTACTGGTTAGCTGGAAGGTCTAGTCCTTCCAAGTAGTGATGGGCACATTAAGAAGAATTATAGTACAATATAGCCTTCCAGAAGAACTTACTGAACCAGTATTACTTTAGATGTAATGGAGGAGTTTGTTTGCACTTATGCAGAAACTAACGAATGCAATAAATACAATTACTACAAGCTTTGTCTTCAAAATCTTGGCTGAAGTTTCCTTAGAAAAATTTAAAAGCACATAATTGACAATATCTGTCCATTCCATCTCCTCTTCTTTAGTGCATGTGTCAAAAATTGACCTGCTGAGGCTCTCATTTGGAGTCCTGTTGACTGTAATGTGAAATGTACATGTTGATTTTCTAACAGAACTAAGTAAAGATTCTGATGAGACTTAACATGCTATCAAGTGCTTTTCTAAACAGAGATAAAATTTTCAACCAGCAAAATACTGCTTGCTATGATACCTTAAAAACCTGCTGCAGTCTTGCTGCTATTTAAAAAGTAAAAATATTTGTTTTAGTGGGTCCCTAAAATAGATAAACCAGTATATCAAAGAGAAGGAAGCATCTGAATATCAATAATGAACACTAAATGGCTGTGTAATTTTGCAGTACTTATCAAACTATAAATATATTCAGTTAGTTTATGGATTTATCTGTTCCTTTCTGTTGCTGTCTATTCTATGTATGGAAAATTCATGCCAAAGAAACATTTTTCTTTTATTATCATATAAAACAAAATGAGGAAATAATATAAAGATTAATAAACAAAAGCTCTAGAAAATAAAAGACATAAGTATGAGAATTCAGTGTTCCATTCTGGAACACTATGACATCAATCTGTTAATATCATCCTTATCAGATATGGACACTATGGACATTTCTCTCCACATCAACCTTTAAAGATTTTTGGACTCCAAAAAGCAAGACAGCGCATGGGTCTAAGACAAATCATCTGTTAGCAGTAACTGAGTGAATCCTTTTGTGAACAGAGATTGTTATATCCTACTGTAGCACTTAAAAATGGTAAAAATGAAAGGACACATTTCTTGTCTAATCATGGTATTCACTGAAATGCTGGTGTGTTCTGAAAGTTGCAAATAAAGTTGCACCAAACCTTTAAAGACTGCTAGCTAAGCCATAAACCATGATTGCTATTCAGTGGTTAGGAACCAATTAAGTTCATTGCACTTGAGGCAAAGAATAAAAGAATAAGTTACTATCAAATTTGAATGCATAAGACAAACTCACAGTTTGGCCCGTTTGCTTTCCAATCTTAAAGCAAAACATACCAAAGAGAATTAAAAACATTTTGAATGCAATGAGGTGTAAATACACTTGAATACAATGACCAAAGGAAATTATTGTATATCAGCAAAGGTATGAACACTCAATCTGAGCCATGCAATCAACCTTTATGGCTGCTTGTTGCTAATAGAGTGTTTAGTCAAATGTCTGTCTCAAAGTAAGAAATTCAGTGCTGAAGGTCTGATCCTGATATACTTCAAGAATATAAAGATTTGGGCACTGATTTAAATTATAAACAAACATATGTTGTTTCTTATAGTATGATATTTCTCCTTTCTTTAGTCCAAGGTCACTGATTAACAGTATGCATTCATTTTATAGCACTATAGTTTTGATTCTCTTTTTGCCTCTGTTGTCATCCTTTCTGATAAATCATTTTATTTTAAATAAGAGCCATAGCTGTCAATTTGTTTCATTGGTGTTATTCCTCCTTTGTCTTCTCTTTTCTCTCTGTCACTGTCTGCTTCAAATTCTGCAATCCCACTTTTTACTACTGTCTTCAATCTGAGAATACATTGCATTATTTAGAGTTTTCTAGATGAAAGAAATGAATTAGAATCAACCTCAGGGATATCAGCTGTTCTAATATGGAAATTTCTCTTCAAAATCCATTCAAATGGTCATTGGCATAAAACATTTCCATGTAGAAAGGAATATTTCCAATTAGAGAACTGTGTTTTTCTTTGAAGACTTTCCAAAATACTTCTGTAATGAAGTATGGGGGGGGTGGGTTGTGGGTTTTGGGTTTTTGAGGGGGGTTGAGGAGGGTCATTTTTTTGTGGTTTTTTTTGTGTGGTATTTTATTTTATTTTGGGAGTGGAGCAACTAAGACTTTAGAAATGCAGAATTTAAGAAAAATGTAGTCTTATTTCTCATTTTCCAGTGTAGAAGTGGGCTTAAATGGCAACATTCAACTCTTGAATGCCACATACAGCTAAAGTACCCTAGTGCTGTCTTGGGCTTCAGGTTCAAGTTCATAGTTCTCCATGTCATAACATTACCTTTACTGGCAAAATTCAGAAGAAAACCTAGGTTCAGTTTTCCTGTCCCAATACCAGGATGTTTGAAACAATTTTTTTCTCTAACAAGTCTTCAAAAACTATAGCCTTAAAAATCACCTCTACAATGTCTTTGCATGCACAACTCTCTCTCCCCATAAAATTTCCCTGGTGTACACTCACTGTGCTGTGCTATTTATTAATTCCAACCCTTAACTAAAATTTTTGCTTAGTATACTGGAATTTGTCTAATACACACTGACAATACTGTACAGCAGTCTCAACTACCTAGATGAGTAGTAAGCTTCCCCTTTTCCCTTTATTAATACAGGATGATTTCCTCTTATTAGCAGCATAAGAATGAAGGTTCTGATAGAGAAACAGGTCTGAAATGCAATACATATCTTGGTTTATTTCCCTGACCTACATTCCCCAAAATACCTATTTACTACTTATTAAACAGCTAGAACTTGCTTATAAACTGGCCAGTTTAATCTTTTGATTTTTTTTGTAGTGTTGTGACACTTTGCAGAAGAAGTTAAAATCACATCTTAAAACTTGAAAAGTAGGTCTGCACTATTAATCTCGAGTATTCAAATATGGAGATTTTTTAGTATTTATTTCTCAAATTTCAAGTTTCCCTTCATATCAATTGGAAGTGAAAATACATTTTTCTACTCCATTGCTGATAAATAAGAAACATTTTTACCTAAGAATATGACAGCAGAAGTTATGTTTCTGCTAAACCAGGAAAAATAATTACCTATTATGAGGATAAAATCAAGGGAGTAGGAAATAACGAATTTTTCAAATGTTATAGGAGATATTTTGTGAACATGTAATTTAGAACTAAATAGGTACTAAGCATCTGCTAATGACTTTTCAGGTTTGAGGCATGCTGAAAGTATTTCAAAGAATATTCAAACACTGTTTGAGAGATCAGACAGTACAAAGGGAAGGCTGCACATAGATTTAGTTCTCTGTTCTTTTGTTTGCTGTTTTGGGGTTTTTTTATTGTTTTTGTTTTTGTTTTTGTTTGGTTGGGTTTTTGTTTTGTTTTTTGTTTGTTTGTTTGTTTGTTTGTTTGCTTTTTAATAAAGCAGCAATATTTAACATGATTTTTGGGATAGGCTAACTCTGGCTGGGTGCCAGGTCCTCACTAAAGCTGCTTACTGTCTCTCCCTCCTCAGGTGGGCAAGGGAGAGAAAATAAAATAAAAGACTTGTGGGTCAAGATAAGGAAGGGGAGGAATCAGTCATCTATTACCATCATGGAAAAAAAAAAGACTCACTTTAATTTATTACCAATCATATCAGAGTATGAAAATAAAATTAAATCTTAAAATATCTTCCCCCCCCCCCTCCCTCCTTCTTTCTGGGTTTAGCTTTGCTCCCTTGTTCTCTACCTCGTCCCCGGCAGGAAAGCACCGAGACAGAGAGTGGGGACTGTGGTCAGTTCATCACACATTGTCTCTGCTGCTGCTTCCTCCTCACGGGGAGGATTCCTCACACTCTTCGTCTGCTCCAGTGTGGGCTTCCTCCTATGGGAGATGATCCCTAAAACTTCTGGGCCCTTTCCATGGGCTGCAGGTCTTAATGAACTGCTCCAGTGTGAGTCCCTTCCACAGGGTGCAATCCTTCAGCAACAGGTTGCTCCAGCATGGGTCCTCCGTGGGGTCACAAATCCTGCCAGCAAACCTGATACAGTGTGGGTTCCCCTCTCCATGGGCCCACAAATCCCAGTAAGAGCCTGCTCCAGTGTGGTTTCCCAGAGGGTTGCATCCTCTGAGCATCCAACTGCTATGGTGTGACGGTTCTTCTCAGGCATTTTGTGAAAGAAATACCAAAGAAGACACCTTAGTTCAGCCCCTTAGTTCAAACATTTCATATTTCTGTGAATGTGGGCTGTATAATTCTGCATTCCTTTTTTCTCTTTTCATATTGCAAGACAAAGCAACAACAATTAATGGAAAATATATAGAGTTCCTTCAGAGAGCTGACATGTGGAAGACTGTCTCAGGATGCATGTCCAATATATACTTATATATATATACATGCTTACATGATTAAAAAAAAATTATCTATGCTTATTATTGCAATATATATTTATTAAGATAGTAGCAGTGCCTTATACTTCTGCACTCTTAATTAAAGGACATATTATGTGTTATCTACCGAGAAGCCTATATTATTATTGAACAAACACATGGCTTTAAATTCTTTTATAGAAACACCAGTATTCATGTTTACCAGGATAAAAACCAAAATGGATGTTCCCTGCCTTTGTGAAACCACAGGAAGATTGTGAGGTCCCTGGAAAGATGGTTGCACTACACAAATGCTCTATAAACTCCTAAAAATGGTCTGTCACAACTACATGGGAATGAAGATTACATACTGGACACAAACAACATCTATAGAGCGGTACGGATTCCCTGCAGACATTGTACTTCACCCCAATGTATGTCTGCTAAATCAATCCCAGGTATACAAGGAATTTTGTAGAAAATTGTACCCTAATGAGAAAATACCTTTTTTCTTCAAATCTTTCTGTAGGACTCAATGTTGCTTCTATTTTAGTGTGATCTACTCCAGTCTTTTCATAGTTTCATAAACTTTGTATTAGATAACAGTGGTAATTGTGTGTTCCTACTGTGTGCATCACAAAATGTGAGCAAGACTGGCATGCTTAACTGAGAAGTATGAAACCCCTATGTTCTGTGAGATGGAGTAATTCCTGACTAGTGGTAATGCATTTTGTCAACATCAGTAATTTTTGTCTCCCTTTTCATATACAGATTGAGACACTCATTAATCATAATCAGTAAAACATTCAACTGTGTCAGTTGTTATACTGAAGATCACCTTAAGCGGATGTTTTTCCTATTCTTACTGAGTATCTTCTGTTGATTGTATAAAACTGAACAACATGCTTGATCAATTTTGGCCCTTGGAGTTGAAATCTATAAATTACTTCAGCTAATATGCCATTGAAAACAGTGAAGCAAGGATCTATTTGTTTAATATCAGAGAATATAAATTACTTGATTAGATATATGACAGAAACAACTCTCAGATTTCCCATTTTATCCGCATATACCATGGAGATTCATGCGACTCTTTATCAATCCTTATCACCCTAAAATATGCTTGTGAATGTATTCATGACTCTGTACGTGCGTATTTATAAGATATCCAGCTTTTCCTCCTGTTTTATGTTTCTATGATGGATGAAAGAATTATACTTTCTTAGCTTCTATGTATCATGGAAATGAACACTAAGTATCATTTTCTTTTGTGAGAAAAGTCATGTCAAATTAATTGGATCATGGAAGCATATTGCACATCAGCTGCAGAAAAGTTTATTACTCACCTTTCCATACCTTTTTGTTTTGATTGTATGATGTTTTCCACTGGAGAAAATTATGATAGACACCCAAACTCATATCCAGCCAAGAATCTTTTCAAATTTATGAGAATACAGAAACACTCATTGATGTAAACAGAGGTTGAGTATAAACCGAGTGATGACAAGTCTAAGGATAAAGTAATATAGATTATTGTTGTAACTGAGCACTCTGTGATCTAGTGGAGCATACACAAATTGATTCACTGGCAGCAGTGGATGTCATATTTATTAAAATCCCTCCAAGCTCAACTACCCTACTGACACAAGAGATAAAGTTCAGAAGAAACTGGTAAAGGTGTTGTTTTGAGGATAAAAACCAAACACAATGAAGAAGACATTAAGAAATTTCCCCTGAATTGTAAAAAGTGGAAATATATTGGGAATGATATGGAAATTTTTTCCTCTCATGCAAAGCAATATAAAATAAAAGTGTGAGGTAATAATAAATTCCTTGAATTTGTATTTTAACAGAATATTGCTACAAAATTATAGGCAGCTGAAATAGCTGAAATACATTTACAATTCACAGCTTTTGTATTCTCTACATATGTAAAGGGGAAAAAAAATAAATAGGTAATTCCAATAAAACAAGAGTAAGGTTCTAAAAGCCTAAAGTAGATGCTCATGTACCCTCAGTGTTATCGGAAGGATTCAGATAGAAAAAAGTAAATATAAACATAGAGAGAAAGAGGGACAAATCATCTTCCTCTTTTCTCTCTCAGCTTTAATACTTTTTTTTGTAGAGCTCTCAAATAGAATTTTGAAACTACTAACATGAACTAAGGTATTTGTCTAGAAGTAAGTCCATATTGTTTCAAGAACACATAGAAACTTTACTGGTATCTGATGTTATATTGTACATTTTCATTACTCCTTCCCTCTCATGGCTTTCCTCTTTCTCAAATGTTATGGAAAATCACTACATTATGTATATAGAGAGTTAAAACCATTTCAGCTCTTAGTTATCAAAAGTCAAGTTAAATGGGGATGTGTCAGCCAGAGGAGATTTCTTAGGCCTGTATCATTTTATCAGTACCTTGGAGTGTGTCGGGGAAAAAATTGCTATTAAAGTTTTCATATGGCTTACAATTGTTTCAGTGACATAAAGAAACATAAATTCAGCAAAAAATTCAAAAGCTTGTCATAGGAAAAGAGTAGCATTTGTAATAATAACATTGTGAGAATCCGTATAGTTGGAAGGAATCATGCTGAAATTAAAAATGATGAACAACCACTTTAACCTTCCAGAGATGTGTTGTTTCTGAGACAAGATCATCTTATCTATCTAAGCAGGGGAAAAACAGTTCCTGTTTATACAGGTAAGGGAGGCTTGTTTCTCCCACAAGCACTATATTAAGTTAAAAAAGCTGTATTTACAATTTTGTAAGCTAAAAATATCAAACTGCAAAATTTATGAAGTAAAAATAATATTTAAAAAAACCCTCAATCTTATTAAATTGATATTTTACTAGACTTTACCACAGTTTCCAAGTATATAAATGTGAAATTGATTTCTGATAAGGAGCTGTTTAATCTGTCAGACAAGTGCAATTACAGGATGAAGCAGTTTAAGCACTGAAAAAAGTTATATGTCTAACTGCAAGGGCAATTAAACTTTGAAATTACTTCTCAGAAAACAAGACTGTCAATACAGATTTTTTTTTTTTTTTTTTTTTTTTTAATCAACACAGTCTTTTTTTGAAGGGGAAATTCCATCACAACAGAAATGTACTGGATTCTTGTGGAGAAATTCTCTGTGATGTGTAAGGAAGAACTCAGTCTTGCAAACCTCATGGGTCTGTCATCTAAATAAGTAGCTTTAATAGCTACAAATATAAGTAGCTAGGTTTTGAAGTCCAATGGGTTTAGTTTATAGACCTAAAATTCCCACGGTTTACTCTAGGAAGTTTCCTTGATTGTGCTGCTTTCATTTCCCTGAAATAGAGCTCTGCAAAACTAGCTGTAAATGCAGTTAGGCTGATTCTGTAACAGGACCACAAGTGTATGAACAGAGATTTATGGGAATTCATCTCAAAAGTTCAAGTGGCTGCTCCTCTCAGTGCTCTCTCTGTAACCCACTGTGTCTGTTTTGCATGTTTCAGTATTTTGTGTCCTGTTAAAGGATTGTGACTTGGCAGTGGGGAGGAATTTGCGTGCTTTGCCCTTTGCTGTCACATGAAATGTGGGTTGAGTGGAAGCCATTTCAGAAAGAAATGCTTTTCTCTCTGATGGCAGGTGAGAGTGCCAGTTGGGCAAACAGAGAAGGACCGATGGGCTAAACCCAGGATCCTGCAGTTCAGAAACCCTAAAAGTCCTCAAAGAAGAGTGGGAAGGCATGATTCATAGCTTAGAAAAATGACATTTCTTAGAACAGGCTGTGAAGTGTGAAAGAAATAATTGCCTGAATCTGTTTTGGTTTTTTTTCTTTTAGAGGTGAGTTTTCCCTTTTTAAAAAACATTCTAACTCTTTTGTTTGTGTTTTGTATCTTTTTTGTTATCCATAATTTAAGAGAAATAATGCATATTTACCTCAAAAATCAGGTTGCTGTGTGATCCTGGAATTGCTGGGTTTTGTTGCAAAGAGTATAATCAGTGGTTGTTCTATCAACTTTGTTATTCAGGAAGTAGCATCTCTTTTCAGAGAGGCAAAGCCAATCATTCAGTATTTAGAGGACCAAAAGTAGTGTGTTTTATGGCTACAACTGGGTAAATAGGTTCTTGATCTTCTGCTTCTCCACACAAGCTTTGAACTGATAATCCAAGTTTGCCTTCCAGTTAGATGTCAATATGGATAAGATGCTATCATCATCTCTGTAAGTCTTAAAAAGCTGTGGGACTCTTTTTTTGTTTGGTTGTTTTTTTTTTGGTTGGTTGGTTTTGTTTTTTCCATCTCTCTGATACAGGAATAGTGAGAAAGGATAGGGGTTGCCTTTTTTTTCAGTCAATATCTTTTCTTCAGTTATATTTTAAATGTGATGTTTAACTCAGTGGTAACCCTGAAATTAGTTTATTTGCAACAGCTGAATATAGCAAAGGCCTTGAAAGAATCACAAACACAGCCAAAAAGATTATGTTACACTCTAGCTAAGAGATGGATCTTATTCTATATTGAGAAACAGAAAAATCAACATGCAGATGAAGGCCTGGCAAGCAACTGTATAGATAATCTTGTTATTCTCCTTTCCTGGGATATATGTGACACTCGGTTTTCCCATCTGGGATACTGATATGTACAGTGTGTAAATGTGTGATTTACTCAGCTTTTCACTTAAAAACTACATAGCTTGGCAATGTTAGAGGTACATAATATACAATAAAAGGAATAGTTGTAAGCACAAGGCCCCATTGCAGCTTATTAGCAGAGCTGTGTCCTCAGAAGGCTTGAAAGGATTTGGAAAGACTGACTACTGACAAGTGAAGCCTTATTGTTGAATGAGCAGCCACTCTAATGAACCCATAAAGGCAATGCTTAGCACAGCCTCTGGTGTGGTGTACATGGATTGAATTGTAAAAGCAACCAGTGTAAAACTGCAATACATTCTGCAATGTTTTATTTTGTTGGTGTTTTGGTTTTCTCTGTGTGTGTGGTTTTTTTTGTTGTTTTTTTTTTGTTTTGTTTTGTTTTTGTTTTTGTTTTTTTGTTTGTTGTTGTTGTTTTTGTTGTTTTTTTTTTTGTTTGGTTTTTTTATTTGTTTGAGGTTTTTTTTATATGACCTGAAAAGAACAACAGAATAAAATCACCCCAAAAAATTTATTATTAACCACAGTGAATTAATTTATTAACACAAAACAGAAGAGCTTGCTGGAGCTATTTTTATAGTTTCTTTTAAGTTCTAAGTGTTTTCAAAAAAATCAGTATTAGAATTACATGTATTGAGACAGTTTATAGATGTTTCAGGTACAGCAGTTTTGGTAATCACAAGGTGATTTCTAGAAGATCTCCAATGACTTCCATGAATGAGTAAGTTTTGGATTTGATCCCAGTATGTAAATCTATGTAGACTTTTATCTCTCACCAGTTTTAGGATAGGAACCTACAATTGGAAGCAGATGGTTCTGCTCCTTAATGTGTGTAGGTGAATTTGGCTGATTAATTCTTCATGTACTATGAAAGAGAAAGAGTCTTTCCCTCAGGCTGTGGAATAATAACAAAATGAAGCCTGATCTTAGTAGACACTATAGTAACTGTAGGTCCTCTTCCTCTATCCTTTCAGTTGCAGGCAGAAACATTGGAATAAACAGATGGTCCCAGTCTATTAATACATGGCTCCGTGGTTGATATCATCACCACAATGTCATATTTTTCAGTTATAAGATAAAGCACCAGGCCTGCTGGCATAGGGTTCGATTCACCTTTCTCAAAGGTGAAAGAGGATCTTTGCTCATGAGCTACCAAGACTCAATGACAGAGCTTTAAACTAGACCTGAAGGGAGGAGAAGATAATATCAAGCTTGTCTATGACAAGTTATGGGATGACATGTCAAAGTTAGAGAGATGTGGTGCTAGCAAGGGCCCTCAGACTGTTGCTCTGAGGTGCTGGCTACACTGTAACAGATGTAAAGTCTTACATAGATCAACCAGAAGCTCCTGAGGCAATAGGAGGCAGCCAATGAAACCACACAATCAGTGAAATACTACAAAGGAATTATGTTACCCTAAAAGGATGACCAATTTGTCAACCCAGCTTAAGTTGGTTACCAGCTTACACCAGTGCACGCAACATCATCAATAAACAGGAGGAACTCGAAACTACCATGCTGTTAGAAAGCCATGACCAAGTTGTCATTACTGAAATTGGTAAGACAAATCCCATGACTGGAGTGAGACTGTTGATGGCTATAGACAGTTCAGAAGGGACAGGTAAGGAAGGAGGCATGGAAGGGTTTCCCTCTACATCAAGAAAGGGACAAAGTGCAAAGAGTTGTCTCTGAAGAATACCCACAAACAGGTTGAAAGCTTATGGTAAAAACTAGAGACTGAGGCAACAAAGGGAACCTTGTGGCTGGTGTTTACTAAAGGCCACTGGATCAACAGGAGCCTATTGATGAAGCCCTCTTACTCCAGCTACTGCCCTCTCATCGCTCTCCTATCTGTCCTTCCAACCTCCATGAACTCCCTTCCATCCCTTTGCAGTATATTGTGAAAAAAAAAAAATAAATAAATAAAAAACACAGTTAAAGGCAATTATATTCAACTATTTAGTAATTAAAAAAAAAAAAATCACAGTCATGACTATGTGTATGTGTGTGTGTGTCTATATATATATATGTACATGCAAGCATGTAAGTCGTATCAAGGAAATTAGGGGTCTTATATTACATAATGAAATAAGGGACTAATCTTTGAGTTCTTGCAGAGGAGGTTCATCCAGGAAAGACCTGGATAACTGATAGCAACTGTTGGTATCAGTTTCTCTCATGTTCTTTTCCCACAGAATGTGATAGGGTTAGTGAAACCAAGGAAACTTCCTGTGATGTATTTTAGATGTTGTGGACTTAGAAAAGACTACTAATTAGCTAAAGATCAATACCCAACATTTTAAATTAGAAGGTCTCTATTAATATTCTGAGGCATTACAGTCAGATGAGATTCTAAGAGTCACGTAGTCTTGAATAAATTGAATAAATTCTATGTCAAGTTTTTCTGTGTGTAATAGTCAAGAAATCTAGTCTGGATAAATTCTCAACTACCTTAAAAGCTTCTTATAAAAATGATGCAGGTTTTTTGAAGACTCATTGAGACCAAATTGTGTCCCATGCAGTTTGTTCACCTGTGAATTTGATGTAATACACTTGTAAAAGCCATTGCTTTTTTTCTTGTCTTATACATGTCTTATACATTATACCTTGAGGAAATCTTTGGGTTTTTTAAACAGAGGCAGAAAGAACAGATCCTCAGCTTTATAGTAATCCAATGGACTTCTTATGCGTTGAGTGTTCAGGACAAGGGAAGAAGCAGATACAACTATGAGATTCTAGTTTGACTCCAGTTGCTTTTCTTTCTGCCTTATGCAGGAAGTTGGAAAGACTCTTTTCTTCTCTCACTCAGTAATTCCTGGTGAAATACTGTTAGTGATGAAAAAACTTCCCTTCAAAATACCAGATAGAGATATGATGCTATTGCTTCACTTACACTATTAGCTTAAACAAATAAAGAAACTTTTTTTTTCCTAGTGATATCAATTCAAGGCAAGAGCTGAAAGTGAGTTCAAGAGCTCAGAAATAATGTGTTGGAAGTTGACAGTCTTTGTATAGCAAAGGAGAACTGGAAACAACTCAGAGCAAATAAACCAATATGTTTTGTTTCTCCTTTTCCTCCTAAGTTGTTCCTGTTAAACAATTTCATACTGTCAGATGATCTATGAGATGTCAGTTCAAAACTTGATGCAGACATCCTTGAACTTACAATGATTTTTGACAAATATGTAAACTCCATGAGTTGCTGTAAGAAGAATTGTACTAAGCAACCTCTTTTCCAGGAGATATTTTTCAAAACACCTCCCTGAGGAAATACTTGGCACATGGTCTGGGTGTCCTGAAATAGCTTGTCAAAAGCAGTTGATTTAATGTAGAAGGCTCTTTTATGGTGATGGTCAGCAATATGTAACAAGAAGCTATAGAACTGTAGGATCTATGCTACCATAGACTAAGAAAACCATTTGCTTCGTTTGAACCTAAAAAGCACAATTATGTCTTTAACTAAACTTATTAGAATTGTCATGCTGAAGAACAATACCTGTCCTAAGACTTGTGACTTAACATTTTAAAAACAAGTGTAAACAAGTGTTGAGAATGGCAGCAAAAGGGCTTTGACAATATTTATCTCATGCATTTTAAATTTCTTTTTTTTCTCAAATGTCTAAATTCAAACTTGCACTTGTTTGAAAGCAGACTTACACTTTTCATTTAAATTACAAAAGTATATACCTTGTAATATGCTTTATAAGTGAAATTGATCCCTAGATCCCTAAATAGCAGTTTTGTTAGACATAAACAGAGGGACCTCTCATATTAGAACACAAGCAGTAGTAGGAGAAAGAGGCAAACTCCAACATGGAGAGAAGGAACCACACTAAGAATGCAGAGCTATTTCAAATTATCAGTTTGGCAATAATTTTATTCTGACCTGGTTATCTGAAATTACTCACTATTTGAATTACAACAACAATACAAAATTGGAATCATACTGTCTTGGTTGTTTTAATATAATATCAGTTTCAGAGTTTTTAATTGGATATCTTGTGTCTGAGGTGCAATTTCACCATTGGCTTATGCCTATCAGAACTTGTGCTTCCTTCAAGACCAGTATTTCCACTCCATCCTCGGCCACATTCTTAGTAATTCCTTGGAGTCAGTTCTAGCAATTGTGCAGCCACTGCTTGAAGAACATTGTGTCATTTATGTAACTGTGAATTATGAAAAGTAAATAATTAGTTCTTGGTCTGATCAGGAATTGGATACCACTGCCTTGTGGCCACAGACTTCCTAGACCTGACAGAGGGGAGAAGCAGACTGGAGGAGAACCAATCTTTTTTAGCACAGGTACAATTTCAAATCAACTGCCACTGACAACTGTACTCACAAGCCCTCCTTTTGAATTGCTCTAGACTTTCAATTTATATCTCTGTATGTATATACATATATTTGTAAAATTGTAGTCCAAACTTCTCATGATTCCTTTCTGGAGGAATTCCTCTACTGGAGTTGTTTCAAGGTTAAAATAAACCTCTGAAGGCACTGAATGGTTTTCTAAATGGCAGGTAAAAATTATTTTTGGGTCAGCTAATTGAAATCATGACTTTAAATTCAAGAATGGCAAAAAAAAAAAAATTGTTTGTAAAAAAAGATTGATACAAAAATCTCTCGCATTTTTCTTCAATTTGAATTTATCTAGAGCTTTTATTTTCAAAAATGTTATTATTCTCATTTCCTCGCACTCCACCCCCAATTTATGGAAAAAAAAAAATACAAAAAACCCCAAGTACGAAGTATTTAATAGAGTGTGGGATGGAAGGTTTAGATTTGTCTTTCAGCTAGCACTACTCTTAATATTCTGAATTGATGTCTTACATCTCCTAATCTCAGCTGAAATCTTTGCCAATATGACTTTATCTTTCTTGTGATTTCAGTTTTGAAACTATGCTTCTTTATTTAATCTTTTCATTTATTTAAATTTTTTTTTTTCCCTTCAGTGAAGGACACTTCTTCAACTAATGCAAATTGGCTTTGGTCCACTGATAAAATGGACTTGAGTTAATTTACATACGCTTGGAACTGCCTCAAATGGTGAGGAAATAACTACTGTTTGTGCACATAAGTACAAGAACAACTGAGTAGAGGCATGCAAATTCGCCCACAAAATTACAGCAATGTTTGAACTGTAGTCTTTCAATATTGTTTAATTCTGTAAAAGACGTTGAATGTACAATTCTTGGAAATAGGCTGTTCTATCAAAAATACAGATTGCAGTATTTTCATTGAAGATACTATAAATCAAACAGAAAAATAATTGAAATATAGCTCTTCTTATCACCATATGTCTAATGGGACATCTCCAAGTAGAATATTAACAGCAACAAGTGAAGAGATTACTATGGCTTTTAAGATATATATTCTTGCATAAGATTCCACTTCTTTGGCTATTAAAAGGTGACAGTATTATTTCTATGGATTTTTTAGATAAATGAAGGATACTTAGTTTATTTATTGTATAAACTACACTGTATTAGCTATTTCAAAAATGAGGCAAATCAAGGGTAGACACTAATAAGAAAAGCCACAGATTTGGAAAAATTTAGTTTTCTCCTGTCTGGATTTTTTTTTTTTCTTTCCTTTCCTTTTACCTTCCTCCTCTTTTTGTCATGAAGGTGATATTACTCATACAATGTTTGTCTATAGAACAATTTACCTTACCTGAATTTGACCCATAATGGAAGAGATGACAGATATTTTCTTTGTTGGAAAAATAAGCTTTACAAATTCTATCAATACATATAGAGGTAGATTTTCTGAGGGCAAATATAATTTCTGACACTGATATGTGAGTAAAACACAAACTTATTTGCAGTGTCATTGTATTGAGATAGGTAACAAACAACTAGATATTTAATTTTTAAGTATCTCAGCATTGGCCAGCTGGCTAAAAATATAACACTTCACATTTTTAAAATGCTTCAGTGCAAATACATTTTCATGCTGTGTAATATGACAGGACTTTTTAATATTGCTTATATATTTCTTGTATTGAAGATGACTAACTACATATCCTAACAGAGGAAAAATACCTGTCATATTGTTCCTCTAGATTCTTCTACCATTTCCTCTAGCAGGAGTTTCCATTTTCTCTTCTGTAAGAACCAGCTTCTGAGACTGTGATTTGTTTGTCATTTGTTTGGGTTTTTTTTGTTTTGTTTTTTTTTTGTGTGTTTTTTTGTTGTTTGTTTGTTTGTTTTGGGTTTGGGGTTTTTGTTGTTGTTGTTGTTTGGGTTTTTTTGTTTTTTGTTTTTTTTTGTTTTGTTTTTCACCTGCATAAAGGAAAATGTTGCTACCACCTTGTCTGACAAAGAATGGCAGTTTGACAAATGTCAGATATCCTTGATGCACCTTTCAGGGGTTTTACTCCAGTAATGTCATAACCATCCTTTAATGCAATATGTGGACTGTGATGGATTTCTTTCTCAACATTACAAAACCCACTCTTTTTTCAATGTAAATGCATCTTAATGCTTTTGTGTTCCCTTCAGGCTGTGCAACACACTTAAAATTTATGGTAAAAAACCACACTGTTCAGCAGCTCAACATCTACTTCTAGACTTATTCTATGTATACAAATCTAAAAGCAAACAGAAAAAAAAAAAAATCAGCCATTTCATGAACATTTGTTTTCCATATTTAATTTCAGCAATATTTTGTAGAATGTAAGATGTGGATTACCCAGAAAAGAAAAAAAAAACAAAACAAAATAAAATGAAGAAAACCAACCATAAAGCCCCCCAAAACAACAACAACAATAAACCAAACAAAACCACACACACACTCACAACCCACTCCCCCCTCCCAAAAAAAAAATAAAAAAAAAAAACAAGAAAACAAAAAGAAAAAGCAGAAAAAACAGATTCAATATCACCCCTTATTAACTTTTCCACTTTTCTGGCAGAAATTGTTTCTGTCAATACTTTAATTTCAACTGAGTTGAAAAAGAAAAAAAAAAATTATATTTTTTTGTCAACATGGTAACTGCAGCTGGGATTTGTTCTATAAATGTTATGCTCTATAGTTTCTTTCATATAAAGTTCTTAGGTCATGATAAAAATCCTAATTCTTTTCAGGTTTTATGTTTCTAGGCTAACAATTCTGAGCTATACTGGTACTCATGAGCTTTAAGGCATAAGTGAAAGGAGAACAAATGTGCTGCCATATAACTCCTTTAGGCCTTGCTTTTGACACTAACACAGCAGGACAGATTTGTTCCTAGTTATGTGCAGGAAAAAGAAAGGAAAGGCTCATGTTGATTTTTTAAATCATTTTATATGAAACATAATACTGAGAGCAACATTCTCATCTTTTAAAACATTAATACTCATGTACATCAGAGTTACCTTTTAACCACAGTGAGACAGTTTGGATACAAAGAAAACAGGAGGGGAACACAAATATTAGGGGAAAAAACCCCCACAAACCAAAACCCTATGAAAACAGATATTTTGTAATGAAGCTTGACCGACACAAGTACAATCAAGAAGAGTGTTGCAACCCCTCCCTTACCAAAAAACTCAGAGATCACAAGGATTTTGCTTTCAGCAGACTTCACTCAGGACGGAAGCAATGTGTGGGTGCCTAACAGGAACTGGCACTTGCAGTCCTTTGACTAGTGCTTGCAGTGAAGGTGGAAAGCAAAGCTTCTCTTTCCCCCCGTTTGCCTGGTAAATGGGCTGTGTCCAATAAGCTGCAGGAAAAGCACTTGATTGAAACAATAAAACACAACCTCTTCCTTGTAGGGCCTTTTAAGGATGTTTCCAAATGGAAATGCAATAACATTGCAGGATACTTTGGTTTGATTTCTTGGATTCCTTTATCCTCTGGAGGTGGGGACTTTGATTAGACTGAAGATTCTTGGTCTGCAGAAAGTAAGGTGTCTGCTGGATATTGGCAGATTAGTCAACATTATCAGGAAGTCTGCCTAACTTTTACACTCAGCAATGCAGTGAGTGTTTTTTTGTTTTGTTTTGTGTTTGGTTGGTTGGTTGGTTTTTTGTTTGCTTGGTCTTGTTTTTGTTGTTGTTTGGCTTTTCTTTTTTGCTTGCTTGATTTTTTTTGGTGTTTTGTTTAGTTTTGTTTTTTAGTTGGTTAGTTGGTTGTGGGTTTTTTGTTTTCTTTTTGTGTGGTCTCAGTTTTTTGTTTCTTTTGTTGTTTTGGGTTTTTTTTGGGGGGTTGTTGTTTGTTTGTTTTGTTTTGTTTTTTTGTGGTGGATGAGAGAGATTTAGCTATACTGTTATCTTTCTCTATAAAACAACTTTTTCAGTCTGTCTGTACTTCTCCCAAGAAAAGAAGGTGTAAAGAGTTAATTTACTTGTTTTGTGCAACGCAGACATTTTGAAATGGTCTGGAAATAGAATCCACATGCAAGGGCTTAGTCACCTTTGTTTTTCAAATAAGATGGCTGAATAGCACATTGCAGACCTTTACTGAGAGAACAGGTTAGTTCTAAGAAGCTAGTCTATGTCATACTTGAAAGACCATGCTGTCCTTTTATTCAGAGATACTTCAGGTATCTGAGCACTGAAAAATCTCCCAACTTCCTCTTTGATATGGGCCATTCCTGACAAATTGTTCTCTCTCCACTCCAATTTTTGACACCTGAGGTCACTTACAATGTCACAGCAAGTTTTGTCAAAAGTACATATCTTCTTGTAGGAGTAAACTCTGAGAGCTATTTGGAAGCTTTTTTTTTTTTTCCTTCTCAGTGTGTGGTGGACTGGTTTGGTTCCCTTACTGTTCTCTGGAGTTCAAAACAACTTGATTTCTAATTGACACTCTATTACTACTCTTGAGATATTATCTTTGTCATACATCATCTATAATTAAATCAGCTTGTACAGTAGGTGCAGGTATCTATCTTTCATTAAAGGAAGTTATCTTTCAAGTATTCCTTTATCAGTTGTACGTTTGCTCTGAAATAAGTCACAGATATTTAAGCACTGAGTTACATGACCAAAGAGATTGAAAATCTTCAGAAACTCTTAATAGACAAATTATTTTATTTTTTTCCTTTTCTTTTAAATTTGGAAGATATATTGACTTGGTTAAAGTTTCTCAGTGTCCTTCAGAAAGTATAATCAAAGGATATCTGTTCCTGTCCAAGTAGATGACTTTAGTGGTCTGTCTTACTATTAATTTTCTCACCACTTGAAAGCACTGAGAAAGGTGACAAGAATAATCCTCTTTATGCAAATTACTTGTTCCTTGCTCTTCGGTGACTTATTGTGGAGGTTTGGGTTGGCTCCCTGCCAAACCCAGCTGCTGGCCACACAGACTCCCCCGTCCCGAGAGAGAAGGAAAAAAGTGCCCAAAGACAATTGTAGTAAAGGTATATATATGTATTCACATATATTGCAAACATATACAATAACACAATATAAATCTGCAGAATAAGAACCTCAAACAACTCCAAAAGGGAAAAGGGGGGAAAGGGAAATGGGATAAAAATGGGTAAAAATAAAACAAAAGAGATATACACACTTGTAAACTCAGGGGAAAGCTCAATAAGTGACTAACACAATAAATTCTCACCAAAACTTCCCTCAAGAGAAGAAGTAGAAATCTTCACCTCCATACGGCTGGGTCACCAGCTTCTCAGACAGGCCTCAGCTCATGTAGATTAGAGCTAAACCAACACAGAGACCTGATGTCCTCCAAGCACACAAAAGAAAGAGAGAGAGGGAGGAAACTCCCCATCTTATATACCCCTGATTACATGAAGGAATGGTGTGGAATACTTCCTTAGTTATGACCTTGTTACCAGGGAAGGCCTAGACCAAAACCAAGAAAACTAAACCACCACACTTACGCTTCCCCTATAGCTTTCGTGACCACAATATAGGATCACAAATTTAGAGAAAATTTATGCCATTTAGCTTTTGATCATGCAAAATGGGAGAATTGATCCACAATATATTCACTGCCTGGAAGTAACATAGGCCAAAATCAAAGTTCTGCCTATCTACTGTGTGTGCAGTTAGATGAGTCGATAAAATGTACATGAAGTGCTACTAAACCAAAATGACAGCATGCTGAATTCATTATAGTGCAGTTGTTTACTTGAGGCAGAATACCATAGTGGTAAAAGATTCAGGTTCTATCTATTTTACTTTAGTATATTTAACTTAAATGCAGCCGCATTCAGTCTTCAGATGGGAAAAAAGCCTTCATATAATGCTGGAGGGAAGATGTAGCTACATGATTAGTACCAGTAAACCAAATAAAAATGTATTTAGAAGTGCACACACATTTTGCTTAAATTCTATTTTGCCTTAATGGAGCAAGTTTGAGCCATTCTTAGAGCTTGAACTTAACCAGTACAGAGGAATGCAGTTTCTCATTCAGAGTGGTTGGACTGGAATCTGAAAAACATGTTCCTGAAGCTCTCTTGAGTATTTTTCAAAATTGAGTGTGTCCAGTACCCCATGAATAGCAATAAGAGCAAACTTAAAATGTTAAATTTGCAATATTGTCGTGGATTTTTTCTTGTGCATCTGGCTAACTTCCAGAACCTCTTTTATCACTGAGGTGAAGTTCCACTACTCTCACTACTTTAAGCTAAACTGTGTGCTTGTGTTCTGAACTACAGCAATACTGTAGTTGTCCAGTTCCTTATCATTGCTGTGCTTTTACAGCATGCATTTCTGAATGTAGAAAGCTTTAAAAATGAGAATTTTTTTTATAATCTCACCCCAAATGGACTGAGAACAATGTTTCAAAAATAAGTAAATAAGATCCTTTTATTTATTCAAGTCAGGGAATAAAAAAACCCTACTACTTTTATATTTGGAAGGCGAAGGAGAACATATAATTATTTTCTCTTTTTCCTCACTCCACTGCAGTATGTTACAGACACAATAGAGGTATATAACTAAATAACTATTGATAATAAGAATTAATACACAAACAAAAAAAGAGCTAGCAGTTGCAACATTACCAATTAAAAAAAACCAAGTTATATAATAGCTTATATGACATTATTTTCAGAAATACTGTAATCACTTAAAAGAGACAGTTATGAAACAGAACTTGCCAGGTACAACAGTGAAACAGAAATTGTCCCCATCAAAGAGGTCATAACAGGTCTTGAAAATGTGCATCCTTCATTTTTATGAGATTACTGAATTGATATATAAACTTCATTCATCATCTGATTGTTATATTTGAATTACTGACACGATATTCTAGGTCAAGGAAAATTTTGTATTTGGACAGATAAGAGCAACAGACCTTTTTAAATAGATGAAGTCTGTTAGTAGCCTCGGATGTAGTAACACAATTTGCTTCTGAATTTCCAATACAATTAATGTGTGATGCATTCTCCCTATGGGGTGAGAGCAGTCATATACCACGTTATGCTCACAGGAGGGTAAAAAACCAATTACCTTTGCTTCAAGGACACTAAGCAAAGCAGAAAGCCACTATGTGCAATTGAATGACAGCCTAGCCATTATCTTCAGAGTGTGCAAGTTTCATCAGTACTTGTATGGATGAAAATTTCACTTTTCTCACAGATCTCCCTCTCATATCATATCTTTGCACCACACTTGGTTTTACATTTCTAGCTATCAAGAAAATGCAGAGGTGGGCTCTTCTGTTATCTTCCCAATTGTTATCAAGCTCAAAAATTCTTCATTAGTTGATTATTCAGATGGCTTGTCAAGATTAGCTTTATCATTCAAACACAAAAAAACCTTGCAATTTTTGAGAATTAGAACACATGCAAAAGGTTTATTGGGATTGAAAATGCAGAGGTAGGCCAAATAATCTCTTAAATTCTAGTGAAAATGTGGGTAGATTAAAAACCTGAAAAGTGAGTTCATATGAATGACATCCAAATTAATGCAACAAGATAATCACTAACAAATATTTTTTATCGGTATTCAAGTTAATAGCTGTTGAATCAAGTTGCACACAAAGGCATTATTCTCTTCTTGGTAATACAATTTCTATAGCTACATGATTAGTCTTTGCCCAGATTTGAGGAAGTGCTCAGGTATTTCTAGCCATTTTAACCATTCTGAGGCATTCAGTGAGTGAAGAGGAGAGTCAGCTTTTTGGCACAGCCTCTGGGAGAAGAACATATAAAAGTACTGCTGCAAACTGTCAGCATCGGTCCTTAACAAGAAAATTTTATTCCAGTGAACTAATTTATGCAAAAGATAGATTATTAGATTTCATTCTAATAATTATTCCCTTATATAGATCTGTTGTTTAAAAAATTTCTTTGAGAGCCAAAAAGCAGCTATGTAATTACATGTTTTCAATGTGTATCAACAAAAGTAAGAGTTGAAGGCAATTTTTAAAATATTCCCCAACCTCCAAAAAGAGTTTTTTCAACTTATATATGCTGGGAAAGAAAAGGCAGAGTAAATGTTTTCATGCTGTAAATATCTCCGAGACAGAAATAGAATATTATGCAGTAGGCAAATAATGCAGTCTCAGATGGAAGAGGCATCTTGACCCATCATGCCAGGAAGCTTTCAAAATAAAACAGTAAGATACAGGCCCACTGTGTTTTATTCCAGAGCAATCTCCTGTACTCTTGAGTTACAAGCATCTATATAGTTACCAGATTCTTTATAATTAAAAATAGAATAGTTTATAGAAAAGCTGATTCATCTAGCTAGTAGTTTAATGCACAGTATTCTAAATCTCATATTGTTATTAAGTTGGGATGTGTCTCTTTTTTCTTAAATTTTGTTTCCTCTAGTATTTATTTGCTATACATATCCTAGTTGTGTGCAGGTAGTGTAGAGTAGCCATCTCAAGGAAGAATTTCAAGCTTGTTGCTATTCTGTACCTTTCTTTCATTTTAGCTACTGCCACCAATATTTCAACTTGCTTCCTTTAGAAGAATTTAGCATAATGTTAACTTTATTTCTTCTGGAATGTCAAGTTGCCTCCTTCTGTCTTTTAATAACAACTGTCCTCTGACTTCACCTTCTTGAAGATATTTATAGCAATTCTTTTTACATATTGGAGAGAGATAAACTACCTAAAATGACTGCCTAGATATTCTATCTGAAATTTCCATACTTTAAAGAAACAGTTTTTCATGTTCAGGCTAGTAACTGCATTTTAAATGTCTCTCATACTTTTGTCATGATGACTTGATAAAAAGTGTAGTTGATAGTATGAAATATAGCATGCATTTTGATTACTGCTAATATTTTACAGAAACTTGACTTTAAAATACACTTGCAATGTCTATTTATATAGTTTTGTAGCATGACATGCAAATGTAACATTAAATATCTGCATTGATTTTTATATACAACAAAATTGTTTGTGTGAATAAAATAAAAAAATATAAAAAGTGCTTTAATGTTAAGCTCAGTGAGAAACTTAGATCTGTCTTCTGAAATTTACTTTTGCCATAAACTCTTTCTCTTGAAATTTCTGC
Organism: Anabacerthia variegaticeps; assembly: GCA_035583185.1. NCBI lineage: Eukaryota > Metazoa > Chordata > Aves > Passeriformes > Furnariidae > Anabacerthia > Anabacerthia variegaticeps. Next base: position 71,037,071 of record JAWWEW010000078.1, on the reverse strand, counting down.
AGGTAAGAAATATTCTTAATAGTACTTTATAACACAGTCTATGAATGAAAAATATATTCACCTGGTTTTGTGCCTAGATTAAAAACTGTTACAGAAAGCTGAAAATCAGGAGTCAATTACACTGAGTTGCTAACATCATGCCTGTTTCAGTCAGGTTAACATTGGCTTAGGAGGGACTTTCCTTCAAGTTTGCAAAGTTTCAAGTTCTAAATAGTTTTAACATGAACTTAAACACTGTGAACAGTACACACAGAAATTAATAATACTTGTCCTTTCCTAGCTAAAAATTAAATTTTCCAAACCATGGAAAGTTTTATTTTTCTGCAAATATTAACCTTAAATATAGATTTGCAATATCTTGTAGTTATCAGAACATATGCTGCTACTTAAAGCATGCACAGTTTATAGACAGTACAGAAAGTTAACAGCTTGTTAAAGCAAGTTTTTCCTAGTCAGACTTGATCTTTTCTAGTTCCCGAGGATGGTGTTGAAGTGTGAAAACTAATACTTTTACAATGCTGAGGAAGTTGTGCTTTCACATCCTTACTAATTGCAATAATCTGGAGAAGGCAATAGCGTTTCCTACTGCAGAGATCGTTTAATTTTCTTCTGTACTGACAAAGTGTTATTTTTCATCATTTTACTTGGTGCTGTCCAGTTTTACTGTGTCCATTTTTTGTCAGAACTTTATTTTTTCAGTCTCTTGATAAATACATGCTCTCAAAATAGTTGCAATATGTCAGACTGTTTCCACAATAACATGTTAAATTTCTGCCTTGGGGACTCTTATAAGAGACTTCTGCAGTTAAACTTGATTTTTGCAAGTATCTGTTTTGTGGAGTTAGGGAGCCAAAGATGTATTGGGGTAGCTGGAAATGTCTTTTCACGTTCAGTCTGTTAAAGAAATTGCATTGTGCAGTGGTTGGAGGTGGTTCCTCAACAGTATTCATTTTGTTTTGATTATCTTTGTCAATGGAGCTTCCCCCCCCCGCTCCCTCCCCACTTATTATTACCATGATTATGAGGGACTAAAACTTCCTTTATTTTGGACAAGCTTTTTTTCACAGTCATGTTAATTTAAATTCTGAGTGAAATGCATTTTATAATACGACCAATTCCACTGTGACATTTTCACCTTAACAGAGAGGCTTTCCCTTGATCTTTAGTATGTCTGGTCAAATGTTGAAAATAAAAAAAAAAAAAAAAAAAACATAAGCAGAGTGATTAAAAATACAAATAGAATATTTTATTATGAGTAACTCCATAGAGTATAGTAGTATTGCAAGCTTTTCCGAGTCTGTATGTCCTCACTGTAAACAGGGACAAAGCATGTAAAGGAAGGGAGAAGAATTCTGGCTTCTGTTGTTCAAGCTGGAAATGAACGGACTTATTATTTTATCTATCTATCTATTTTATCTAAAGATGTTCTATGTGAGTTGAGACCACTGTGGGGTTCAGTTTGGCATATTGCCATATATGCATTACTTACAGTACATACATTAAGATTTCCAAGGATTTCCAACCTCTTAAGTGCTGTATGTAAATCTGATCTTCAAAGGGTTGTTACTTTCATTGTACCTAAAACCTCACTTCCGTCTTCGTCTTAGAGAGTTGACTTATAGTAAACACAGAGATGTTCTTGGGCAGGATGGGGGCAAGGGTCATCTACCTTAGCATTTCATAGGATAAACAAGATTCCAATGGAGTACAAGCAAGTGCCATTTCATTTTATATATTTTTTTCACACATCACTTATTAAATAATTTGAACACTTTTCATATATCTCAGTTTTCTAATATCTAATTCAGAAACACATAAATGACCTTTGGGTTATTCAGGATAGATATAATCAGATACCTTTAGGTAAATAAAGTCTAAGTAGTTATTCCATAATTTTTAATTGCAGCTGTTGTTGTTGAAATCACCACAACTACAAAAACAATCAAACAAACCCACAAACAAACAAAAAAAACCCACACAACCAAAAAAAACCCTTCATACTATTTTTTTAGTAAGAGCTTGTTTTTCTTCACTGACTACAGTCAAAATGACTGAGTACAGGTGCCAATGATATGCCTGAGTCTGTTTCAACTGGAACAACTAAGTCAGTGCAGTCACTGAGTCTGAGTACCTCTGGACTAAACTAAATTTTTTTATGTACATGATACTGTAGGATTGATCTGGCATAGAGGAGCCTTACATGTTTTTTTATGTATATAGTGCAATACATCAACCATGTGAATATATTTCACGTTATGCTTTTAAGTTCCTGTCTATCCATTCTAAATGGAACTGGAGATCTTGGTCCAAGGGAGATTGAGATTCTGTATCTTTCTGGAAGAGATAATTTTTTCATTTGTTACATGAAACAATAGGCAAAAAATCCTAAGTACTTCCCAGACATTTCAGCCTGCAGTCATAATGAAAAGTTTTGTGATAAGCAAGTTATTAAGCTTTTATGGTAGATCTGGATTTAAGGGTCACACTGCTACAGAGATATCTGTCTCTGTGAAGCATATGTGGAATTTACTACCAGCATCTGAAATGAAGGGCCACTGCTAGTCCAACTTTTCAACACAGATTATCGAAATGCTGGCATTTCAAAATGAGAGAAACTGTAGTAACTTGAGAAGAAATCAGCCATTCCTCTGACTCCAAGAAGAGGTGACACAGGCTCTTAGACAGCAACAGGCACACTATCATGTGCTATTGTCTTTAACTGTCTAAAGGTAATCCATATCACAGAGCTGCAGATCAGTCAGGAAACTCACGTCTGAAATATCTTCCTTTGGTATTTACACATTCTCAAAGTCAAATTTGTGAAGAAGGAAATATCTTCTTATCAACACAGCTCACAAAACAGAACCCCTAAACCTGTGGGCAGTTTTTTTTCCTTCTGCTACCTGGTGCTCTAGAAATGACCCTTCCCAGCACATTTGGATCAACTATGTGACCCCACGGGCTGATTGCTATTTGACTTGTGGTAAGCACCTACTTCCCTGGATCTGAAAGAACTCAACATGAAAATAGATGAAACAGAGCTTTAGTAGAACTCTGTTGGTAGCGTCTTCCTGGCACTTTAGGGGTTTAATATCGCCACTGGGAGATGATACCCTACTGAGAGTATCATGGGAGCAGCTGCCATCCAAGATCCACCTACATATTAGCTATAGCTAGAGCTATATATGTAGCTACATATAGTTATAGCAGACTAAGCTGTTACATTTCTTTTTAAAGCTGTCCACTCTTTTCTATGATTCTGTGGAAGCCTACAGGTTAAGGTCTTTTCTATCTGTTTGTTATATAGTTCAGCAAATATTTCCTACCGAAATCCTGAAATCTCAAACTCGCGAAGCCTGTTCTCCTGAGTGGAATAAAGTAAAATCAGTGTTTCTGTTAAGTGTTTATTTTTGTCCTCAAATTTTTCAAACAAGACCAGATGAAGAAAATGTGGACCTACGGGGAGAGAAACAGAGAAATTTCCAGTTGTGAAAAGATCTCTATAAAGAAACTGCTTTTTAACTCATTCATAGGCTTGACAACCTGCTCAAACACTAGTTATTTGATAGTTCCCAGTGAAAACATAGTTCAGTGTTAGAAGTGAGTAGAAAATCTACTCTGGCTCATGAACTAGCTTAGGCCAAATACTGTGAATACAGACTTCACTATCGAAATGCTGCCTGTTTGTTGTCTTGTTTTTTGTTTGTTTGTTTTTTTTTTTTTTTGGTTTGGTTTGGTTTGGTTTTGGAGTTTTTTGTTTTGTTTTGTTTTGTTTTTTTTGTTTGTTTGTTTGTTTTTATTTTATTTTTCTTTTTTTATTCTGTACATTGGCAAGAGGCTGAAAATCTCTAACTCCCATCCAACAGCAATCCATTAGACTGGGTTGATTTCAAGCATTGTTACTCAAAGCACCCTTAGCAGTACTCTGAACATGTCTCCAGTCCTAAACCCAAGCACAGAAGGCAGTGAGCATGCTGACTGCAAACACAGTGCTGCAGTCCTAGTGCAGATGGGTACTAGGCAGAAGGTCCCTGTCCTGTATTTATGTTTAATTCATGCTATGACAGTTAAGGAGGAGAAAGTGTATGAACCGATGAATCATTGTATGGGCAGGAACCTGCATCTACTCACTATAAATTCCAGGAGGGAAGGCTGACGGAGATGCTATTTAATTTGCTGCACAGGGAAGAGTACATAGATAAACGAAACTGTTTTGCCAGGCATGCTGAGTGGTGTTTGCTGTCTGTATTATTCAAACTGATCACTAGCACTTCAATAGATGATGGTAACTCTGTTGTGGGAAGGAGGTACCAGAAAATGGCCACAGTAGGCACTAGATTAGTTATTGCTCCTATGGATGACAATTACATTAAAATTTAATTTGTTGTATTTGTAAATCTTAATTTTAAGGAGTGGGAGCATTTTACATCTTTGCTGTGCTTATGCAGGAAAAGTGAGGAAATGCAACCTCCACTGTCAGGCTTCACTTAAAACTCATACTTCCTGTGATCTTTATGCTTCTGAGTAAGACACTTGACAATTTAGTCAAGTCATTACAGAGACCAGTGGACTGCGCGCATGAACATGACTTCGCATTCAGTTTTGCCTAATGACCAACCTTCCAGAATTGTCTTTGGAGAAAATGTTGGCCAATCACAACCAGTTCTGAAGCCTACTACAGGGACCTGCAAGAAGGTGAAGAACAGTGCAAACTGTATCAGATGGCTAAATGTGATTATTTTTGTACATCTTGAAATCAACATGTACCCATCCTGATAAGTTCCCAAAGCATTCAGACACTTACAAACATCAGAAATATTGATTCTTTGTATACAATCCTAAAGGTCATAGTTTTCTTTTATACAGTTGTCGGTAAAAGTCACCCCTGGATATAGGAATGAAGGGGTTTATCAAGCTCTTTCCAAAGCCTATCTTAATAAATTATTACCTGATTTTTTCTGCACTGAATATCCTGGCAACTTTTCATGATGCATGGTGAAAGTACCTTTATTTTTGTTCTTCTGTATATTTTTCTGTATTTCTTTACTTCAGTTATCCTTCTAAGAGCTGCTTTGGATCATTATTTCCTACAATGTTTATAATAAGGTTCTTATGGAAAATCTGACCTTTTCAGACTTTAGATGTGGACAGAATATCAAGGTATAATAAGATTTTTTTTTTTTTTTTCTGATTTGAGGCAATGGAGAGAAAGACAAAAGTTTCCAGAAAAGGACACAAATTATACAGTTAATGTATATAGTGCTGATCAGTAGTATTCAAGAAAATAGACTATTATATTACTGAGTTTTTAAAAAATTTTTACTATAGAAGAAGAGAAGAAAAATATTACCAAAAGGGCAGAAACAGCCTTTAAAATGAAACTTTCTTGTGCAGCGCACTTTTGTAAAAGACTAGTAGAAGGCTAATGTCCTTTTGCACAAAGTAAATATGAAAATCTTTCAAGCTTCAAAATTTATGTTTCTTATGAAGTAACAGGTCTTCCAATTAGCTAGCACTGTATTTAACATCATACATTTCCCTATGAGTAGACACTTTTACAAAATGCACACAGGTAAATGGAAAAGAATCAGGTTTCACACCATAATGAGTCTGTCTTGTGAAAACCTGTGATAACTTTACCAAGGATTAAAATTTTCTTTCAGTTCTGAGGACGGTGAAATTTGAAAGCAAATATGTCTCATAAAATCATGGGTTTGTTTTTCTGCTTGTTTTCTTGGTTAATGATAAAATTTTTGTGAATAATAAAACAGAAAAAAAATCATTACCTTGAAAAAGAAATGCCTTATGATTCAGGATTTTATTGTAAGAAGCATAATCTTTATTCTATTTGACACTTCAAAGAATATATGGTTTTGGGGTTTTTTAGGACAGAAACATCTAAATAACAGAATGTGTTGCTATCTTCAGATAGATAGATAGATAGATAGATAGATCCACATATATAATTAGGCAGGCACTTATTTTGCCAAACAATTGCCTATTGTATTGCAGACATAGATTACTCCATAAATTGTTTGCAGTCACAAAACAATGTATTTAAATCCTTTTGTTAATACTAAATATTACATATAGAAATAATTTATGTTGATAGTCTTACATATTAATAATTAAATACTTTGTAACATATTTGTTGCCTTTTCTGCAAGTGGAACACAAGCAAGAAACAGCAATAAAGAAATTTATCCTAGATGTAGATACCTTTCCTGCAACTACCAAAATGGTCAAGATGATGATGTTACTGACACTAACAGGGGCAGAAGAGAGAGAGGAAAGATTTCAAAGGCAGAAAATCTATTTATTTGTTTGTTTGTTTGTTGACATACATGAGGAAGAGGGTGAATTTATTGCTACCAGTGCTAGTAAATCATCTGGAAATTATTTTCTCTCTGGTTCACAAGCACAGCTGCTATTTGAGACGAGGTAAATGCAGTTGACAAGTGAATACAATTCCCACTTAAGATTTTCTTTGAGCTTTGCTTTCCATTTGGATTTCTGTTGTTAGACAGGCTTTTAATGATAGAATAAGGAAGTCCATCCCGTGTCAATACAACCATTTCTTACTTCTTTGTAAATTTAATTGTTATTTGTGAAGTTTCTTGCATCAGAAGTGAAGTTCTTTCTTTAGTAAAGGCTTTTGGAATCTATTTTTCCTGCTGTTAGAGAATTCACAAGTTTGTGTTTAATCCCTTGTCACAACCCAGGAGTAGGCATAATGTTTGTTATAAATTCTCATCATGTTGAACAAAGACACCAATCTGTGTGTCAGGAAATTCATAAGTGTTATTGTATAATTGTCTTAATTCTGGCAACTAACACTCTCTTTGCTTGTAGAGGTGTGGACTAACTTGCTCCCAACTTCCACAATAAACTTTAAAAAACTCCCAACTCCTGCAAAAAAATTTAGGTATGGAGTAGAGGGTTGAATGTGACAGCTGCACTTGCCAGGATAGAACAAGTGAACAGAGATGTGGTGGGTTGACCTTGGCTGGATACCATGTGCCCACCCAGCTGCTTTATCACTCCCCAGCCATAAAGGGGAGAGAGAATAAGACGTAAAATGACTTGTGGGTTGGGATAAAGCAGTTTATTAAGGCAAAGCCAACAAAAACTTGTGCACGCAAAAGCAAAGAGGAAAATAACAAGGTTTATTCCCTACTTCCAATCAGCAGCCATGTCCAGCCACTTCCCGAGAAGCGGGTCAACACAGTGGTTTCTCAGCAGGCAGCCACCGGAAAAAATGAATGTCCCCCCTTCCTGCTCATTTCCTTAGCTTTCATATCTGAGTTGACATCATATGGTTTAGAATATCCCTTTGGTTAGTTTGGGTCAGCTGGTCTGGTTGTGTCCCCTCCGACTGGGGAAGGATTGTTACAGTACTGATGCTGTGCTCAGCAGTAGCCAAAACACTGGTATGTTGTCAAAACCCTTCTAGCTACCAATGCAAAACACAGCACATTGTAGGGCTGCTGTGGGGAAATGAACTCCATCTCAGCCAGACTCAATACAAGAGAATAAAGACAGAAAAGAGAGAAAGAAAGAGAAAGAGAGAAAGAGAGAAAGAGAGAAAGAAAGAGAGAGAGAAAGAGAGAAAGAAAGGAAGGAAGGAAGAAAAGAAGGAAGGGAGGGAGGGAGTGAGGGAGGAAGGAAGGAAGGAAGAAAGAAAGAAAGAAAGAAAGAAAGAAAGAAAGAAAGAAAGAAAGAAAGAAAG
>JAWWEW010000078.1:71014542-71025628 GCA_035583185.1 Anabacerthia variegaticeps | reverse complement strand
TGCCACAAGAGAGGAGCCCCGAAGAGGAGATACAAGGACTCCCTGAAACAATACCTCAGCCTTGGCCATATTGACCATCATCAGTGGTCCACTCTGGCCTCCAATGGCAGAAATGGACACACTCCATCCATAATGCTGCTGCTTCCTTTGAGAACAGACACAGAATCAGTCTGGAGGAAAAAAGGCAACACAAGAAGAACCGTGCCTCACCAGTAGTGCCAATGCAGACATTCCACTCTGCCTTTTGCAATCAGACTTGCCTATCCCACATTGGCCTTTTTAGCCACCAACATGATTGTAGCAAGAGTGGGTAGAGCCCTTCTCAAATCTTCATTTGCGAAGCCTAGATATGAACTGGTTTTCTTTCATTTTGTCCTAAACGACAGCTTAAAACTGTGTTCCATAGCATTGGTTCATCCATGAACAATCCTTTTCAAGTAAATGTATACAAGGTATTGTTACTATTTTCACTCCAGGAAGACATTCTCCAGTGTTATTCTCTCTGTGCTGTCAGTCCTGGATGAAATAGTTGGAACTCTTAATGCCACTGTTCTAGCTGGCTGTGCTTTCCTGCTTTATAAGGTCCTGCACTGCCTGCTCTGAGAGAACCCGCTTGAGCAGGAAGCTTGGATGGGAAGTGCTCCAGAGGTTTCTTCCAACCTCAATCATTATCTTTTTATTTCTCTACTGTTTGGAAATGCAGCATCTGCAACTTCAAAAGCCAAGCAATGCTTTTATGAGGTTAAGTGAGCTGAAACAACCATTTGTTATTCATGATGTAGTTATTATCGACAATAAGTAGCTCTGCTCTCAAAATGGACAATTTTTCCCAAGTATTTTTATAAACAATACTCAGGGTAGTACCAAACTAGTAGTTTCTATGTCATGATCTTTAACATACTGGCAAATTTAAACTCCCTTATTGTTATTTACAATAGTAAAATGATTATATTTTCTGTAGCAGACACAGAAAGGTCCTACTGATGACACATTGAACTGGAGTCCCAAAGACCTTCAAGAGCTTTTTTGTGATTTGAATAAGAGTGGAGCCTTAAAGTTTGGTGACTTCAGATCAGATTCTCAACTAGTGCACACTTCTCAGATAAAAGAAAATAAATTATTGCGTTGTGTTATTTTTTGGTGAAACAGGGAACTAAGAATAGACTTTGAAGATGGAGATGGTAACTGTGAGCCAAATATGGCTTGGTTAGCCTCAGTTTTCCCTGACATGATTAAACAGAACCAAATGAATGTAAGTTAGAACTGATTTACCACTTTGTTACTAAAACAAGAATTATCCTCATAATTTTCTAAAAAGGCCATTCAATGTGAAGTATTTGAAAAACCTAGTTATACCTAATAAACTTTCCATTTTTATTGTGTTTTATTTTTATTTTGAATTTAGTATGAAAATCATCAACATTGTTTTCACATGTGAAGAATTTTTTGTAAAGTGTTTTTAGTAAGTCCTAGAACAGTGAAGAAAATTCAATAGCATTTTCTTACTGGTTGTGAGCATTTGGACTTTCATTACTCTACTACATAGTGAAATGCTTTCAGCTCACAGAACAACAAGACAAAGAAACATATTTAAGTGTGTCTGAAGATAATTTTCAATGTTACCACATTTTGAGTGTTTTTCAAGATTTTAACACTTATGTTGTATTAGAATTTCTCCTATTTTTTTTTAAAAAACCCAAACCACTAGAATTTGTATATTTTTTTTTTTTTTCAGAAAAAGAATTGATGCTGTATACTTTTTATTTCATAAGTTGTGCCAACAGGAAATCTAATGACTGATGACTATTTACTTTACACTGACAAATTTTAGGAAAAACATATACAGTATCGTATTATTTATATTGTCAGTCTGAGTAATTGTAGCTATTTTAAACAGTTAAAGGAAATTATACATAGGTGGAGGTTTGTTTTTTGTTTGTTTGTTTTTGTTTTGTTTTGTTTTGTTTTTAATTTTTGGATTACTTTTTAACAAAGCAGTTCACCTCTACATTTTACCTAAACATTTAAAATTCTAATTTCTATAACCTGTTCATTTAAAAAAAATGGTGTTTAAGTGAAACAGCAGGGGCCAACTAATGCAAGAAACATAAGGTTGGTGGCCTTTGCTCAATAGTAATAACACAGAAATTGCAACCCAATTCCCAATTTTGTATTTTACTTGTGCCCCTGTGCAGATTAATTGGAGAAGAAATTTGAAACTGTGTTGTAGTGGGTCATGAGAAAGTGAAATGTCAGGCATGCAGTTTTGAAATGTGTAGAAGGAAGGAGCAAGTAATGAATTAAATGTTTCTGCAGGAAATGATTATGTAATTACATACAATGAGGAAGGAGAAAAATTATAGAGAATGTAATGAAGGGGGGGGGGACTCAAAAGGTATAAATACAAGTTGTGTTTCCCAAATATTTGTAATTTAAATTTTTATTAAATTACTCAAGAAGCAGAGTACATCCCATTTTGATAGTCCCTCTCTGAAACACAGCTGTCAGGATACATGCCGTGCTTGCATGATTACAACCATGTTTACAACTTAGACTGATTTCTTCCCATTCCTCTCCCTTTTTGAAATCCTGAATATAATTTCCACAGTTAGAATGACATCATACTAACTAAGATCACATGAGAAACTTAAAAGAAAAAGATAAAATCTGGAGATCTCTGGAAGGATAACAATTGCAACTAAATTTAAACAGAAGTCTGAAAGAGAAACAATTACTCTCTACTTCCTAATCCTTTGGGCTCTGACTTTGAGCTGTAGTACAGCTAGGCTGATGGCTCTCCAGATCAACAAGGCTTGTATAATTTTTTCATACTGTGAAGATCTGTTCCTTGAGTGCAGATAGAATAGTCAGGGTTTAATTATTTAATTCCTGCTTGGCCAGAGATGGATGGCTTCTTGCATTTATATCTTTTGTTTTCAGAACATAGTTGCATGCAGTATTTGAATCAGGGAGGTGGGGGGTAAAAGGAACTGTTCTGAAAGAAACAAATTTCTGCATTGTTGTGTGGGATAAGATCAGTTGAGATATCTGTCAAAAATATGAAAACCAATACCTCAGGTGCATTGGTTTGTGAAAAATAGTTGAATAATCCACAGAGGTATTTGTTTTTAAGGAATACGTTTAATATATTTAATGTAAAATTACGGATTTCAAGTATGATACCATTATGATTTACTCATGCACAGTGGTGAGATATATAGTTAGGGTTGGTAAGTATGCACTCAGGAAATTTTCACAGAGACCTCAGGGCCTGAAACAGTCAGGGATGTATTGATAAGCTTCAGCTAAATGTGTACAAGATAGTCAATTCCCAAATCTCTCACTGATATAATATTATCTGAATAATCTAAAGTAGCATTTATGATTTATTATGTGTGTGTATATATATATACAATTTTATTCTGATTAGAGAGAAAATAGAGATATCTCCTTTAAAATATCATGCATCATAATACAAATAAGGTTTAGAAGAGCTATCAGATTTCAAGATGAAAAAGTAAACAAGCCTCAAGATCTGTTGATGTTGCCCACTGTTTTTCTGCATAATAAGAAAATATATTTTTTTTTTATTTTGGTTTTGCATATCCTAAAATAAGTATATAGAGACATTTGTGAAGATTTTCTTTCTTGATGTAAATCAAGAATTTGTACATTGCATATTAATATTAATAAAACGGTCTGTTGTTTTTTTTTTTTTAAAAAGTCCATAGTAAAAACTATTGAGGGAAAAAAAGGCAAAACAACAAAACAAAAGCTATGTGTTTGAATGTGCAGTATTTATTTTCATGACAAATATATTAAATCAAAATCATCCAGGTGCATCTTAGGTCACTTTCATTGTATCATAATATGTATGAATTAATTATATCTTCACATCCAATTTCCTTCACATGTTGAATCCTCATCGGTCTGCTTACAAATGGAGGGTCTTAGAGCAGTCTGATCCTACCCTGTCAATTAAGCAGATAAAGCAGGTAACTAAAGTGCTGTGAAATTTGTCTGTGCCTTGGGAGTCCTCTAAGGAATTACGTTCTCTCTTGTGTATTATTTCCCTGAATACAGAAAGCTTTACTTCTATGTAGGCTTTTGAACAATGTCTGAATAGGAAGTTCACAGTCCTCTATATCACAAGAGGGAGGAGGGGCACAAGGGAATAAATTCCTAGCCATCTGGGTATTTTAGAAGATACTGAAGTTCCTTAGGCTTTCTTGACACATCTGTAATATTTCCTGTGGATCCAGTTCTGGCCACACTTCCAAATTCTATGTGATTAGACTTTATAGAGAGCTCAGCTAAATTTGTGATAGAGTGATTTTATTTTTCCCTTTTTCTGCCAGCTACCACTACCTCACAAAATGCTCCTGCTTTGCAGACATTTTCCCATGCTCATTTTCATTAAAATTTATAATTTCTTTCCAAAATTTGAATGTAATATAATCTCCTTCATTTTTATTATGTCTCTCCTCTACAGTATTCCTCACTACCTTATTGTTTCTCCTTTTTCAATCTATTTTGAATATTAAAATTAGAACATAACACTTATCTGCTATAACACACTTAAATTCTGTTTAGCATAGTTTTAGTTGTTTTTGTTGTTGTTTTTTCTTTTCTCCTTCTTCTTAAAAAAAAGAAACAAACCAAACCAAACAAACAAAAAAACAACAACAACAACAACAAAAAACAACACACCACAAAAACCCCACAAAACCCACCAAACATAAAAACCCTCAAAACTCAGAGCAGTAACTTGGGGATGCAAATTCAAGGGCTTTTTTGTTCCTGCCGTTGCATCATATGCTATGCAATGTGACTGTTCTAATAAAGAATTATTTCTCAATATCTAGCAACTTATATGGTTAAATCAGTTCTTAGCTTCTATACCTTGCATTAGTGCTGACTTTATTATGAAGCTTAATATTTGAAGCATTTTCATTCTTGAACATAAAGCATTCTGAAAGTGGAATTAATGATATCTTCATGTCCATTATAAAGGGATTACTCATATGAGCTATGTCTCTCTTTTGAGGATGGCAACGCTAAACTTAGCCTTTGACCCTAGCTACTGAACGGTACTGTCTGAAGTTACGTTGGTGTTGAAGACAGTCACACTAATATATTTCTTATCCCTCTCATTCCATAGTCCACTGTGATATGATTTGATTGATTTTCTGGTTTTCTTTCTCTTTCTAAATTATATGCATAATAGGTACTGGAGCATTTCACGTAGCAGTAAACATTACCTTGTGCAGCTTCTGTAGTTATGAGCCCAGGTGACATTATTGCCTCTCACATGTTCCACAAATGAAGGGGTTATCATTTAATTAACCCTGATAATGTCAAAAGGAAATGCATAAATGCCAAGCTATTTCCAAGAAATTTTTTTTATGGGTAAGCCTAGAAGAACTAGTAATATCTTACCTTAAGGTGGTACAAGCTGAATAAAAAATAAAAGCAAAAAGAAACCAGAAGCATCCACCAAAACCTTTTAGAGTTGGGTTTTTTCAATGATCTTTCTTTGTTGGCATAGCCCATGATAAAAAGGTACATTTTATTCAAGAATGCTATGGCTGAGAACTTGACAAATGTGAACACTGATGAAAAAAAGAAGCCATAAAAATGTGCTCTGATAATTTGGTCTCATAAGTATAAATTAAGCCTGTATTTGCTTATTTCAATTTACTTAGTCAGTCCTGCAATTTTTTATTTTTTATATGTTGAACAGTTCCAATATGCCATTTGCAGAATATTTTATAATGAGCTGCTTGAATATGCATCTAAATCTAAATGATGGGTGTTAGAGAAAATAATTTGTATTAGAAATGTTCGAAAACAGGACATTCTTAAGTTGTGCACACATATATGCAACTCTCTTAATACAGGCATAATATCTTAGTTTTCAAACAAGATTGTTATACCCATATGTTAGATTTCACAGCACTCACCAGAGCCACTAATCAGCTTAAAGAAATGGTTTACCACTTAGTCATTAATTGGTGATAGACTTAACATTAACAGCTAAAAAGGAACTAACACCCACCACTTCTTCAATGTTTCCTGAAAGCTCATATAATTTGTTTGATAGGCTGACAACTCATGCAGTGACAGGTAATAAATATGACAATTTATTATGTCCATTATTGCTGAGTATAGCACATGCTGTGACATAAGAAGGTATTTTAGCTCCAGAGACTCACCATATTAGGGCTTACTTTTTTATGCATTTCATTGTAACAAAAAAATTATTAATTTATAATCTTAAATATAATAAAATATATTTTTCAGATGTAAAATAATATTATATATTCAGATGCTGTCTGATTCTCTGTATGAGTGTATTCTTTTGAATATTCTTATTAAGAGGACTTAAGTGCATGGTAAGATTTTTAATATTCTCATGCAGCTCTTTAGAACAGTTATCAAAATTAAATAGTCAACTCTGCACTAGAGGGAGTAAATATAAATGCAGTGGAAAGACGGTTTTACCCCTCTAAGACAGAGGTAAAAAAAACCTGATATGGAATGGCTTTCTTGCTGGAGGCAAGATAAAGGATCTTAATTCCATGCCAAATTAACATTTTCTAAGCATTTGTTTCCCCTTAATGCTCAGCAACTTTAACTGATACTATGTTTGTGTGGGGTAGTGAAGCTACTCCTTCTTTTCCCACAGACATTGGTTTAGTCTGAACTCACTTTGATAAAACATGCTTTTATTCCCTATATTAGGATAAACAACACAAGGAGCTCCAACATAAGGGTTTTTAGTAGCCAACAATTTTGATTTCACCCAGATTCAATTTCATAGATTTTTTAAAAAGAGGCCAATGTGCACCCAAGTGAATACAAATTTCTTCTTATTATTTTGGTAAATGCTCTCTGTGTGATGGAAGTTCTTTTGACATATTCATTTGACATAAAAAAATATGTTAAAATGTCTGTAACTCATTATCAGTTAAATAGAAAAGCTAAAAATAACCATTAGAATATTTGATCTTTCCACAATTCATTTTCTATGTGAGCATGTTAGCAAATCTGATTAAAAAGTTTCCAGTGTTGAATTTGTGCATAGGATTTTTCACATATATTCTTGTAAAGATCAGTTTCATGAGTGCTGTAAGCAAAACTCCTAGTTTAGAGTAAAATTAAGACCTGACTCATAATTGCAAACATCACAGTCCTGAAACTGCATGAAGAATACAATTCTAATTTACCTGGAACATAGAAATATATCACAGGTAATAAAGGTCTGATCAAAACAGATTATCATCAACATACTCTGTAAGAGGTACCAGTCAAACAAGTTAGAAGCAAATTAAAAAATAAAATAAAAAAAATAAATTTGAGCACCAAACAATTCAGAAGGGGATGCAGTATAGAATTTGAGAAAGAAAAGGTAGAAAACAGTGGGGGGGAAAGCAAAACAGAACAAGAAATGATCATATTCGCATTTATTTTAGAAACATATATAAGCATGGTAGTGTGCCTATGAGAAGTGATTTTTGAGTGGTATCCTGAGAAACTTCCTGAGAAACTATCCTGAGAATCCCTGTCCTAAGTTATCTTTTCTTTAGACTGCAAAAGTTAAACCTTGTGTTCCTTATGAGTTTTAAACTTTTCATTTAAGGCAAAAGTATTCCCTCCTCACCTCATAGTATTTTGCGGAAGTTCTTTACCTGTGTGCATTTTTTTTCTTCACAGTAATACCATTTCTTTACTGAAATATCATTCCTATGAAACATTGCTCTTCTAAAAGTATCAGTTTTTTACCTTAAGCCTAAAAATAAACTAAATAAACCTAAAGATGTGGAAAATGTTACTATTTTTGTCAATTTTCACAGTCCTCTTTTTGAAAAACACACACTGTGTTCCTGAAAATATTACAGGTCTTTGTCCTCCTTTTGCAAATTACTTTGATCTAAATGAAGAATAAATATCAACTTTAAACATGGTCACTGGATCAACACATAACTATATTTTAACTTTCTTTCTCTTGGATCCCGACTCTAACAGATAATCTGATGTTTAAAGATGATGCCTGTATCTGTGCTCAAGTATCACAGTGTCATTTGTATGCTCATTATAACTGCCAGAGAAAAAATGTTAGAAGGTCAGCCTGCATTTTGTTACTTGAAAATATAAAGCCAATGTTCACATGTATGTGCCTAAAATTAATCACCCACATGTAAGACTGCTGGAAATGTTGGCACTGCCTCATTTCAGAGGAAGAAGCAAATGTTCAGGACCTCTCAAAATGAGACCATTGCATTTACACCTGACCTACATGGTGGGGTTTTTTGTTTGCTTTTATAAAGCCCTGCCTTTGTACAACAAATGATCCTGTATATGTGAACTTGTTGATATCTCAGTTATGTGATCAAAGAAAAATAACCTGATGCCTGAAATCCTGTAAAATAGGAACTCTGGACAAGGTTAATAGAGATAAGATAGATAATACCTTTATTGTGGTTTTAGGTCCTTCGTGCTCGGAGGATCAGAAGAGGTCCGGACCTAAAACCACAATAAAGGTATTATCTATCTTATCTCTATTAACCTTGTCCAGAGTTCCGATTTTACAGGATTTCAGGCATCAAACCCGTGATGAAGCAGTCGTCAGAGGGATTGTCTCTGTGTTTGTAAGGTTGTTGTTCCTCCTATCTGCATTTATTGGCATGAGACCAAAATATATCCAATACCAGCTATGTCCATCAAACATATTTGGGGAAAAGTCTGTATTTAATTTCTAATTTGTTAATTTTGTAAAATTTAAAAATAAAATCTAAAAAAAAATGTTATACATTAAATAATTTTATAATTTTGGATTTGGGGATTTGTATGTGTGTGTGTGAAAATGCAGCACATTCTATAATTATCTGTAGTGTTTCACAACAAATCAGAGAATACAAAGCTAAGATTTGGAGCTGAAAGCCTTTTATAATTCCTCATAAGTGCCATAAGACAAAGGTCTTTTCACACTGTAATCTAAACTTAGCTGTTTTGTTCTACATAAGACCCACTAATTTTGAGATATTATGGCCATTTTACTTTGGTCTTCATTTGCGCTGAGGGAAACCTTACCCAACTTTTGTAAGATTGACATATATAAAAATCAAGTGCTATGTTTTACGGTTCGAGAGACTTCAGTATACAATTGAGATACACGCATAAAAGTTTCTACATAGTTAAAATATTTCTTCATATTTATGACTGTAATCTGATGAAGTAAGGATTAAAATTTTCACTTGCAAGTTATATATGACATTGTGAAAGAAATCACCACATCTATTGTAGTATGTATAGTCTAATGCTCCTCAACGACTGTATAAAATTAGATGTCACAGACAAACAAAAATGGATAATTAAATCTGAAATAGCTGTAGTACTAGTTTACAAGGAAGACCTGTCTCTGTGGTTTCACTGCTGGCAGAGTTATAATCGGCTGGATAAAGGAAAGAGTCCAAATAGGACTGAGTCCAAGTAGGAATTAAGATATTTCAAAGTGAGCAGTAGACATGTATATATTTTTCCTGACTACCTGTAGGTATAAAATTTATTATTATCTATTGCTCTGTTACAGTACTATCTGAATAAAGACCTTCTTACTTTTATGGTACTGTAGAATTCAACTAAATTTTAAAATATATTACCTCATTCAATTTTAGTGCTTAATTTCATACTATGAAAAATTATAGTCACCAGTAGCTCTTGGATATGCTGGGATGAATGTCTCAGGAGCTGTTCTGCTGCAATCAGAATTGCAAAATGCACTTGGATTACAATTGGAGGAGCTAGGAGAGAACAATTATTCCATCTTCTTGTTTTTCTCCTACTACTGCAAGAATGGATGAACAAGAACTGTAAGGGAGTTCCATAAAGCCCAACTATTTTTCCAAGTTATGTGAAAAGTATAATTATTTTTTTCTATTTTTAACATTTGTGAGAGAGGTTCTGCTATTTAATCTAGCCTGTCCATGAAAATTAATTTTCAAGATGTTATTTTCCTCCCTGTAAGTTATAGTACCAGGCCGCTCAGGCTAGCCCTAAGTTATTCAGAAAGAACTGATGTTTAAGTTAAAAGCAGAATCAGACCTGAGGACTGTTCATCTAAAACTATAGCAATTTACCAGCTCTTATTGGTAAAAAACACCAAAGATTTGCAAATCTGGAAATATAATGTCAAAGAGTCTAAGGTTGAACAAGTGCCTGACAGTTTTTCTAATGCCTGATTGCTTGAATGTTAAAAGTCACTGTTGTGCCAGAAAAGCCTAAGGAAGAAACAGAAGCCAACATTATGGCTTGTTGGCTCTTGCCAGGAAGAATTGTTGCTATTATTAACTGATATAGTAATCACGAGACACTGAAAATTCAGATTTTAAAGATATGAAACAATTCTTTCAAAATCAACTCCCTAGGAGTCTAATTTCTATTAGTTGTCCTTGCAAAATAACAAACTCTCAATAGTTAGACACTGGGGAGAGAAAGAATAGCACACTAAATAGAAAGCATTATGAAGCAGGTGTGGGAGCAAATGTGGGAGTAGATACGGGAATAAATTTCACACAAAACCACATAGAATGGTTTAAGCTGGAAAGTGCCTATGGAAATCAACTAAAGGAGATTGGACAGGGGTATTGTCTAATGATTGTTAAATAGTTGCAAGGATAGAGACTGCACAACCTCTCTGGGCAACCTGTGAGAGTGTTTGATCACCCCCAACACATTTTTTTTTTTCCTAATGTCAAAATAGAATGCCTTATCTTTCACTTAGGTCTCACTGTCACTTTTCCTGTCATGGAACACCACTGAGAAAGTTCTGATTTCACCTTTTTCCTCTTTCTGCCGGGGAATCTGCAAATGATTTTAGATCTTGGAGGGACATGAATGTGGAAAAGGTGGAAGCCACTCAACAGCCATGAGCAGAGGAATCGCTTGAGGAGCACCCGGTTCAAGTTTCAAACGTTTATAGTTGTTCGGATGGTTATTATTTGCAGTTGTAATAAGTTCTATTGCATCAATATTTATTCGATTGTTCCGATTGGTCCCAGTTTTCCCGCCCCTGGTTGTTGCTACC
>JAWWEW010000078.1:70980873-71010212 GCA_035583185.1 Anabacerthia variegaticeps | reverse complement strand
TCTGATTATTCCTTTGATACTTTAAATGTTTATTTTGTTTGTTTGTTTTTTAAATAGCAAGTAGTTTAATATACAACACAGGACAGTCCACGTTGGAAGAAACCTTAAAGGATCATCTGGTCCAATCTTTTGTGTGAAATGTAGTTTAGATGACATTATCTAACACCCTGTCAAACTGAATCTTGAAAATCCGCAGTGATAGAGAGTCTACCATGTCTTTGTGGAGGTTGTTCCAGTGATTGGTAGTTCTCACTGCAAAAAAAAAAAAAAAAAAAAAGAAATTTCTTCTATTGAGGTATCTCAATAGAATATCTCTCCATATATAATATATGCCCAATGCCATTTGTTCTCTTCATGTGAAGAAAAAAAACAAAAAGAAAGATAATTGCATCCTTCTTGTTGCCATTCTTTAAGTAATGGAATAGTGAGACGAAGTCACCATGAGCCATTTTCGCTCATTCGAGTCTTTCTTCACAGCACAGGGTCTCCAACCCTTTGATCATCTTTGTGGTCCTCTTTTGGTCCTCTTGTAGGAATACAAAACTGAAAAATACCAGAATACAGGAAGCTTCCCAAAAGAGTCTGACCATGATGTCTTCGAAACCCTAGGCAAACACCAAAACACAGGATGCCTCCTGGGAGGACAAGCACTAATCTCAATCCAGCCTGCAGACACTGACCCATCTCCTGGACCTACAGAGACTCCATTTGCATTTGACAAGATCTGCAGTTTTGTGTATTCCCTGTTCCATACCGAAACTCACCTGACCACATGTATTGTTCCCCCTACCCATGTGTTCATGAATGGTGTATTAACTCTAGATACCTGCTCTCCCTTAGTTAACATAATGTATTCTCTTAATTACCATGTTCCATCCCCTGCTTAGCATAACCCAGCGTCCTAACTGTAACAACCCTATATGTGCTGAAATGTGCTTGCAAGAAATGAGTTTGTTTTACCCCCAAAAAAGCGCCCGTGTAACTGACCGTTACACCCTCTCAGTTTGTCTATGTCTTTTTGAATTGTGGGAACCAGAACTGGAGACCACTACAGGTACAACCTGAGGAGAGTGAGAGATGTTATGGCAATCATTTTCATTTGTATGAAACAGAGCAACTTACACATCTCCGTTCTCATGGTTTCCCAGGAAGTTTATAATACCTTAGGTTTTAACAGTCAAGTAGAGTAAACCATTTGGAAAGCTATGTGCTTATATGAAGCTCTATAAATTTTGCTTCAAAACAAAAAAAAAAAAGAAAATATTTTTATGGAAAAAAGAAAAAGCTTTTGTTACAAATTTGTTAGCAACAGTTGGTTCAAATAAAAATAATCATAACTTCTCAACATTATTTCCATGGCAAAAATTTTTATCAAATTCTGTTTTCACAGAAAAAGGATATACAAGAGTTTTGCAAATTTTAATATGAAGTCATATCAAAGGTTTTTTTCCTGAAAAAGTAATAGCTGTTTTGCAAAATGCATGTTTTGCAAAACTCAATTGAACAAAGGAATGACACAAGATTTGAAATAGTTATTAATAAGCATGCCAAAGTCATGCCTTTAAGATGCAAGAATAATAAAGACCATATGTAAATAATAGTGTGATGTTACAGACCAAAAAGACAACTGCTTTTCTGATCAATTTAACAGAAAAGGAATCAGTTTCTTAAATAAACAGAATAAACCCATTACAGAGAAGAAGTTGCATCAACAATGGTAGTACTGTATAGAGGATCAAACTACAATGCAAACCTTGTTTTGTTGTGCTAGGCAGAGTGAACTGTGGAGGAAGATTTCTCATAGTTTGGTGCTTAATATACATAAGGATTGTCCAGACTGATCTGAAATGAGATTGTATCTACATAGAATTTAAAAGCAACACAATCTTTTTATTACCTGAGATAAGTGCTGATGCTCTCATGTCGCTTCTTACACAGGAGGAAAAAGGAGGTAACACTCATTCCTGCTGCAGCATGGGGAGACTTCATATGGCAATGTTTATTGAAGCAGCATAGTAAGGCAGAAAACAGATGACACAGAAAAGCAGTTTTTTAGGATGAGAAAAACTGGGTGGGGAAAATGTTGGGGACAACTGGTAGATGGAAACCTTCAGTTTTGTAAGGTCCAGGCTTTATAAATTAAACCCTAGTTTAAGGATTTCATTTGATTTTGTAATGAAAGTAAAGAGCAACAGGCACAACTTTTGAAAATACTGCACTCAAAAGGCAGATCATCCATTTTATTTCCAAGGTCCTGAATCACTGATCCTTGGAAACATAATAGATTTTGGATTGATAAGCCTCCTTCTTTTTTTTTTTTTTTTGTTTTCCTTTTTATCCTAAAGAAATAAATAAACATATATATCAGCATGAAACTGGGATAAGGAAAGCTCTTTATTTTTCCAGTTTTCTTTGAATGTTTTGTCTCTATACTCTTCTTTCTGGATTTGGAGTTCCCTCTTAGTGTTTTAAGTGCAATTAAGTTACTTCCAATGTATGTTAACAAATATGAAACCTTAATCTTACTCTTCCCTCCATTTCTTTCTGCTCTGCCGCTCTCCCCCAGAATATTAAGCAAAATGTTATTGTTAAAATTTTCTATTGATGCCTAAAGGTTTGGTGTGTATTTTGTAGAGTTTTAGAGTTTTAGAAGTATAGGTTTTCTTCCTCACATATTAAATGGTGTTAGAAGTTACTAAAGTGATTTTCTCACATATTCTCAGGCTTTCTGAAGGTCATGATGTTTTGCTGAGACACCTGCAAGATAGCTTGAAGTCAAAACAATAGAAGAGCCCAGAAGCCCTTGGAAGTGGTCCAGGGGGCATAGCCTAGGACCCTGATGGGTGGACTACCAAGGGAATTGGAAATTATGATTGGTTATGGATATGTAATATGTTAATTGTTAGAATGATTATAAAAACCTTTGGGAGGGCAGGCTTCTTTGGGGATTTTTGCAAGCAGAGATCCTTGTTGAAACAACGCGTGTTTTGTAGGCCCAGAGAAGGCTCCAAATCCTCCGATCTTGCAATAAAGGTATTGTCTATCTTTCTCCATTAATGTTTTCTCTGAGTGCCTATCTTCCAGGAGTTTAGGCATCACTATAATGACATATATTTTTAATATATTGCAGATTTTGTATATAATTCTGACACAAGATTAAACCTTTGTTTCATTTGCATTAAAATTCTGCTTTCAAGAAATGACTTACCAAACTTATAAAGCAGATATACAATCCTATCAATGAAACATTTCACAGATTCTTAAATTTATTCAGCAAGGCCTTTATCAAAAAAAAAAAAGAATTAAAAAATTATCTACAATTTTCTGACAGATATTGTTCATTAGCTGGGAAAAAAAAAGATAACTGAAAACAAACAAACAAAATGAGAAAGAATAGCAGTTTCAACTGTTGCTAATATATGGGGATTTTATTTCCAGTAATTAAAATTATGGGTTTCTTCTTATTAATAATGGAGTACAGTACCTTATGTTTGCAGAGGTTTTCAAGTTTTGTATTCTAATGATTCTAATGGAATCTCCAGGCTTTAGGGACAAGTAGGAGCAAAATAATAGGTCACCATCTACTATTTCCAAATAATTTACTAACAGGAAATATCTAAAAGGTAAACAGATATTTTATCTAAAAGGTAAACAGATATAATTTCTGTGACTGTCTGAAAAGTAGGGGGACAACAGAGAGGAAGTGTGTTTTAGAAGTAAAAATTTTTACTTGTGAATGCAGTAGGATAGGGCAGGGCAAGAAAGAAAATAAGTACAAATGTGGGGGTTTTCTGTTAATTAGTTTGTTTTTTTCCAAACAAACTATCAGGGTCCAATAAGTAATATATGGAAGACTGGAAGTCTTTTGCTTTTTCATAAACCTTTATAGAATTTTGTTTGATAGACACACTGTATTCTGGAGTGTGGATATTTTTAAGATTAATAGGCTGAATCATTTCAAGCAATAGTTCTTCTCCCTTAGGGCTATTTAACTTCTGTTGAGGGCTTTCTATTCTCACTTTAAATATTTTATGTGCAGTTTCTTTAATGAATACAGTTTAAATATGTGCTGTGTTTCATGCTGAACCAATGAATACCATAAATAAAATCAGTCATGCTGAGGTATTACACTGTTAGCTTTAAAATCTCTCTCTCTCAATACACCCTAACAATTTTTCTGTGAAATATGTAAACCCTTAGACTACTTAAGACCTATGAAATGGCAGGGAGAAAAAAAAAAAAAAAAAGCTTGCAAAAGTCTATTAATTGGTAGTGACAATGAAAATGTATACAGATTCATCTTCTCACGTAATAGACAAAATAAAAGCAAACATTTATCCTTGCTTTAAAAGTAACCTATCCCCTGCTTAATTAAAAAAAATAGCTATAATATATTGAATTTTATGCTATGGTACTAGAATGGGATTATTGTGCAATATACCTTGGAATTTCTTGGGTAAAATTATTATAAAATTATTATACCAGTTTTAATTTGGAGCCCAGTGCATTGCATTATTTATATATAAAAAATAAAGGTGAAACACACATAAATGTAAGATCTGAAAAGGGTTTCTGTGCAATTTAAGACTGATCTAATAATAATGATTCATAGATAGCGTTAATGGAAGGTGTGAGAGGATGAAAGGTTTTTCATACACACCAGAAGGCCTAATAAGCTGAATACCATGTACACTTACCTGAGCTGGACAAAGGAAAGCTGCATAACAACTGTTCCTCTGATTAATTTATCTAAATCAAAAGGTGACGTTACATTAATATTCTAACAGAGTCACATTAACAACAGAATGAAGCTTTCCATCCAGGGTTTTGGCTGGGCAGGACCTGTGTGCTGTGTTTGGGCAAGCTTTTACCATCCTCTAAAGAACACTAGAGAAGGTCTTGGATGAACCGCCTGCAAGAGGGAGAATTTAAATCCCTAGGTGATATTTGCTACATTTAAAGATGCTAGGGAAAAAACCTTTTAAGTTCATAACAAGATTTTGTGTTACATGAGCCTATAATGGATGGAAAATTTCTTCACCAGTAGAATAATTTCAATAAATATTAATTATGCTCTATCTTTTTTTAGACTAAATGAATCGTATCACTTTCATGTAATACACTAATAACCTTTATTTTTTGATGCAAGATTTTCTACGTCAGGCTTACCCACAGACATTCTTCTTTTAGTCCCTTGATTTATGAAATGAATGGGCAAAGATCTACAGAATTGGGGAAACTGAATTACTCATGTGAGTATGTCTAATCATACTACTATGTGTTTTCATATTTCAATCCTATGCCAGAAATGAAAACAAAATTAATTTTGGATATTATAATTAATAAAAGCCCATTCATATAATATTTGATAAAGCGATGCCTAATATTCTCGCTTCAGAATGTTATCCACTTACAAAGCAAGTTAACTTAATAATAAGGTGCTTAAAAATAAGCATCTATTTCTCAAAAGTCACAGAATCACAGAATATGCTGAGTTGGAAGGCATTCACGTGGATCATTGAGTGCACTGCACTTTTAGCACTGTGATGGGCCATCATGTAACATCTCAGATGGTTTATAAAGTAGTTTGCTGCTGCCCAGCAATAAAAAGCTGAGGAAGAACAAGAAAGCTGGGTGGGGCATTCAGAGTGATGATGTTTGTCTTCCCAAGTCACTGTTACACATGATGAAGTCCTGCTTTCCTGGAGATGGCTGAACACCTGACTGCCCGAGGGAAGTGGTAAATGTTTTTCTTGTTTTGCTTTGTTTTACGTATTAAACTGTCTATATCTCGATGCATGAGCTTTCTCATTTTTACCCTTGTGATTCTGTCCACCATCCCAATGTGGAGGAAATGAGACGACAGCTGTGTGGTGCTTACTGGCTGGGGTTAAACAAGCAGTATCAGAAATGGAAGCAAATTCACCTCCTATATTGATCTTCTCAGGTACAGGCAGGAGAGAACCTGAAATCTGAAAATCTATCTATCTATCTATCTTTCTTTATATCTATCTTTCTTTATCTTTTTTTTTTTTTTTTTTAACAAAATGTGTAGCAAGAATTTTAAAAGCAGAGTGGACATGTCAACATAAAAATATTCTATTAATGATACAATTGTATCTGTGTACAGAAATTGAAATCCCTTTACTTAATGACCCATATGTGCTCCATATGTAAAGGCTTATAGTCAATATTAGAGTATTAGCAATGTCATTCTGCTGTAATTACTTTGTATTAGCTTTCTTTCTTGATGTATCCCAAAGCAGTAACGTGGTTAGTGACCCAATAGAAGTGGGATCTACTGTTGTGCATGTACAATGTGTTTCAAAAGCTAAAAAAAATCTAGAATATGGTTAAAATGTGAGTTAATCCTTCACCGTATTTTATATCTTGATTTTTCACAACTAATGGTTTAATGTATTAGCATACTAGAAACACCCACATTGCTCAGGTAAAATAATCATTACTATCTGGACATAATTAGCAGCACAGTACTGACAGTTATACCATATATAACTACTGTAATAGTATTTTACACGTTCATTTTGGTCTATTATGCAGTAGAATAATTGCCTTTACAGATGTAGTAAGATCATTCAGAGAATTACGTTACAGCAAGACATGCAACAGTGGCATAGCTGCACTTAACATATGTTCTCGCTAACTTGGTTTTGTTTCTGATTTTTATGGTTATTAGTTGAAAGAGATGAACTTACACAAACTGATAATTGTTTCTTTCTTTAATGTAGTTGATTTCTAAAAACATTTTAGTGTG
This sequence comes from Anabacerthia variegaticeps, assembly GCA_035583185.1. Taxonomy (NCBI): domain Eukaryota; kingdom Metazoa; phylum Chordata; class Aves; order Passeriformes; family Furnariidae; genus Anabacerthia; species Anabacerthia variegaticeps. The sequence continues at coordinate 71,003,437 of JAWWEW010000078.1, read as the reverse complement.
TATTTAGATTTGTTATGACTTGTGTATGCAACACCATACTGAGCTGATGATATTTTTTTCTAGAGCCTTGTCAGGCACACTTAAATCAGCTTAATTTCTCAGTGAACATAATCTTTTACCTTTATTAATTTTAATGCATATTTAATAAAGATAAACATTTTATTAAAAAGAAACTTATTAAATACATAATTTGACAGCCTATATGAAATCTCCACTATAAATGCATGAATATTTGTTAAAATTGTTTTAACATCTGTGGGATGTCACATATTAGTTTTATTATAAAAGTAAATTAGAAAATAAGAGACAGATGATTGGCAGTATTCCAGCGTGACCTATATTGGTATAGTATTATAAATTAAAGAAATGGTTCAAGGTCATTAGTCTAGTCACTTGCTTGCCATTTAAGATGAAAGAACTATTATGATTTTGAGAAAAGGTTTCTTAACTTTTATTATATTGTTTTATTTAAGTAAACTTGGCTTCTTTCTGTTAAAATATTTCCGAGACCTTTGATTCTTTAGAGAAGTGAATTCCTCTTAAATTTTTGGTAGAACTGCCTTCAGTACTCATAAATAAGACTTAGGTCTTCATTCCTCCTTGAAGAGATAGACAAAGATACTGGAAAATTAGTTCCCCTATTCTGGTCTACTGTCACTAAATAATCAGTGTGTGATGCTTTATTAAAAATGTAATGATTGGAAAGGTATCAAAATACTGATGAACACACATGCACACAGAGATACTTCTAATATTATTAGAAATATTTGAAAATTAAAATAGAGTCTTCAGAGATGCTTCTGAATTTCCTTATTTTCTTAAACATTTAAGACTTTCTGTACTCTTTTCTAATCTGGTCCATTGGCGTATATGTGAAGAGAAGGTTTTACAAAGATTTTGTTCCCATCTTCCATATATATTACATGAAGATTGGGTAAGAGCAATTAGATGCCTCAGGATGGTGTTTTTCTTACTGATCAAGACATGGAAATTTGATGCACTTAAAAGACACATTAAGACACATTAAGAGAATGAAAATAATTAAACAGGTAAAAGGCAGTCCTGCCAATACAGTTTGCAAAACAAGAACTAACACTATATTGTGCATCCTTCTTCATGAATACTAGATTTTTAAATTAGATTGGATTTTTAAATTAATATTTAAAATTAGGTGAGGAAACTTTGGATGTTTGTTCCCAAATGCAGAAATTGAGATAACAGGTATATCAGAAACTTGGTGGAACACTGTCAGCCAATGTCATACTGGAACATCAGGATGACAAACTTGGCCATAGTGGTGATGGAATAGTATTTATTAGGTGTCAAAAGATCTTAAAATCAAATCACACTAATTAACTACATATCTAAACTAGTAGTTTAATAATACACTGTTTAATAATACCCATAGTTTAATATACCCATAATACACTGTATGTAATGAAGTTACAAGCCTAAATAGAAAAAAAAAAAAATGAAGTATTTAATCTATATTACTGATTATACTGCATTACTGATTATACATCTAGAATACTGATACTATCTGGATATTTACTAGGCTACAAGGGAGACCACATAACAATAAGAGAGCTTATTAAGAAACAGATGAGAAAATTAGACTCTTAATGGCATGGAGACTGATGTAGAATTCCCTATTGGAAACACAGGACAAACAACACTGCCTATAGAGAAAATTTTCAGAGAGGAGAGAGGAAATGGAAGGAAAGTCCAAATAAGAAAATGAAGCATGAAATAAGATGACAAGAAACACTTCCAGATTGAGTATAATGCATTAAAGGAAGCCACAAGGAGTTAGAACAGCTAACTGATGAACAAAAATCTTTTAATAAATCTTTGCTAAACAAGTCAGTAGCAGGAAGCCTTCCAGCAGTCTGTAGGACTTATTGATGATTAAGGTACAACAAAAAAAAAACAACCAACAAACACCACTGAGAGGAGACAAAACAGAAACGAACCCTTTGCAATCACATTCACAAAGAAACTGAGCAGATTCTTACCCTTGAATTTTTCCCAGTGGACATCTTCTCAAGGGAACTGAAGTTAACAGAAGTTAAAAAAGAGATTGTGGTCCAAACAAAATGAACACTAGCAAAAATCAGAACTGAATGGTATTTATTCAGGGCTTCCAAACTGAGTCACAGCAGTTGTTTGTCATCTCCTGCTTAAAAGTTATTTAGTGCAAGTGGAGAGTGGCAAAGGTGATGTCACTTTTTTTTTTTTAAAAGATTCAGGGAAAGTACAGGCAACACTTCTGGTTGGCAAATAATTAAAACTATAATAAATGACAGAATTAATGACACACACCTAAATGTGATTTACTTACAGACAATGAACTTCTTTTTTTGTAAAATCTTCACAAAACTTTTGGTTTCTTAAAAAAAAGTGAAAGAACAAGTGATTTTCATTTAGTTGAACTTCTTACAGATTTTCAATGAAATTGGCCACAGAAGAATGTAAAAAAACTGAGCAGTCAAAGTGTAAGGGGTAAAGTTGACATGTGGACTTACAAAGTTTGCTGCTACAGCCAGGCTATTTACGGCAGTAGAGGAAAAGGTTACTTGTGAAAAAGCAGAACTTCTTTGAGTCTGAGTGACAGGGCAATAAAATGGCCACTAAAATTTAAGACAAATGAGCATAATATGATGCATATGAGGAAAAACTAATCCTACCTTGCTTACAAAAAAAAAAAAAAATTGTTATTAGAAATAAGTGGGAAAGGAAAATAAATTGAAGAAAAAACCATACTACTAGGTATATCTGTTTTCTACCCATATATTGATTGCAGTATGCAGTTGGTTTTTTGCTCTCTTTCTTCTCCTCCCCTTTTCTCACAAGAAACATGTAAAACTAAAAGATATGGGTGCAGAGATTAAGATCTATCAAGTTTATAATTATTTCATTTATATTTATTTGTCTATGAGGAATGACTCTTCACCATGAGGTGAAGAGGGAGGTCTGCTATTAATTCCTAAAAAAAAAAAAAAAAAAAAAAAAGATGTCTGAGGGAAAAAAAAGAAAACTCATAAGGAGGTATATCCAAAACAAATAAAAGGAGGTATTTTTTCAGGATTGAATATTAGGCCTGTGATATTTGTTGATGTTGAAATCTGTTGATGCATGTGGGTGTTAAAATTTTAGCTCATGCTGTGTTCTATGGAAGACTGGACAACTTTTTGTAAGACATCCAATAAGGGTCACTAACTTCATGGATATTATAATGTGACCAGAAATAATTTGGAGGATAGGCAAGCAGCTTCTTCTGTTCCTTAGGCAATTGCAGTTCTTTTGTTCCTTAGGTTCTTAAGTTCTTAAGTGAACATTTATTACATTCACTTTGGCCATTTCTATGTTTAAAGTGCAGTAAATTTGCACATAACTGAAGTCCAGTACCAGCACATGATTTTGAATTGGGCTTCTGTGTAAAGAAGCCCCTTCCAAATGCTTAACAACCAATCTAGCAAATTGCATCAATGTTGTAAATTGCATGTACAATAAGGAGCAAATTCATTCATGACAAATAAGTAGTAGTTTTTTATTTGGATGTGTGAATTTATTGCCTACATTTTAACTATCAGACTTAAAGGGGAAAAAAATTGTCAAACCCTTATACAAATTAACCTCAGTGTTAGACTTCTCTGTTCAAAATTATCTGAAATGGCCAGGGGATTACTGAAAACACAGAGAAAAACAATCTCAGTTACTGCAGTTCAGTTTACACTGCCTAAGACAAATAGAAGGAACTTCAGAGATTGATAATTATATCAGAGATGACAGTTCTTTAGAGGTTGTTGGCTATTGGCCAACCAGCTTCATGGAAGGAATTCTAATAGTCTCATCCAGACTTAGACAATAGGTGGAGTGAGGGAAGTAGAAGGAGGAATGAAAGAAAAGAAATCTGAAAGACTATACTGTATTATCCCTCTTAGGAATCTTCTGAGTGTATCTCACTATTTTTCCCAACAAGCTTGACAGGGACAGTGAGTTCACAAGGCAACAAGAAGAAGAACAAACTAATGCTAATACTTAATAAAATTAAGCAAATTTCCATTGCTTTATTTAAAAGATGCAAATATATGCAATATATATATATGAATGAGATAGATAGATAGACAGACAGACAGACAGGTAGATGGATATAGATATACTATTATGTTTTATCTAGCTGCCAGGTAATAAAAAATACAAAAATTTTGTATTATAACATTAAATATATAATTTTTTTTCACGGTTATTTGTTTCTCTTTCCCTGAAGGACAGTAATGAACATACTTTTTCTTCCCTGGGACTAATTAATATATGCTAAAAGTATTGTATTTTCCTATTTGATTTACCATTCCTGATTGCCACTTTGAAGTTCCATATTTTAAGTTCACCTTTTTTGAAGAATTAGAATAGTGGAGTGTGATGCTTTTCATCACAGCAAAATCAAGGAGAAATGAAACTAGTGATGGAGAGGTGACTGTTTCTTTAGTATTTTCTCCATGGTCAGCTTTGAATATTTGGGAGGCATGATATGTTGAAGAATGTCAGAGTGAAGCTCTGTAATGCAAGCCCTGCTAAGGAGAATAGAAAAAAACAGGCAGTTACTCAGTTCTTCAAATGTCTTTCTTCATAATTTCTTTCTTCATAATTTCTATCTAATCTCTTATTTTAAATTGTTAGATATTTCCTTCTTAGTTTGTACTTTTATAATTTAATCTTTAAAAGACATCTATCTCTCTCTCTCTATATAAAAGTCATCGTAATGCCTTATCACAAATTAATGCACTCTACATGTGAGTATACTCTGAGACTTCATCAGAAAGCTAAGCATGTGTTTCAGATTTGTTCTGAATGAAGATTTTTTTCTACCTTGTAGCTTTATCCTAGTACTTCCATTTCATCCAGATTCCTTTAAGCTTCCTGTAAGAGATTAAGTTGCCTTTAATGGGAACAAGATAAGGTCCTAACTAAACTGGAATTACTATAAAGCTGTATACCATGTAAATCAGGTTGTCATTTAGTTTAAAAAGTCACAGATAATACTAACATGCTCTTTCCTGAGGCAATAATATTTGATTTAATATGGTAATACTCTTACATCCACTACAGATGAAGACCTTCATGCACATATTTCCAGCTTATAAAAAAGATTGCTTTAAGGTTATCTTGAATTGCCATTACATTTTAAAACAGAAATGTCAATATTGATCTTAGGCAGAATTTCATTACTATTCTTAATATTCATTATAAATTTGCTTTCAGTAGACATTGAAGAGCTTTTAGTACATATAGGAGTTTTTGTGATGAAAGATTTTCATCATTAATTTACAATATAGTGTTAAAATTGTCATTTTCACCCTCACTAACCCATGAAATCAGTTGTCTGTCTAATTTATTGGGAGCTTAGCATATTTTAACAAATGAGATAAAGGAATAGATGTCTTGCAAGGGATAAGGTTCCTTTTTACAGAAATAAAAAGTCTCATAACACATCAATTTTGTCATGAAAATTAAAAGCACAAGGCATACTGTGGATCATAAGATTTTTTCCCTGAGTGTTTGTAGACTGAATACTTTGCTTTCATTACTTCTTAGATGAGTATAAAAGGTCAGTTTTATTTATTGATGTTTTTGGTCCCATGGGAGCGAAATGGTTACCATCAAAATTGCAAGGAAGTATGGGATGAACTTTTCACATCTGACAAAGAATTCTAAATTGTTATGCCAAGTGTATTACAGATGTCAAATGCCTCCTATGCAAGCAACTGATGATGAAACAATAGAGAATTAAAAAACTGCAGTAAAAGAGAATAAAGAGCAGCTTTCTCCGATGTTATTTTATGTCTCAAAGACCATACATAATTCTCTTAGAATATAAGCTAAGACAATGATGTATGGTCTTTGAGATATAAAATAACATCAGAAAACCCTGCTGGAAATATGTCAGAATAATGATTCCTCAGATTCACTCCTATTTTAATATTTTTTTGAAAGGGGAAAACATCTTCAGTCTTTTTTAAGGAATTTTTTTTTTAATAGATAAACATAGTATTAATGTTATAAAATAATTAATTTAAATTTGCATTAGAAAAAAGAAATTAATTAAAAAAACGTGATGAGTACTTGAAGTAGCTCTGAGTAAATAATGCAGATAAGATATTTTCAATAATAAAGATAATTTAAGAGAAGATATTTATCACAACTTCACAGAATGTGTCTGAATAATTAAGAAATGTTAATTTGGTATGAATTCCATCATATTTAAATTTTGAACAATTTTGTGTAAGAGAAATACAATTTTTAATTTTTCTGATAAACTTCTGTAAAACACCTTTGAATTCCATTGAACCCTTTGGATTTCAGAATAGAAGTGACTTATCTGTCAGGGTATGGGAGAGTTTCACTGTAAAACAATACACAGATCACAATTTTCTGCACCTCAAGTTATATTTCAGGAACTGAAAACTGCACACTTTCTCAGTTTTTTAAATCTGAAATGTACTTTTTCAGTGGTTCTTATGACCTCCTTATAAGACACAGGTATCAGCTCCTTAGCTTCCAAAGACATGGGAACTGTCCAAGCTAATGAGTCTGGCCCATCATCTAGCTGTCGTTTTTAAAGTTCAAACATGGTTTTGAAAATCTAGAAAGAACATTTTTCTCTTTTCCTTTCGAGGTCTAAGATACCACTCCTATTGTTTTTCAAGGGCTAGCAAATGCAATAAGCACTTTACCACCGAGTAATGTCGAATCCCATATTTTGTGATATTTCCTAAACAGATAAAATGACACAGTTCTTCTTAATCTATCAGCCTATTGCATCCAGAGCATTTGGTTGAGAGTCATACATGTAGAAATAAAAAGCTCCTATATCATTGATTGAATTCTGAGATCATCGGAGTCAAGGCTCACAATCATCAGCAAGGGAGTTATATATTGTAAATATATTTCAGTCAACCAAATGACATTGTTTTATGGGATTATACGGTATTAAAATTGAAAACTATTTCCAAGTGTTAGGGTATTTATTAGTGAACATTCTGGGTATGAAAGCTTTGAACACCATTAGGCTGTGTCCCAGTGCTAGGAAATGACTGTGTATTAACAAGAAGTTAAACAATATGATTTACTTCTCAACATTTCAGTAAGAACTAAAAATATGAACACCCAAATAAGTCACTGCTTGCACTGCCCAGAAGTTAGTAGCTAGTGAAAGTGAGAAGTTTTCTTAACTTTGTGTAAATATGCTGAATCCTAAAATGGAATGAAAGAACGTTCCAGACAACATTAGTATAGATAAAATAGAGAGCAGGTCTTTAATGAAAGTGCTTTAAGGTACACTAAATACCAAAGTGCACCATATAGTATAAGGCCCCTATAAATTTATAACACTAAGTAATTATCTTATGTAATGGATACATCTGACCTGAGAATTGTCTGCCCCCAGAACCTCCCTCAGATCTGCCCCTTGGCATGCCTCCTTGGAATTCAGGCAGAGGTCTCAAGACCCATTCCTTCCTCACCATCATCTTCAGCATCACACACCTTTGTTGGAGCTTCTCCAAGGTTTCTGGGCCTTCTATTGCTTTGACTACAATGATAGCTTATTATGTCCTTCTAGGTACATGTCCCAGACAAGATGTAATTGCTAAAATCTTTTTTCCTGAGAAGAACATTAAACAGAATTTCAACAATTTCAACAATTTGATACAAAGTGTGAGAAAGGAGGGTATAGTAACTGTTAACTGCTATTTTAAAGTGTTAGAATACAGCTGTATTATTAAAAATCTATATGCTACAACTCATAAGGATCTTAAGGCATCAATGCAGTAATCAACTAGAAATAAAGAAATGAAATAAAAAAGATGAATATCTAGAATTTTCTTATTGAAAAAATTGAAAACAGTGTTTTCTTCCATTTATTCGAAGTATCAGAATTTTTATCTGCTAGAACATAAATCCTTAGTACATGCTGAAAGCCTGATACTATGTGTAATTCAGAGGAATAGCACCACTGAAGTTCATCCCATAGGAGTAGAGGAAAAAAGTTAAATTATATTAAAACCAGGTAAGATACCTGGTTTGTTGTTTGACTTCATGACCATTTCTATATTGTTTATTCAGGGTGTTCCAAATGAGACTGGGAGGTTAAAGTGACTCTAGCCCGGACCTGATCTGATCAGAAAGCTCAGAACATTTCTCTCTCCCTTCTTCTTTGTTTCTTTTTATTAGATGTGGCACAAGGAACTCAGTGAATCTCCTGACAACAACCAAAATCTGGCACTTTGGAGCCTATAGGGACTCTGTGAGGTGCCAGTTGAAGCAAGGGAGTGCAAGATAAGAGCTAAAATCATCTTACCATCCTCATGATCAAGTTGCCAATAAATCAGCCTTTGTACTCACAAGGCCTGCATTTTGGTCCAATGTTTTTTTTAGTGTTTATAAGTATTGCCAAGGCTGATTGCTTAATGGAGAATAAAATGTTCTGGCATAAAACATTCTGTCAGCACATATTTTTCAGACTTTTAGTTTATGTAAAGCATATTTTCAATCTTTAGAGAAGTAAGGAAAATCAATCTCAAGGCAAAAAAGAAAAAAAAAAAGACAAAAAAGGAAACAGAAATGTGGCAAAAGCCAAAAGGGGGTCAAAAATGGTAAAAGGTACTTTATTTTACTGCTTTGCTTCATGGAGATAAAATTGTAGTTGACTTCCTTCAGTGCAAAAACAAGAAGAGTTTTAGTATCCTTCTAATACACACCACTTGATTTTTCTTCTCAGTTTCTTAATGTGATGTGTACTGTGATAGATATTGTTATTATTCACAAGTGTCTTTACGTATTGAAGTGTGTTGTATTTTGCTTGTGATTTGCATTTGAGAAACACAACACCTTTCTCTTTTTTTCTGAGGACAAATATCTTGCTAGTATTTGTGCCATATGATTTCCTTGCTGTCATGTTCTATTAAAATTCATCTCTCTCTCATAATCAATGAGTTCTATTATGATAAAAGAATCTATCACTTTAATGCTTACAGTATCAAACCTTCAGAAAAATTGTGCATGTAGTAACTAATGTAGTATTTTAAAAGCTGGCTTCCTTATCAGTAGAGCCATGACATACTTTTTACAGACCAAGAGATTTTCCACAAAAAGAAATAAAGGCATACTGGTGCATACTGACAAAAGGAGTAATTAGTTAGAGAAAATCTGTTTTTCCAAAGAGCTTCATTGACCTGCATATGGCAAAAACGACTTTCCCTGGTCAGTCATAGCACTGTTTCTTGACTATCAGCAGTTACTAATGCTTTGGTAAGGGTATCTATTGAGATATATATTGATATATCAAAAGAAAGAATATACAGAAGGGAAATTGCAAATTACACTGCAAACATTCATTTTTAATGTTTTTTAACTAACCGTTACACCATACATTTGTGAGAGCTTTCTGAAAACTGAAGATTGTCAATATATTTCTAAATCATAGTAATAGCACAGTAATTTCTCTATAAATTAATCAAGACTGAAAAGTGTAATCACAGCCTCTCTTTTAATACTTTTGAGATTTGGCTAAATTTGACCTAGATCAGTATTTTTTAATTTTGAAATCAGTTTAAGATTCCTCAGCTGCATAAACATACACAGTTTATATCTGCCAGATCAGGAATAAAGCATGGATACTGGTGACTCCTTACAGTTTTGTCCAAAGTGTACTAGAGGTACACTTGTATATTTTTTTGTTCATATATTTAACTGAATTCTCTCACACTTTCAAATCAAGATTACTGTTAATAATACATTAAAACCTGTTGAGTATTCTAGGTGTGTAGCCCCTCAAAACTTTATGAGCACTGTCAATATCAATTGAAAATATGCTTCCTGATGAATGAAATCATACCTTGCTGCCTCTACAGTTATATTTTGGAAGGGCTTATTATGTATTTAATACTGTCAAACAGCATTGTTTCAGTTTATGTGAGATGACGAGTTGTTACATTGATATTAATTATGCTTCTACAAGAGCTGCAGTTAAAGATAGATAAAACATTGATAATTTTGAGGCACAGCAAGACCTTTGTGAGCCAGCAATTCTGTTAACTAATGTTGAAAATTGTGTTAAAATATCTTAGACACAAGAAAGATGAAGTTTTGAGAAGATACCCACATAATATGCTCGTTTTCTCTCTCTTCAGTTTCCTCTCTTGTATTATATATTGCATACTGCTAAGTGGAACCTGTTTAATAACCAAGTCATTTGTGCATGGCTGCAAATCAGATAGTTGAAAAAATTATGTTCTTTGAAGATAAGTTGAAGTCTTCACTTCTGTTGTTAAAAATCAAATACATTTTCACAAAATCAGGATAATTATTTTTTTTGGTGCTACGTGTCAGGCTCAGAAATCACTACCTGTTCTCTGCATGTGGGATCTGCTAAGTCAGGAGTGTTTAGAAGTGTGCACAGTAATCAGTTTAACTCAGTTCAGCAATCTGATGGAAGCTGAAATTCCTAAGATTTAAATTTATGTATGGGAACTAATATTGACTATCCATCAGCTATAGCACGTGCATCAGAGAGTGAAATTGTCCAGGATGGACTTGGCAAGATGCTGTCCCTCCTGTCTAATCCTTTTGGAAGAAACCTGCTGTCATTATACCAAGTGCAGTTTATGTTCTGTAAGTTTAAATCTGAAGTAAATTCATGCACTTTGACCAAATTACTGTACCTTTACATGTAGGTAACTAAGGGTACAATTTGGCAAAATTTCTCACATTGTCATAATCGTGTCCAGTTAATTCTAATAACAGACTATTTTTCTGAAGGAATCTAAAGTGGCTTCAAATCTCATACAAGATAATATCATAGGGTTATATATCTCTTATTAAATGGAAGCATTTTCTTGATAGCCTACCAGCTGAAGATGCAGTTAGTTTAATAGCTGTGAAATCCATGTTACAGTCATTAGAGATGATATGCAAGCTGTAGCACAGTTCAGATTTTTTAAGGATTTGCAGGGTGAAAGCCTTGCACTGCAGAGATTACTGTCCTAATTTGTGTAGGATTATCTGCTAGGGGATTCTACTTTTTTTTTTGGAATTCTGCTGCTGTTCAGGCTAGCAGTTTCTATTTCAGAAATTTGAAATTAAATAAAGACTGCAGTGATGATACTGTAACCTCATAATGATGGATGTCATGTATGTTCAAGAGGACAAATATTTCCCTTTCATGAAGTCCAAATGAAAAAAAAATAATTCAGATGTTTCATTGCAGACAGAAGGGCAATATAAAGGTTATCCTGTTACCTTCAAGTAACACTAAGATAATCTTAGAAAACTCATTGAAGCTTTTATCTCTATTTCATATGGTTCAACATTTTCACCTGCAATGAATCTAATTTCTCCCAGAGAAGACACTGGCATCAATGCTTAACTGCTTATCTGACTTTCGTATTGTTCAATGCCACATATTTTCTGACCTGAATAAATTGGACAAATAATTCTTTCAGTTATCCCATTCAGAAATTCTTCATTTGCTGTATAATATACCTGCTCTGCCAAATATGTTCGCTTAATTCCTCAGGTATCTAAAATATTTTCAGTATTACCCCTCTATTATCATTAGAAAATAACAAGCAATATTTAGGCATCTGTTTTTTTAAATTTTTTAAGATGTCTCTTTGGATTTCTAGGAGTATCTCTAGCTTTTATGTGCGCATGATTAGAAGGCAACGACTTTTTTTTAAGTTCAATTCTAGGATTTTAAGTTACTGGGGTTTTATGATTACAGTCTTTTGAAGAAATAAGTACAATAACCTTATGACATCTCCATTGGCTTGTAGATAATTGTTAAGATATACCAACCAAGTCAAACATTTTTATTGGGTTTTTTTTTGATTAGTTTTTGAAAGAAATTATTCAATTAGGGATTCATGGTTGTTTTTTATTGTTGTTATTATTAATTTTATATTTCTTCCCTTACTGAGAATGACTTTAATTTTTGCCCATATTTTAGCTCACCACAATTGCTTTGATATGCTATGGCATCACTAGAATTTAAGCTATTCCCTTCCTGAGTTTTGACTTACCTAAATTGTATCACTTTATCTTTCTTTTCAGCAAATGTACTTTTAATACTAAAGACTAGAAGTGGGAGGATGACCCCTATAATTGTTGATACAGTCAGTAATCCCACACTTTTAAAATTATGCATATTGCATTTTAGTATAAAGTTATGATCTTAATTATGCTTTTTGGCATATGATAATGTTTTAGGATTTTTTGGAGTGTATTGTGATGGAAGCAATAAGATATTTGTTATCTCATGTAATATTTCTAATTCAAGTAGTTCTCACACAGAAAACTCCATAATGGTAAATAAGCATTGCATTGAAAGAAAACTTTATTATATAGAAATGTCTTATCAGGGTTTTACAAAGTTCCCTACAAATGTTCTTTGGACTTGATTTTTCTCTCAATTTCCTTTCATTGTTTATTTCGTTCTCTTTCTCCTTTTACTATTCTGTTTCTTTTCTTTCCAACTACAAAAAACATGTAAAGAGACAAGCAACTATTCTCCTGGTTTTCTTTATTTTATCTTTTAGTTCTCTTTTGTTTGATTAATCTGGAGGCAGACTAGAGATGTGGTCACTAGCTATATTTGGAATCAGAGTACATATTCTTTAGTTCATACTTAATTTAAATCACTGTGGCCATGATTCTTGGATATTATGCTGGTCTGAAAAAGGTTAAAATTGAATTAAGGATATTGTTGTGTTCTGAACCTGTTGATCTCCGCTGGTTTGAAGCCACATCTTCCCTTTCACCTGCAGAGAAGTAAAACGTAAACAAGAAAGACTGAATTTTGTTCCTTAGGCATGGGCCAGGCATATAACTTGAGCTTTCAACCTTTGTAAATCTGAAAAATGGAACAACCCATAGTGATGGATAAGAGGGATTAGGAACAAAATACTGAAATCACATTATTAGAACCTAGGGTCTATCATGTTAATACCACATCTATGTTAAAATTTAGTAACAAGAAGAAATGTAGAGCAGAAATCACAATAGACAGCTAGATCTCGGAGTCATCTGTAAATATTTTTCTTTAAGAAAGTAGGTGATCTGAACTATCTTTTAGCAAATGGCATGAAAAATAACGCTTTTTGAGAAACAGAATCAGTGAGGAATGTTAAGTTTGGGGTTTTTTTCCATGTTTTAATGAGGAGAGATACTTTTGACTTTTCAGTTAACAAAAAAGAAAAAATAAAAGAAAAAGAAAAAAAAAAAGAAAAAAAAATGAAATTGTCAGGCTGACCAGCATTACAAGTACCAGTGAAAGAATTGCTTAATTTCCAGTAGAGACTTGACATTATAATTAACCAGTAGTGATTTCTATTATGGCTACTGTAATCTGCTCTCCTACAGCTAGTGAGACAGATGGTGTATTTTTTAAAATTATAAATATAAATGAGAATATTAATACGATTAGAAATAAATATTAGTAATATCTAGTATATTTATGATGTATTTTTTCTGCAATAAGTTTTTTTAAATCTATGTTTTGGGTATAGTAAATAATGTATTTTGATAGTTACCTTCTTGTTAAAAGGTCTTCTTCCTATAACAAAAACAGCTCCCTCAGATACATAGTTCTAATACAAACTGTTCTCTTGCAAAATATTTCTTTACAGAGGATTTTATACTTCTCGTGAAGACTTAAAAGGAAGAAAAGTGTTTGAAGAAAAAAAAAAAAGATACCCATACATTGGATTAAGATATTTGAAAGAAACAAAGTAACTTTGGACTCTGTAGCACAAATCACTCTTTTGTACTCAGCCAAAATATCCTTTTTCCAAAGAAATAAAGAGATATCAAACTGGATCATTATATATTACAAAATAAACATAATTTCAGCTCTGGATAAAAATAGTTATTTATCTTTTATTTCTTTTGTATAAAGGATTCAAAAGTCCAGATTTGTCAGAATTACCAATACCTTATGTCATATATATTAGCTTCTGTCATATATATATTTTGTCTAGCTAAAGCAGTCATATGGTCTTTTTGTCCTGAGTGTGTCTAGGGAGTTAGTTTTCTTCATAGCAGCCTATATTGTGCTCTGTTTTAGTCTAGTGACCAAAAGGGTGTTGATAACACACAAGTATCTTGGCTATTGGTGAACAGGGATTTCACAGGATCAAAGTATTCTCTGTTTCTCTGTCTCCCCAGTAAGTAGGCTGTGGTTGGGCAAGAGGTTAGGAGAGATGCTGGGACAACTGATATGAGCTGACTGCAGAGATACTACATGCTACAAAACATCATATCTGACAGGGGAAATATGAGGGAGTTTTTTGAAAGTAGACATTGCTTGGACACCTGTTGGACATCTGTTTACTGATAGTTGTTTTTGTATCACTTACGTTTTTCTTTTTCTTCTTCCTTCATCTATTAGGCTGTCTTTATTTATACCCACAAGTTTTTGCCCTTCTGATTTTCTACCCCATCCAGTTGTGGGGATGAATGACTGAACAGCCATAATGTGCTTAGCTGCCGACCAAGGCTAACATATACAGACTAGATGTCATGTTCTTATAGGGATAACATCCGAGGCAGTAGTAAACTGAGTTGTGAGCCTTTCAAACCTGATCTAGTGTTGCTGCACAGTACTCTGTAGATACCTCAGCTCCAAGTAAAATGGGTTGGTAGATGCATCATCACCTCTATAATAGCCCATTGCATATAGGAAATTTGCTGTTTGTTTCTTCTGTGAACATTATTTTTTTCCTTAAGGCATAACTGCAAATAATGTAAATATGTTAAAGAATTTGGTAGTTCAAGTAGTTTATTGTTTGCCTTTTACCCCTTTGGAAAATGGGTAGATGAGCAGTGCAACAGAAATCTTCCTTGCACTTCAGCTTGTATCCCAGTTTGATTTAATTAACCTCCTTAAAAAGGTTCATCACAGCTAAGCCAAAGGTTTTGCCATGTCAGGTGCAGCTGGAGTCAAGGTAATCCCAAGAACAAATCCAAGTTAACTCTGTAAAGGTCACATACCCTATATGCTAAACATTTGCTTTCATCACTCAACCAAACACCAACTGATACAAGATCTTAAGCCCTTAATGAAGGTCATATTGACTCATATTGACCCATATTGACCCATTAGCAAGGAAAAAAATTAGTTTAGGACCTTCAACCTGATGTTAAAAGTGTAAAATAGCTCTATGTCCTAAAAAATAATTAGAGTGAAGGTAGGATTTATAATTGGATTCTCTGTCCTGGTTAATTAGATAATTAATGTGTGCCAGTATCATTGCATATTGTGGCAAAGAATGTATAAAATAATCCAGAAGAACATTTTGAAATTTAACAATATTAGTTCATATGAATAGGTTGTTCAAATAATATACACAATAGTCAATTTGGAGTGAAGGTGAAGGTTTGTGACTTTGGATCTTGAATAATGAGATAGCCTTCCTAAGGTTGTATTTCTGGTTTACCAAATTCTCAGTGTCATCAAACTTCACTAAAACAGCTTTCAGAATTTGTCCACCAAGGGCAGTGTCCAGATGTCCAGAGAAAATTTGGCAATCTACAAAAGTCTTGGGCATGAGGGAACAGTAAAATACTTTTAGAAAACAGTAAACAGGTGGGAAACTTGGTTATAATTTTAAATGGCATTTAAAAAAACCCAAAACCTGAAACTGTATCTATGCATAAGACAAAGGTCCTAATCTGTGTTTTGACTTTATACTATTTGTTTTATTTTTGTGAATTGTACATCATTCTGTACTGCAAAGGGTTCACAGTTTAAAATAAAACTATCATTATTATGAATGAATGGATACAGACATATTGGGAACTTGGTAGAAAGACCAAACTTAACATAAGTTAATATTAAGGAAGCAGGACACAAAGTACCCAGGAAAAATAGGCTATGTTATGCCAGTGATGGAGTTGTGCTGTATGTTAAAGGAAGCTCAGAATGGAATCACTTTAGTGAAGCAACGCTATCAATGACTAATGTGAAATCTACATAAAATAAATGGTACATAAAGGAAAAATATTACAGTAGTTTTATATCAACAACTTTCTGACCAAGAGGATGACATTGACTGTAACCCAATGAGCAGATCAAAAAGATCATTAAAGCAGCAAATATGACAGCAATTGAAAACTTTAATTACTGTTCTACAGGGCTGACCAAAGTCGTACAAAGGTGTGGTGCCAATTATGACAGCATCATGTAGCAGTTAGCGAGGGAGTTCATGACAGGAGAAGATACCCTTACCTTATTTATGTACAGGATCCAGGAGGTGAGTCTCAGTTACAATGAGCAACTTCCCTATTTTGCGTAAATCCCTTTTGGAGCTATAAACATTCTCAAATCCACTGTATTTCTGCCTGTGTTTGAAAGGACTGGTTACTTGAAAGATTAAGATCTTTGTTAAAAGATCCAGCTAGGACAGTTAAATGTTTCAGCTGGCACAGAAATTATTTAAAAACTCCATACTAGAAGACTAGAGAAAATGACTGCTACTTCTCAAAAATATGTAACAAATGTTAAAAAAAATAATCAAGAGATTAAGGTAAGAAAGTTGATTAAAAGTAAAAAGCCACTCTTCGAAAAGTGAAGAAAAAAGGATCACGATCTGTGTGGTGTTAAATGATAAGTACAATAGGAAATATCCAAAACAATCCTGAGATACAGTTTTATAAAAGCATAAAAACTACTATTACCACTTCAGGACCAAGAAATTAGGCAGATAGGTTCTAGTCTTAGTGGATGATTATGGCAGCAAGTGATGAAATAAGGTCTTAGAGGAATTAAGGAAACAGATGACAAATCTATTTTCTCAGATTCTTATGGAGGTATTCAAATGTATACTTTTATACTTTTATAAAATAGATTATGAAACAAATTGACCAAATTGAACAGTAAGAAATTGCCCATATCTGTTATATTTACCCAAGAACTCTAAAGAAAATTTAGATTAAATGCTAATTGTGCTATGGATTTTCATATTAAGAAAAAAACCCAACGAAAAAAACAAAAACAAAAAACCCCAAACACAAAACAAATAACCAAAACACAAAACACAATAAAAACTACAACGAACCCAACATTGGTTCTATGGACTGAAATATGACAAACATCATGCCTGCTCTAAAGAAAGGGTTAAGTCAAATTTCAGAATGCTACTACTTAGTGAGGCTCACCAATGTACATAGCAAACTAATCAAACACTGCAATAATTAATGTCTTTAGTGGACATGCATTACCAGGACAGATGGAAAAAAAACTAACAAAATGTTCATTTAAAAAGTCATGCCTTAGGTATTTTAGGGTTTCTTTGAAGACATCAGTAAATATGTCGATAAATTCAGTCTTGTTGGCAGAGTATCTGAAAGGTCTGTTTACCAGATTTTTTTTTTAGGAAATTATACAGGATGATGATATGATATGATATGATGTAATATGGTGATATGAAATTATTATATGGAGGTAAAAAATAATTACTTGAGAAGATAAACAATTGGCTATAAACTTAGACTCAGACATGAGGAAGGAGAACATATTTTATAAAATGAAAGAAGGTAATTTTGTTTTTGCTTGGATACATGATGTTCAACAGATTTGGAAGTAATCTTAAAACTGAACTGAATAATGAGGTGATACATTTTTTGATAATTTGATGCAGTAAGAAGGAAATCCCACTGTGAAAGATTACAGGAGTAACTTCATAATCATGTGGTGTACAAAACCCAGACCAGATTTACAACTAGGAAAACCTCATAAAGCTGATGGGCTATAAACTGACCCTTGTCCACAGGAGTGAAAACATGGTATTATGACAGATTGTTCCACAAAAATGCTGGCTCAGTGCTCAGTAGTGGTCAAAGCACAAATTACGTTTTAAATACTAATAAAGAAAGTAAAAGAAACTAAACCAAAGCACATCGTTATTCCACTGTATAAATACATAGTTCATCAATGTCTTGAACTGTGAGCAGTTCAGCTGTTTTTGTCTGCAGGGGAGGCATCAGGACTGTGGAGGAGAAAACATCAGAACATGAAACGCCTCAAACTAAGGAAATAACAGTAACTGTGGAATATAGAACAGTTCCTGTACCAGCAGCCATTCCTTTATCTAGAGACTTCAATTTTATGAATAATGGTTTGGTTTGGCTTGGTTTGGTTTGGTTTGGTTTGGCTTGGGCTTTTTTTTTTTGGGGGGGGGGGGTTAGGGGGGACATTTCCAAAATATTTTAAGAGTAACAAAAGTCACAATGGGCTGGGATAGAGTCAATATTTTTCACAGCAGCTAGCATGGAGCTTTGTCTTGGGTTTGCACTGGAAAAAGCGTTGATAACACAGTGATATTTGAGTTATTGCTGAGCAGTGTTCACACAGTGTCAAGGCCTTTTCTGTTCATCACACCACCCCACCAGCAAGCAGGCTGGTGTTGCACAAGAGGTTGGTAGGGGACACACTCAGGACAGCTGACCCCAACTGGCTACAAGGGTATTCCACAGCATATCGCATCATGCTTAACATACAAAGCTGAGAGAAGAAGGGAGAGGGGAAATGTTTGAAGGGATGATGTTTGTCTTCCCAAATGATAAGTGTGATGGAGCCTAGCTTTCCTGTCAATGGCTGAACCCCTGCTTGTCCATAGGAAGTGGTGAGCAAATATCTAGTTTTGCTTTTCTTGCATGCATGGCTTTTGATTTCCCTGTTAAACTGCTTTTATTTAAAGTCAAGTTTTCTCACTTTTACTCTTCTGATTCTCTCCCCCATTCCAATGCAGAGGGAGTGAGAGAACAGCTGTGTGGTACTTAGTTCCTGTCTGGAGTTAAAGCATGGCACACAAGTATCAGGAGAGAGTGAACAGGGGTCAATCTTCTCTCTCCTTCACATGACAACTGTAATTCTAATGAAACTAGCAGGAGGCAGGCTAAAAACAAAAGGATGTTCTTCTGTGTAGTTAAGCTGTGCAATGCTTGGCCATGACATATTGTTAATTAAGACAACTTACACAGACTGAAGAAGAAACTGAATAGTTTTGTGGAACAGTTGTTCATCAAAGCTCACAGAAGTTGCATCTGTGTCTGAAATCCCCTAATAGGCAACTTGGTGAAGGTTAGAAAAAAATTTAGGAAATGTTTTCCCTGGTTATCTGCTGTAGCTTTTACTGGAGACAGATGATCCTGTTAATCCAGTACAGTTGTTCTTAGAGAGTTTTTTGTGGGGTTTTTATTACTTCTTCAACCACAGGAAATGTTTTTTTTTTTCTTTTTTTCCTGTCTTTAAATTTCAATAAGTCAGATGTGTGACAGGACTTCATATTCTTTTCTAGATAAGCAAAGTTATGATTTTATATGTTCTTATAAAGATAATTTCAAATACTAACTTCAAAATATCTAGGAAATGTATTGTGTTTTATGTATATATCTCTGCATAACTCTTTCAAGCAGAAGTATGTGAATTTTACAAGGCTCTGAAACAACCAGACGCTACGTTTCCATGCTAATGCAGTGATATTTTGTACCCAATCTTTCAATAGCAAAGTCTCAAAACATGTTCAGATCGGCCTTACATCTTCCAGAAAAGTACTACACATAGGTACACTGCATGGTCCATTAGTAATACCACTGTTCCTGTGCCACTGTCACCCTTGGCTACGTAACTATCTTGTTCACAAATGTGAGAGTTACTGAATTTATGAGATAATGAATTCATGAATCAATATAGTAGTGAATTAGAAACTTAACAAATTAGACGAGGCTGTTAAATACTTATATTATGCAGAGAAGGACATGGGAGGCTTCGTGGATCACAAGTTGACCATTAGTGTGACCTTGTGGCCAGGAGGGCAAATGATATCCTGGGATGCAGGGTGGGGGCGTGTGACCAGCAGGTTGAGGTAGATAATCCTCTAGTTGGCCCTAGTGAGGCCATATATGGTGTATTGTGTTCAATTCTGGTCTCCACAGTTCAAGAAGGACAAGGACCTCTTGAAGAAGGTTCATCTGAGGGTCACAAAGAGGATTAGGAGTCTAGAGCATCTCTCTTATGAGGAGAGATTGAAGGATATTTAGGGTATATATTGAGGTATATATTTAGTCTAGAGAAGAGGAGTCTTCATCACTATATATAAATATCTCAAAGGTGGATGTTAAGAGGATGGTGCCTGACTCTTTTTGGTGGTGGCCAGAGACAGGAGAAGAGTAACAACCATAACTAAACCACAAGAAGTTCTACCCCAACATGAGGAAGAACATCTTTAAGTTGAGGGTGGCAGAGGACTGGAACAGGCTGCCCAGGAAGTTCATGGATTCCTCCTCTCTGAAGACATTCTAAAACCACCTGTACACACTTCTGTGTAACTTGCTCTAGGTAACCCTGCCCTGGCAGGAGGATTGGACTTGATTATCTCCAGAATTCCCTTCCAACCCTAACTATTCTATGATTCTGAGATTCTATGAGTTTTTTTCACTTTATATTGATAACTAAAAATCATAGGCAGAAATTAAGGTAGGAAATGGTGAAACTGAAAGTGAAAAACCATTATTGCCAAAAGAGAACTGCCAAAATAAAAAATTAGTGAAAATCTGAGATGCTTTTTTTCACATACCATACACTGAAAAACAATAAATTCAAAATTAGTTTAAAAAAATGGCTAATAATTGTTGACACCATCCTGTGGAGAGATATTGGGTTAAAAAAAAAGTTACAAAAGATACAGAAAAAACTAGATAAGGACAGATTTTACAAAAGACTAAACAACTCCCAACAATAGAAGGAATTCCATTTTCTACTGTGAAAGCGAAAGCAGTGGAGTTCCTGTCAGTAGAGCTGTATGCAATATTCTATGAAGTGAATTGGAGTATATTTTTCAGAGACAGCCTTTGTTGGCAGAGGACAGGCTGAATGTTCTAACAGGGCTATTCCTTCCTTAAAGTCTTCCGTTTTATGCTTAATCATCATTGATCTGACTGCATAGACACTGTTCTTTTCATATCAGTGTTATAAACTGCAGCAATTGGATTACTGTTGACTCCTGAAAGTCTGTTCAGTGGATCATCTCTACTTGTGTTTTCTTTGCTTGAATATTGCACATCTTTGTCCCTTTGGGAATGTTTTCTTGTCTGTTGGTTTTTGTTGTGTTTTTTTGTTTGTTTTTTTTGTTTGGTTTTTTTTGGATTTTTTTTTTTTGGGGGGGGGGGGTGTAGTTTGGGTGGTTTTTGTGGTTTGGGGTTTTTTTGTATACGGAGATACGTCTAAGTGACATTTTTTCTACTAGTACCAATATATTTAGATAATATGTGTTCAGAAATTTTGTTAATAGAGCTGCTTTCTGTCCCTGTGTCGAAGTATAATCACCTTAAAGCATATAAACCTAGGCAAACATATACTTCACATGTGACTCATATTTCTGATGACACTTTATTTTAGAAATGTTCTTGTTATGTACTGTGTTACGAGTATGTCTGGGAAGCTTGGAGTAACAAAATTCTATCAAAACCCTGGCATAGGTCATTGCATTAAGTTTCCTCCTTCAGAGGACACATGCATACAAGCTATATGAGAATAATGAGTGGACAAGATAAGAAGCCTACTTTGCTCTTTGGAGTTAGCATAAGAGGATTTGCAGTGACATTCATGGTCCTCAGCTGATATAAAATATCAGGTTATTTGTATCAATTGTTGTTACAGTGTTTGGAAGGAGTCATTCTAAATACATTAATACAGAAAAAACAAAAAAGAACATTTCTTTTAATCCCTAATAATAGTCTTCCTATAAAGTGTTTTGTGACTGAGAAATGGAGATAGCTGCTGTTAGTGTTTTTCTTTTCATATTTTAGGCAATAGATTGTGGGTTCATTCTTCCATTTAGAATCCACTTTCTGTGTATCACATTTCCAGTTATGTTAATATCTTTAAGTGCCATACTAGTATTACTGAAGTGGTAGTCCTGCATTTGGTCTGAGAATGATGTATGCCCAGGCCTGGAAATAATCATAGCAATCACAGTGAGTGAGCTTAAAATAGCCACCTCTTGTGAACGTGTGAAGTTGTCCTGTAGAAACACAACAGTTAAGAGTTAATTGCAGCCATTTTTTGAATAATTTTCTAGAGAAGCCAGGACTTAAAATGTCAACAGGACTCCACATGATCTTGTATCTTCTGGTTTGGACTACCAGAATGCAACACCATTCATCACCAGTATTATTGGCAGATTTATAACTATGCGTTAGTCTTTTTGTTCTTTTCTAGTATCTGAAAAAACCTGTGTGCATACATTTTAGAAAGTTACGTTTCCTATTATTGTGTTCTTTTGTAAACACATTTCCAAACATTTTGAAAATATGTTCCAAACAAAGCTTGTGACAACTTAAGCATTTGATGATACCTATACACAAGATCAGCCATAAATACCTATGCATGGATTTCTATAAGCATGTATGTGATGCCTAAGGATTTGGTGTATTTTTATGTATTTTTGGTGTGTATTTTATGGAACTTTAGGGCTTTAGAAGTAAGGGATTTCTTGCTCACATATTA
>JAWWEW010000078.1:70958780-70973830 GCA_035583185.1 Anabacerthia variegaticeps | reverse complement strand
TATATATAGGTATATGTGTATATCTGTGTATTGTGATTAAGAACTGTTATCCTTTCATATTCATATTTATATTTTTTTCCCTAATTAAAGGGTTTTTTCTAAATTTAAGGAGAGGCATTATTTTATTTCTTGGCCAACTAGATATCTTAGTTTTCCCCTCGATCTAAGACAAAGAGCTTAAAATAATAGCAAATATCCAAGTTTCAAACCGAACAAAGATTGAAATTAAATTGAAATATTGAAAATAATTTGCCTTTTTTTTACAAAAAATCCATCTAATTCAAAACATCTTCCTTGAGTTTTTGACTACTTCTGAATAACAAGCTGAGATTTTCATAGAACCTTCTATAATGACCACTTTCCTGAATGTTAATTGTTCTTTCAAACGTATCACTGTATATTTGTAATTGTGAATGGTTTTGCCTTTGTGAATGGTTTTGCCTTTGTGAACATTACTTTGCATTTATCAATGCAAAGTAATCTTGTCTGTCATTTTTATCAGCCATTCACACCTCCATGATCCCTCTAAGTCTCTTTGTAGTCAGTTCTAACTTTGTACTCTCAGCATGTTGTTGTTAACTCCCTATTTCTCCTTTTCCACCTTATTTATTAGCAGTTTAAATAGCATTCTACGCAGCACAGATGCCTGAAAAACTCCATGGGAAATCTCCATTGTAAAATAATTTTTTTTTGCATCTTTGATTTCCTATTTTCCCCTATTTCTTCATAAAAACATTGTGTTACAAATCTATGAGACATTTACCATTCTCTTGTAATGACGATTTGATGTTTTTAAGAACCTTTTTTAAAGTAACTTGTGAAAGTATTGAAAACCCAGGCATCATCCCAATATATCTTACCCAAAAGATGTCATAAAATTTAAACAGATTTTGATTTAAGATATTCTGCAGTGAAATCTGTGTTGACTCTTCCCCAGGATGTCACTTATGAATGTACAGAAGTCTATTCTTAAATTGTTTCTACCAACTTGGTCAGTACATAAATCAGTGTTTCTGGTCTAGAGTCCTTTCTAATATCTTATGCAATCTAGTCCCTTCAAATAATGTTTTATTTATGACAAATAAACTAAAGAATAGTTTATTTATTTTTTTATTTATGATAATTCTATACTTGAGCTCTTAGAGTTTGGGGATAAATACTATTTTATTTCTGATTGGTTTGGGAGTTTTTGTTTGTTTGTTTCTGTTATGCTTCTGTTAATTTCAATGTTTTGTTCTGTAATTATTCTACTGACACTTAAGTGCAAGTATTTTATGAAAGTTCTGCCTTATAAATAAGCATAAGAGATGAAGATCTCCTTAAGCTCTTCTGCAGTGAACCCCAGTATGAAAAAATCATGTAACTTTTCTGACTTAAAGCTCGATGAATTGATAGAAACCAAATCCAAAGCGTCAGAGTATCACACTGCAAACATAATTATAGAATATTTGGTTTTAAAATTAAACTTTTGAAGTACAGATACATTGGGAATGCATTGAGACTCAACAAAAAAGGTGGAATTAAATAGTCTATCACCTTTTGTTTTCTATTTGTTTGTGAGGCGTGAGTTTAGGTTAGAAAATTTGCAGAGCTCTTGTGGTATTCTGGAAGTAAGTCTGAGGCACGAGATCTCTTGTGCATTCCTATCACAGTTTCAAAGATATCCAGGCAAAGCTGTTCAGAAATACAGGGCAGCCTTAGCTTATGATTTGCAGAAGACTCCACTCTACCTCTTGCATAATAAATACTTGTGACACTAAATTCCTTCTGCCTCTCTTTGTTTCCTTCTGTCAACACATCTGTTGATGCTCTGCTTCTTAGAAGTTAGCTTATCAAAAATATTATCTCATATTTAAATGATCTGCATCTTAGTTCCCTGGAAGAAAGGTACATAATCAACTCCTAATGTATCACAAGTATTTGTTTGTTATAACTGCCTTGACAGGACCAAATACTACCATTTCTTTTGAAAGAGAAACAAACTGATAAAAGTATTATTACTAATGTTATCCTTGACCCATATAATAACCATTCTACCTGCATATAAGAAATAAATCAGAGAAATTCTTTATTCTTAGAGGGAGCAACAAGGACAGTCCAGATCCACTACACGATGCCTTCCCCATCTTTGAATATCAGCTTTGCTTTTGACTCAATTACAAAATTATTATCTGTTTCTGATGGTTCTGAACCACCTTTAACTTTCACCTAACAGCAACAACACTAGTCCAATGGGACTCATTCTCTCACATTCACTTCTGTCCCTAGCAGATGCTTAAATAAAACTGCAGAATTTAATGTCTCCTATATTCACCTGATTAACTTCACATGGGGGAAAAAAAAAAAAAAGCCAACCAAGAAAAACCAAGGCAGCAAAGAGCATGACGTGTGTGGTTACACAACAGATGTCTGGCATGACCCATCAATCCATGTTTTTTAATCTTGCTTTATTACTACACAGCTTTTCTCTGGAGTGTGGATGGTGAGGTCTTTTGCTTGCCTTCTTTCATTTTATTTTCAGGGAAAGAGTGGGTCAGTGTAGATGTTATTCTACAAAAGAATATAATTTACTGAAGATACATCTAACTTTCACAGCTGTAGCAATTTTCCCTCCAAATAATTCGAGCAATAGCTTATCCTCCTGAAACTGCTATTTTTTTGTGAATAAAATTATTACATATTTTAGGTCATTGGCTTTCAGTTCCGGAGATTTTAAATTAAGTCCCTGTTTTGATACATTTTTTTTAATAATTCTGAAATAATAATATGTTACCTACTGATGTGACTCAGACATACATTTCCATATGCAGTTATTTATCACTATGATAATTTCAATACTGAGTATTTTGCCAGCAGCACAGCCAGATCTTTCTTTTTCTTTTTCCTAAGTATTTACTAATAGCATGTTTTAGACAATTGTTGCAACAGCGTTATTCATAGCTAGAGACATTAAAAAAAAAATCACCAGCAAAGAAAATTGTGTTGTTATGTGATTTATACAAAGCAGTGAAATTATTCTGAAGAAAGAATTATCAAAATGGTGAAATTCAGTATTGCTTAATAGGAAAAAAAAAATTCTACTATCATGTTTTTCCTTCTGTTTTCTCAGAAAGAAAAATATTTTATGTATTGAACGAAAATCAGCAATCACTTGTCAGTCTTAAACAAAATTTCCATACCACAGTCATTCTTTTCTCCTTTAAAAGTCCAACACACTGCATTTCTCATTCTACTACCCCAATCCAGTTTGCTATTAGCACTCGCAGCTGGAGGAGTTTTTAACCTACACTTCTACTTTGGCCTTCTTGTGCAAATTCCACTTGCTGTATGCTGTGGTCTCCATACTTTAGCCTGATTTACACTGCCATGGGCAAAAAGCCCTAATGTTTCTATTTAAGTTTAAGAGAAAGAATAAGCCTTAATTATTAAAGGTTTAAAATACGTGCAGTATACCTTTGTGTGATGGCAAAATAATGCACATCATCTTTGTTTATTTTCTGGGTTTTTTTAATCTGAAATATATCAGCAAATGATAGCTACTTCATTCATGCTGCTTTGCCCACTTTTTTTTTTTTTTTTTTGTTGATATAATTTACACAGAGGGAGAGATGAGGGGAAGCTATTATTATTAAAATGCACAAACAATGCTGCTATCTCCTGCTGTGTCCTGATGGTTCCTGACCCACTACAGGTTATCTGGAACATGTAGAGAGAAAAACAATATGGGCCACAAGTGAAAATTACTATTTTGAAGCAAAATACTTAACATAGCCTCTGTCTTCTGCCATTCATGTTAGTCACATGGTTTCAGTAAAGTCTTTGAAATTAGCTGTTCTCTAAGTGACATCCGTTTAGGGATTAGTTAGTCATGTAAGGATCAGTGTTTAAGTATGGGCTTGTTCCCTCTTCAACCCATCTGTCATTTTTCTGAGATAATACATTAATTTCCATAGCAACAGCCTGTAATGTCACCAATAGGATTATTATGACTTTGCTGCAGGATCAAGCAAAGGAAGCTGGACTGGTCTGGAATAAACTGTTATCCAAGCACAGGAAGTCTGAATAATAGGAAAGCTGTTATAAAAGCCATAGTTAAGCCTCCTTTGCTATCTGTCACATTAAAATAAATAAGAAAAAGAAGTTAAATGTGTTGTGAACTGTCACCATTTTTAAATGTTAATTATGTCCACTTGGTTGGACTTATTCCAGGTTTTGCTGGAGTCCAAGAGATGCACAGTGCTGGCCTAAATCCATGGCTGCTTTTTAAATAATTAAAAAATGCAATCTGACTTTCCAATATTAACACACTGTACAACATCTTAAATACCATTATTTTTTATAACACAATAGAAAAATAAAAGCTAATCCATATACGATGTGAGACACATGCATTAACAGTATTTTTCAACTTGCTGATATTTCAACAGAATTAGAATTTCATCGTAACAGAGTCTGTGACAGATTTTACACAGGCATTCTAATCTCAAACCGATACCCTTTGGAGAAGCTCTCTTACTGTACTCTGCACTGGGCTTTTCATGACCACTTTCTAGGTGGAGAATATGGGCCAAAACTGTTAATAATGATTTAAAATTAAAAAAAGTAAAAGTAATTAAAACACTGCCAAATATCACATTATTTAATTACTAACAGTTATATAATATTCAAAGAATTCTATCTCCTACCAATTCAACAGCCTTGTATATCAGCATGCCATTTAGAGAGCAAAATAATCTTCTTATTAGGCTGATAAAGGTAAATTTAACAAATGTGACAATGGCAGTATGTAGTTATCTGAGTTATAATATAAAAAACTATACCTGGAGAAAAAAAAAATATTATGAAGCTAAAGTGTTCCCATATTTTATGACACTAATGTTCTAAGGCATATTGAAACTTACTGCTGAAAAAGTTATCTATTGAAGTCTAGAACACGCCATGCATCCTACATTTCAATGAACTGCTGTGGGTTAGGTGACCTCTATTTGAAGGGAAAACTGAGCTATTGGGACCCTCTTAGAATTCAAGATGATCTTCTAGAAGTTTTAACTGGAAAAAAGGGAAATGCTTTTTACCAATAGGATTTGGATGAAGTACTTTGGTCTAGTAAATTGCATGTACTGGCTTAATTGCTGAGTTCCCAAAGGATTTAGTGCTGCCATCCTAACTTATTTATTGAAGTCAACCCATTAGTGGCAGCGTATTTAGTGAATTTAAAATCATTCTGGGAATTACTGGGTTTGACTCCAAAATAAACTAGTTTTACAAATAAACTGCAGATTAAATGAATAACAGGTGAATTCTTTTGTTTGATTTGATTTTTTTAATTATTTTTTATCACAACTGTAGAGGAGTTATTTATACATATCTTTATAGGATGAAATCTATTTTCTAATGTATAAGTAGTCACATTTTATTCTACACAGGATTTTTCTTAGATAGTGTGCAAGAATTTCATCAATGCAGTTAGTCTTTCTATTAGAATATCTGCATAATATATGTAACGGTTTATTAACACTCAAGAGCTGACCAGTCTGTCTACAATGGATGCCTGGTGTAGTGAATGAGGCAAGAGCTTTGGATGTCATTTATCTTGACTTTAGTAAAGCTTTTGCTGATGTCTTCCATCACATGCTTATAGACAAAGAAATAAGGTCTAAGCATGTGGAAAGGAAGGCAGACTGAAAACAGTCTGAGCTGCTGAGCTCAGAGGGCTGTGATGAGGGGCATGTCCCTCTGGAGGCCAATCTCTAGTGCAGGGCCCCTGAGGCCCTTGCTGTTCAACTTCCTAACAACCTAGATGATGGGACACAGCACACCACAACAGGAGTGCAAAAGACACAAAACTGAGAGAAGTAGATGATAGACTATATGGATGTGCTGACATTCAGAGGGACCTTGATAGGCTGGAGAAATGGACTCCCAAGGGAATGTGAAGTCCTATATCTAGGCATGGGGAAACCTAGACTCTGGTAAACACTGGTGACAACCAGATGGAAATCACCCAGGAAGAGAGAGACCTGGGGGTCCTACTGGAAAACAAACTGACCATTAAAGAGCAATGAGCACTTGTGGCAATAACATCCTGGTCTGCTCTAGGAAGAGTGTTTTCAGCAGGCCAGGGGAGCTGCTCCTTCCCCTCTGCTCAGCCCTGGCGATGCACATGTGGAATCCTGGGTCTGGGTTTCCCAGTACAAGACAGTTATGGACTTACTGGAGCAAGTCCAACAAATGATTAAGTGAATGGACCATCTGTCTTATGAAAAAAGTTAGAGAGAGCTGGGACCATCCAGCCTGCAGAAGAGAAGGCCCAGGAGCATACTGTCAATGTGTATAAACATCCAATGGGAGGAACAAAGAAAATGAAGACAAACTTCTCAGTGGTGCCCAGTGACAGAAGAGCCAATGCACATAAACTGAAAGACAGGAACTTACCTTTACACATAAGAAAAAAATCTGTTTTTCCGTGAGGATTAACACTGGAATAGGTTGCCTAGTCTTCATCATTGCATATTGTCAAAATTGGACTGGGCATGGGCATTGGCAACTTGCTCTAGCTGGCTCTGCTTCAAGCAGGGAGCACTTGGACTTGATGACAGAGGTGCTTTCCAGCCTCAGCAATTCTGATTTTGTGATAGGTAAAATAGGTAAAACAGCATAGTTTTTATTGAATGGTGAGTATTGAAATGGAAAAACATCAACGGCACACCTTGAGATTCAGCTGGGCATGACTAGACGGGCATATAGAGTCTATCAGATATCTTTTTATTGCATGTTTTTTCCAAAGAAGGTCCATATTCTTGCATTGGAGATTGATTCTGATTTCCTATTCAACTGCTGAGACACAATGACAGAAATGCTAAAATTGTATCTAAGGAAGTTTTTTTATTCCACCATGTTTAGGAGTTTGCTGCACGTCATTGATGAGAGTAGTTTATTTCTGCTATACTTGTAAATTTCTCTCTGAAGTTCTCACCTTTCATATATGCTAATTGCCAACTAAAATCTTGGTATGCCTGGGCTATAACTGAGGTGGCATAAATCTCTAGGGAAAGATAAGTGGGTGGAGGCATCAAATTGTAAGGTCTCATTAAACATTAATAAAAGAGACCTAATTTCATTTTATCCACATGGAAGTTATTAAAATGGTTGTAGTGTATCCATTCTATGAAGTAATTTTCTTGATTATTGTATTTGATGAATATTTTTTTTTTTATTTTCACCTGTAGTAGAGATGTCTGAATTTCCATTTCTGATAGAATCAATTAACAACTTTTCAACATTTCTCTTTAAAAACAATTGCCCTTTTTTTCCTTGTAGAAAACAATTTACTATTTAATTTTATACCTAAAATTAGAATAAGTAAAAGTTCTGTTCTCCTACACATAACTCAAGTGGCAATAATGTCAAGAGCGGCACTGGCATTATCCAGCATTCTCTCTCACACGTGGAGATGCCTTCTGTGCTGTCCTCAATGCCTGCTATCATGAAGACCAATACTTTGCTGGCAAAACTGTCAGAAACACTGACTGAAAGACTGTGTCTCTTCTAAAGCTGCATGTATCAATAATGTTTCCAAATCAGGGGATTTTATGGGATTGGGCACCAGCACCAACTTTCTTATGCTTTCTGCACCAGTACCAATGAGGACCTGGAAAATAAAAGAAACATCCACAACTGGAAGACCTCAGCTTACTTGTACTGACTACTGTCCTTTTTGCTGCACCCATGAGCTGCTGTTAGAATAGGGTTTCCCCTGGATCTGTTCTCTTTCAGATACTCTTTTGAGAGAGAAGATCTTCCACCCAAACAATACCTGCATCCTTATTAATATTTATGGCATTAGAAGTTTCATAGCCATGTGGGCATTGCCTTGAAAACATTGGTGACAGGACGTGTTGTCTGGCAAACAAACAAACAAGCCAAATAAATTTAGTTGTACTGCTAAATAAACTGTCCTGTAGTAATTAGGCAGGTTAGATTCCTAGACTGACAGAACCCAAACTGGATTAACATCAAATTCTTGGTCCTAGATATGAGAAGTTTTCCATTTTTGCCCTTAAAGACTTTGTGTTCTACAGACAATCAAGTTTCTTGAATCATTCTTCCTAAAATCCAAATTCAGTATCTGCTCTGCCAGTCTAGTCGTGTACATACACACTACAGCATAAAGTGTGAGACTTGAATATTTTTACTAACTTACAGTCTGGTGAGATTTTCTTTAATAATTTCCTGCCTGCTGCCCATGTATTATACAAAATGTTATACAATACCAGTAGTTAGTGAACTAATTCCAACACACACTTTTGCCAAGAAATTTGCATCCTTTTTAAAGTTTGGGTTCATAACTAAGGATAATTCCTGTAACTTGTAACACCTTATTTTTTGTAAAAACTCTGAATATTTATTTTGAAATTTATTCAACACCTCCAAAACTTCTTGCAGATGTATCAGATTGCCCCTTGTGTCCTGCTGCCCACAGAGATCTGTTATCCCTCCACTTCACTTTTTTGAGATCAAAGTCCCAAAGTTCTATAGTTTCTTGGGAGTCTTGACTTCTATATACATATGTTTTTCTCTGTGAAACCTCAACTTTCTTCTCTCTTAAAAGGGTTTGGGGTCACTTTCCCATCCGCTACTTCCATTCTGGAGATAAGAGATTTTTTGATTTGTCAATCCTCTACTCTGTAACAAACAAGAATTCAGAGAAATAGCAAGTCCATCAGGTGACTTTTCTATCCATTTCTTTCTTTTCTATTCTGGCATAGACTGTTGCCTAATTCTTGCTAAAGAATTACCATCTGTGGGAAGATCTATATTAAAAATAAGCATTTCTCTATTAACATATGAATAAAGATTCAATGCTATAGTTTGCAAGCAAAACAGAGATGCTGAGTGTGAAGAAGGTCAGTGGGAAGAAAGGTAAAACAAAAGCCTTTCAAGTGAGAATCTCCTGATTCATTCTTTAGGGATCATCATCAGAGGGAGGATTCTCAGATCCCTATTTGTTGATGGTTGTAATTGCTTTGTCCATGCAGTCTGAAGAACTTCCAGCCCTCCTGTTGAGTTCAGGTTTCTTATGGAATGTAACTAGAAGTACTCTTTCATGTACAAATTGAAATATCTATAAATTCTTTATCAGGTACACTTTCCTCAGTGGGATAATGTTGGGTGGTGGCCACAGCTCATTCACATTATTTCTGCTACATATTAACTCCACCACACAAACACTCTTAATCACTAGTAAGTGGACAGTTCTCTTTTCATAACCACGCAACAGTAAGCAAGCTTTGCAATCATGTCAAATCCACAGTCAGGCTGTTGCTATTACCTCTGAAGTGGGTGCTAAACAGTAGAACATCACTGATCTTTTCTGCTTCTCAGTACACCATTCCTTGCGTATGTTATATGTCAAAACCTTTGTAGCTGTCAAAACCTTTGTAGCTGTCAGAACTCTACTTCGGATCCTGCTGTCCATGTTGGTGCAACTGCTGCCTTGGCTCATAAGCATGTTTCCATGGCACTTGCAGCGGATAACTGCCTAGCTGCAAGCCACAGCAGCTCAGAGAAGGGTATCACGATCGCCAATCAAAATACCACTGCCACGCTTTCCCTGGTTCTCATATGGCCATCTGGGAGTTATGGCTTTAACAGCTGTGGCAGTCATTCCCAGCAGAGTTTTGTGCTCCTAGAAACCCTGATGTGTTGCCATCTGAGGATACAGGTGCCAGGATGCCCTGCCTCACTGCCCCAACGAGAAATCAGTACCAGATTCCCTCCAGTACTTCAGCTGAAGTTGTAGCTCACTTCAGCTGCTACAGCAACTAGGAAAAAAAATTGGCAATCACTATTGATGGCCTTTGTTCATAAGTCTTTCTGTTTTCTTAATATATTTTCACCTGGTTGCTGAGTTAAGAAAATACCAGATTTGAGAGCAGCTCTGTCCACACCTTGTTCATAGACCAACCAAATACCCTTTCTAGACTAACAGAAAATATCACTGTGGAAAATATTTTTCTGAAGTTTATGTTATCCTTGAAACATTGGCTCAAGGTTCTTTGAAACTGCAGAAGTTGAAATAAACAAAATGTAAGACCAATACCAGCAATTGACCAACAAAACCCTCTCTCAAAATACTGGCAATTTAGAAGCACATCTCCATTTTGATTTAAAGTGTATTTTCAAGGATTCATATCTCTAACACTCTCACTATTTTCTACTAAATGCTCTGGAAACAATGCAAAGGAGATTTGTGACTAGTGGATTTACTGCTATTTATCTTACACAATAACTATTTGCCCATTTCAAATTATATTCAGCAAGAAAGATTGAACTTATTGCTGGAATAATAATTTGTATTATTATTTTGAATATAACAAAGAGGTAGAAGGTGGGATCCTTGATAAGTCAGTGTCTGTGAACTGAAGAAGATAAAAGCTGAGTAATGTCAGCATATTGTAAATATTTTCCACAAAAGAATTTTTGAGTAATGTTACACACCTCGCTTGCTGAAATGAATTTAACATACTGCACACCAAACACCAGATCACCCTTCCTGTCCTTCTGTAAGAGAATAATGTTATGCTTCAGCATGCAGATAATCTCTCCTTGTGCTAATCACGGTGTTAATGACATGTACAGACCAATTTCTTCCTCTGCTTCTTCTTTATTGTATTCATACACTATAGTAATTTTTTCACTAGACAAGAAGAGGTGAGAAGAAGGTGACGTTTATGAATCCTGAAAAAAAAACCATTGTGGATTATTGTCATTATATTTATTTTTAAACATTTGAATAAAAAGGAAAAAAAAGCCAAGTTTTCAGAAGTCCTTGACACAGTTAATTTCTATGGAAATTAATTGGATGATAATCACTAAATACTTTGGTAGTGAATTTATTTTTAGTTAGAAGCTTCCCTGTACAATTAAATCCTACATTTCTACTTCAAAGTTTTGAGTCACCTTATATATATTTAGTTACATGACATAAGCACTGTTAATCAAATCAGATTTTACTAATATACTTTGTAATTAAAAGCATACAAATTATTAGCATCTACAACGTAAATGTTATTTTTATCACCATAGATGAATATTTTTGTACAAGAATACCTAGGAGATGTGGTGATTCACATCTGTAAGATTGAGGTGAAAAGTGATTCCTAAAAGAGGCAATGTTCTCTTAGAAATTTGAATATAGTCAATCCATGTAAAATGATTTTATTATACAAAAAATATGTAAATACTCCAGCAATGTATACTTATTTTGGTTCATTCCATGTTGAAAGTGGTAAATGTTACTGATAATATTAAATATGTTAGTTCAACTTATGAAAACTATAGGGAAAAAGATAGGAGTCCCTGTGTGAGAGATATACATCCAGCTTGTAGACTACTCCAACAGTCCTGTCACCTCAGGCAGTGCACAAAAGAATTTGAGGAGGCAACTGATGTTTCTCTCAGAAGCATTGGCTCCCCTGTTTTGGTTTGGGGTTTGTGTTTTGGGTTTTTTTTTTTCCCCCTTCAGTGGAAAATGCAAATGTACATAATAAACCTGGCAAATAAATAGCAACTTCTCATCTCCTCCTGCGGATTCCTTTTTCCTATGATTAGTTTTGATACTGGATGACATTAAGGAATAGAGAGTCCTATATAGTAGAATAAGTGTTAAGCTAAAAAACATCTTAAGAAGCTCAAATTCATGGCTTAATAATGTAACACAAAAAAAAAAACCCAAACAAACAAACAAAAAACCCACAAATGGATTCAGAAAAATGAATTTGTATCTCTTAGGAAAAGCTCTCCTAATCCTTCCACTATTCTTTAAATCCATGCCTTAAGAATTGACCAAGTACCTTAACAAATAACCCAAAGCACACTTTGCTTCTACATGCAGAGAAATCCTACACTGAAGCAACATCTGCTATAACTACTTAAAAATATTATTCCTTCTCCTGTGACTTTACAATTACAAGACAAGGTATATTGAGCTTGTATTTATATGCCATATTTGCCATCCACCATATTTGCTATCCACCTGTCTCTCAGTCACTTTGCAAACGTGGTGTTCAAGAATTAGATTTTTAATGATATTTTAAAGCCTGTAATTGAATTTTGTGTTGGCTTTCGGCATCCTGTTTTTCTAAGACTACATAAAATGTTTTCTATGTAGTTATATAAACCTGAGAAATACATACTGAAATGCTGATTTGAAATAAGCGGGTTTGCTGTTTGTTTTCAATTTGTACAAGATGTACTTTGGCTTTGGTAACCTTTTCAGTGCTTTTATGTCAGCTAATACTAAGTGCATTTATAGGATAGGATCAGTCATATGCCCTTAAAAGAAACGCAAATGTTATTTGGAACTGATAACTCCTAATTGCTATACAAATGTACACACAGATATAGCTACATTTTAAGCATT
Organism: Anabacerthia variegaticeps; assembly: GCA_035583185.1. Taxonomy (NCBI): domain Eukaryota; kingdom Metazoa; phylum Chordata; class Aves; order Passeriformes; family Furnariidae; genus Anabacerthia; species Anabacerthia variegaticeps. Next base: position 70,961,406 of record JAWWEW010000078.1, on the reverse strand, counting down.
GAGAGCTACTAATGGATTAATCTAGTAAATGAAGTACAAGATGGCTACACTAAGTAGGATGAAGACAGTTGCCTGCCACACCTGCCACACATTTACACAAAAGAGAATAAAAGAAGGCTGTTTTTGTTTTCATGTCCTCCTGTATTTATTATCCTCTGTGTAAATCATTAACACACTAAAATTTATTCTACTTGGAGAATGCTATGAGTACAGGCTACTGTTAATACTTTCTGCAAGTAAATGCATGGTATTATATTCTGTATACAGATTGTTGTCCATTGTCTGGACCTACCTTTCTAATGAAATGACCAATATACCCTGAAATTAATTGATCATTTGTGGCTTGGCTTGGAATTAAATCAGACTCTAAAAGAGACAGAAAAATATCCCTTAATATTCTATTTATTTTTCTTTATGTCTCTTCCGGTGCTACAAGACTATGGGAAGCCAGTAAGATTTTTCTTGTATTAGCTGTGGATTTATTTTTATATTTAATATATTCAGTGAAATAACCATGGAGCTACACATTTTATATATCCAATACATACAGTAGAATTCACAAAAAGGAGAATAAAGAGGGAATGCAAAGGGGAAAGAGAGAAAGGGAAAAAAAAGAAAAAGGGAATCTGGCCAATAGCTGGTGAGTTATTGTGAAAAGCTCATTATTTTTTACAAGATTTATCAAGTACACTCATTGAAATGTGAAAAAAAAGTAGTGGACATTTCCATTTTTTCAGCATGTCTGTATATCTTCATGTTCAAGCCAAAGAGTTCTCCTGCAAACAGACTCCAGTAAGGAAGAAAGGCATATGAATACTTTTCATTCACTTTAAATTGCCTAATGATTTTCATTTACTGCTTCAAGCCTTTTCATATATTCCCAGTGGGCACGTGCATGGCAGCTTGGTGATCACTCAGCAAAATCCAGTGTCTTTACGTCTGAGTTGGTAGTACCTGGTAGAATCAGTGGAGCCACATGGACAGATCTGCTCAACATGTGAGTTGCCATGTTTCCAACTGCAGGATGTATGAAGGGATATTCCTTGAGTTGAAACAGATGGAAGGAATGTCCTACTAGTAGTAACTACAGACTCTGGACTTCTCTAGTTTGGAGGAAAGGAGGGCAAATGCTCACCTTGTTGTTCTGTACAGTTTCCTGAAGTTAAGAAGTAGGTACTGATCAGTACTCCCTGGTATCTAGTGACAGGACACATGGGAATGATTCAAAGCTGTGCCAGGAGAGGTTTAGACTGGACATTAGGAGGCATTTCTTTATTGAAAGAGTAGTCAAAGTAGGCTTCCTAGAGAGGTGATCAGTGTCAGTGTTTAAAGCAACATTTGGACACTACCCTAAGCAATGTACTTTAATTTTTCATCAGCCTTGAAGTGGTCAGGCAGTTGGACTAAGTGATTATTGCCTTCCAACTGAAATAATCTACTCTATTTGCCTTTGAATTAAATATATTTCAGTAATACCTTTTACTGTGGCAGAAATCACATTGACTCTATCCTGTCTTTATACATAGTATTTTCTTTATGGGATTCTCAGCATGTGGCAATTGATTCAAAAGACTGCATTTCCTGAAACAACTAGAGAACCTGTTAATATTCCACAATGTCTTTTCTGGCATTGCTCTGTCCCAATCACCATTTTTCCATGAACACTGAAAACTTTCTCCATACTAGGATGGGGAGATGAATGAATTAATTTGAAAAATGCAGTCTGTGCCATCATGAAAATATTGCCTTGTATGATCTTCAAAGTCCAGCAAGAATAAAATTGTATGTGGTAATTGACTTGCTTAGGTAGCAAGCCTGAGACTTCTCGGGTGTCACACAAACTGCACCCATGTCTGACACATACTAAGTGATTCTCATTACCCTGCCAGGGATATGTAACAACACAGGACTGTTTCAGGCCAGCATAAAAGCTTGGAAATGTTGAACAACATTATTCAATGACTTCAGATTATTGCCATTAAAAGCTTAAAGTCTCCCAGTCTCTCATCCAACCTGCTGGTAATGATTTGTTTCAACCATCAAGAAGATGTATTAGCTGGTGCTCAGACTAAGTGGTCAGGTCAAGTCTCACTATTCAGTTGACTGAATGCATTCAGAACAGAATTCATATCAAGCACCTATTGAGACAGGATTTAGACTGCATGGATCTCCCTGATTTAATAGTTTCTTGCTTGAACCTTTGTTAGACTGCCACTGGTTTTGGTTTGGCACACTTAGACCAGTTTCTGTTTTTCTCATGTGAATAGAAAGAGCTCTATAAACTTAAATTATTACAGTGCCCAGGTGTTTATTGTGACTAGGGCAAAACTGTATTCCAAAGTTTGTTTTAGTACTGTTTTCCCTCTGGCTTTCTTTCCTCTGCAGTTTGCTGAGGAGAGTAAAAAACTGCTACAGTTGTAAATGGAATAAGTCCCTCCTTTCATCTGTACCTTTTGAGTAGGTGCAGATCTTCCGATATGATTGCTCTAGTTCAATGGACTCAAAGCTTCTTATTCTGTACATTGGGGCCCATTTCTGTAGAACAATATTGTCTTAGTTTGAAGGGAAACTAAGATATTTTATTGGCTAAGAAATAAAATAATCACTCTTCTTAAATTTAGAAACA
>JAWWEW010000078.1:70940542-70958680 GCA_035583185.1 Anabacerthia variegaticeps | reverse complement strand
TGTTAACCACTGTAGTTATGCTAATGCATCGCCTCCAAGCTTTTGGAAGGAATTCAAAAGGTTTGAAACTATAACAAATATTTTGCCCGTTGTATCAACCCATAGATCTAGATCATTCTGTCATCTTACCTCCTTCCCTTAGAGCAAAACAGTGATTGTAATTAACAAATGTAATATCTTGTTGGAAATATAATTCCATTGTTAAAACAGACAAATCACAACTGGATTTGGTGATACATTTCCACTGTGGCCTGTTCTCTGTGACTGAAAAGTGGCAAATTTAAAACTTCTACTCAATTGTGTTCAAAGAACAGTTCAAGTGTTTGAAAGAGCTGTGTTTCACACATCATCAAGTGCAGTGTTTCTGACAAAGTCCTAGACTTTTTTAACTATGATTCCATTTGCTCAGATGTAACAATCTTATATTTCCTAATATAAGTGTTCTTCAGAACGGAATAAATTAATCCCTAAACTGTAATTATTATGAGGGTTTTAATTCCTCTTTTAAAACTTAAAAAAAAATCTCTGCTTTCATGTTTCTAGTCTAGTTTCTTTTCTTTTTTTTTTTTCTCAGAAACAAATGAAACCTAAATTAATCTCAAATTCTGAGATAGTAATCTCAACAGCAAATACTACAAAAGAAATAGTAAATTACTTAGACTGAAAATCTGAATATCTCCAAGTTTCACATTGTCTTAAAAGCAACACATTCCTCCAGCTACAGAGCAGAAAAAGCCTTGTGATCATTTACAGAGGTACTAGTATAATTTTCATTTAACACAGTGTGCACTTAACCCTTGAAAAATAATGAGACTTATGTGCAAGACAGACTTAATACCTTTATCCAAGATACTCATATACACATTCAAAGAATTTACAGCCTTTTTTATGGAAATATCACAAGGAAGAAAAAACAAAACACCAAAACCCTAGATTTTCTTTAAATAGTCGATTGTGTATGAATTATTTGCTCAATACCAGTATTTTTCCATTCTGTAAGTATCTTAAAATGCAAGACATTTTTAATGATTGATAATGTTTCTCTTCAGTGTAGCACTTTAAGAGTATAAAACTCTTCAGAGTCAGCCACTAGAAGGGAAAATAATTCAATGCACTGTAATGCCTGCTACCACATATCATCCATCAGCTGTTTCAGTGGTAGCAAACCACTAGACATGAACATCAAGGACAGTCTGTATTTCAAAAGAGTCAGCTTGAGGCAGCTTAACTGTTTTACCATTGCTAACTGTCATCTGAACTATGACATGCTGCTCTCACTGTTCCTAAATGATGTCGAAAAGAAGAGCATAAAAGAAACTGAATAAACCACAAGAACTGAAGTAGTTCCTTTACCTAACACCTTTATACTTACAAATTACTTGATAACAAAAAACACTGGTCACAGGTTGTATTTGTGTAAAAAAGTGTTGACTATTCTTGCTGAACAGAATTTGAAGTTATTAAAATCAGATCATAAATTAAATCCTGAATATTCTGTCCTGCACCCATGGCTGCCCAGTAAACAGTCCCCTGAAAAAGTCTTTTCATTGCTGATGACCCACAAATAATTCTCTTTGGTGAAACACACTTGCTTCTGTTTTCAGGATTTTGTGTGTTTACTGTTTTGGAGAATTAAATGGGAAGGGATTTGCAAAAAGTATTTTTAACACTCACATTGATGTTTTATGGGTTACAGTGTGTTCTACGTTTCTACAATTTATCAACATATACATCACTTTATCACTGGGACTGTAGTTTATGGGTTTGTTTAGGTTTTTTTGGGGGAAGGTGTTGGTTGTTGGGTGTTTTTTTTTAAAGAAAACAAGCTGTAATCTGAATGATTTCCACCACTGCCATTTAATAGATCCTATGATTTATGTACTTTGTCATTAGTATGGCATGAGAGTTGCAAGCTGGCCCCAGGAAGTTTGCCATTACTTTCATTGGCAAAGATAGTCTCTATAGCAATTGTCATATTGTAATCTGGCAAAACTTGTAGGTTTGTTTACACATAAAGTTAGACAGTGAACAGGCCCAGTTGAACCTACAGCATTATCTATACTGGTTACAAACAGTTTTACTTGACTGGACACATTTTTTATCATTTCATATATCAGTAATAAAGAACACTACAGCAATGGGAAGGTAGTGGGAGTGCTGCTTGGTAGCACACTTAATATTTGGCAAATTCTGGACTTAAACAGTCAGACAGCTACTGTGGCACAAGTCTGAAATGGCCTTCTGAGCACTCCAAACTGTGCACCTTGAGAAGCTTGGAAAGCTGCTCTAGGTGATCCTTTCTGTTTTTATAATTTTTTATTTTTTTTTTGACTCAGAAGAAGAAAATCATTTGCTTTAAAACAGTGAAGAATTCCTGTGAAGAAAGTGCTTCAAACGTTGATGTCTTCCCCAGATAAATTTTCTGAGTATTAAAATTACCTTCCTACATGCAAATATTTAATCTTTAGAAAAGTGAAGAAGGAAATAAAGCAAAATTCTTGGGCAATATTTTAAAATAGTTGTGGATAACTTTACTATTGCTTAAGGTAAAATTTTCAGTCTGACATAAGTTTTCATGATAGGTTAGTAGTGGTTTACTTCAATTATAACCTTTTATTAAGCTTTCAGATAAAGGTAAACTGTTTAGATTTGAAAATTAATTTAGAATTTTAATGCATATTTTCTTGAATCTTTTTTTCCATTTAATCTCATATACAGTTTTAAAGGAATAAGCGTATTTTCAATTTTGTTGAAAGGAAATTTTAAGTGTCTTCTTTGGAGAAAGTCAAACAGATAATTTCTTTTCATGTGGATGATGGAGTTTAATCTTGTTCCTTTTAAAACAAATAACAAATTCGCACAAAGGAGGACCAAAAATCTGAAACTAAGAAATTGCATCATCTGTTTCTGATGTTTTCTTATTTGCAGCAAGCTTCTCAGCTGAAATGTCCATTGCTGAAAGTAATACATTATAAACCATTATTTATGCTGTGAGAGCCAGAAAAAATTGCATATGTATTAGGACAATGTTAAGGGAAAAAAAAATAAAAATTGCACATTCCAGACATTCAATTTTGATTTTTTATTTTTTTCATTTATTTGATCTCTTCTTAGTTGTTTGGGGATTTGTCATATGACTATTTAGAAGTCAATTCTTCCTCTTTTATCTTATAAAAATCACTCTAAGTTGTTTTCAGTTTAACAGTAGTCATTCAGATTGCAAGTTGTTTGTTCATAGTTTAAAGTTCCTGGGTTTCCAGTGATTGATCCTCTGCTTTTTCTGCTTTTTTTTTTTTTTAATCTACAAAATATTATATGCATTTAATGATACATTAACATTCTTTTCAGCAATAAATTTTGGATTATTCTGATCCTATTTTAGGCTTTCTGAACTTGGATGTAGTTCTGCATCCATCAGCATACCCTAAAAGCTAGTCTGCATACGACAAGAGAGACAAACTTATAAATGTCAAAAAGATTGTAGCTCTTTCCTCCTAGGAGATTAAGGGAATAAAATTTATTAGCTGCAATTTTACCATATATATCCAAATAATGATTACCACATTGGTACTTTGCCTATGTTGAATAAGGGAAATAAAGAATAAAATCAATATTTGTTTCAGAGGGACTATTTCCACTCTTCTAGCCACAGCATAAAGAAGTCATGGTGAGTTATGGCTTACAATGAGGTCACAGAAAACAGTAGAAATTATGAAATAAAGCGAATGACAGAAGATGAAGACCTTTCCCAGCTGAAGAATACTCATACCATTAATTCCTAGCAAACCAAATATTTGTAGAATGTGCTTGCATGGGTGGGGGAACGTGCGGACTCAGAAGCACAGGCCTATTGGAAAACGTAATGAGCAAAAGAAACAGTGATTTTAGAAACATGTAAACATCAAATAATGATTTTGCATCCTCCAATAGGTGTCTGTGACATATGTAAAATATATTTTTAAAAAGTCTTTCCCTTATTCTGTGTTGCCTAACTCATAAACTCTTTCACTGTCTTCTTTCTAGTACACTCAAATGTCCCCTTATTCATCGATCCACATTTTTAATATCTAGTCTTTGATGAAGGTAAACCTACAGAAGTAGACTGGAATCTACCAGTACTGCTGGATGAGACCACGTCATTTCAAAATCACTAATCTTGTCTTGTGACTGTCCATGCTATTTTCACTGAGTAGTGCTTTGAAAACAAATAACAGTTTTAATTTCTGCTATGGGTAGCATTTTTTTAGCTTATTAAAGATGGGAGAAACATGTTCTTGTTTGAGTAACTCCATAATCCTCTGAATGTCATGCCTGGCTTTTAAAAAGTTTTTGAAAACAACAGGTGTTCCTCTTTCCTGCAAGTAGCAAACACATTCTATTAATATGGAAAAGTTTTCTAACAATACATGAAATTAAGATCCAGAATGCAGTAAGTGCTGGGGTTTTGATGAAGCAAACCTCCTGGTGACAGTTTTTAAACCTTATTAATGAAAACAGATTCAAGGAAGAACAGATTTTTCCTACACTAAAGCCATATTCAAAGTACCTTGGCCCTAAGCTCAGTGAAATATGGCCAGGGAAGATGGCAAAGCAAAGAGGCATAGATCAGACTCAGTGGAAAGATACCAAAGCATACTAAAAGAAATAGCAATTCTAAGTATCATGGAAATGTACTTACATATTTGAAAAGTCTTTGAGAGTGTTTAATATCAGCAGTACTGTATGCACTGAATATAGTGTTCTAAAATGTAATGGATGTGACAGTTGCTGCTAAGGATTTGAGTAAATGGTAAGTGCAAAATATGACTGAGAAGGACCTGAAATAAAAGAATTTCTTCATCTTGTGAAAGCAAATTCTAATGAGAACTTCCTCAAGAACATAACATTGCACAAAAATATCCAGCGCTTGCAAACTTGCATAGGTCTTGTTAGAGGAGGACTGTATTTAAACTTAGCACATTGCTGAAAGAAAAGATAAAGTGTTCATTCATTAATTCTAGATTTTTTTTTTTCAGGCAACAAACAGAAGTCAAAATTTTAGTTTTCTTTTTCATTCATATTCAAAAACAGAATGCAGAGCTAATAAAACTGAAAAGACTAATAGAAAGCTACTAGTATTAGCAGCAATTTGCATTAAAAATCTGGCATTAAAAATCTGAAAGAACACAATCGTTACTAGACTTCATGGTAGCATGATTCATAAGGGGTTCTTTTTAAGAGCATGAACATATTAGAGTTGTAATTCTGAGCAGAAAATAAATATGAAGTACAAATGCATAGAAAAAAATTGGCTGTTGGCATAGGCAAAGTGGATCTATGAATGATGTCCATGACCCCAATATATGATTTATCTATGCCAAGAGTTCTGGAAAGTGGGCAGGTGATGGTGGCAGCTGCTGGTGTGGGAGCAGTTGTTGCTCATAATTTCCCATCTGCCAGGCAGCAGGAGCAAGAGCGAGCAGCTGAGGTCACCGCAGCTTCCCTGTGGCTCCGTGTTCCTGCTGCAGCCCTTCACACATTCTCACCCATGGAGCTACAAAATTTAATTTTGTCTGTGCTGCCGAGAGGTCTTGAGCCAGCTTTGGGGATCTTTTTGAGTAACTTGAAAGAAAAAATTATTGAGGCAGCAAAGCTGCTGGTCATTGCAAAAACTCCCATTCTCTTTTCATGATATTAAAACGAAAGGTTTCTGTGGCATATTTGTAAATCTGTATTTTCTACACATACATGCACAAGCACATCCCTTCCTAAGTTCTGTCAGAGAAGTTCTGTGAAAGGTAGTTATAAGAATTATTAAGTGTTTCTGGGATTCTAAGGATGCAAAGAAATGTTACCAATTCATGAGGCTGCAATCTTTGCTATCAAATCTGGGGTCCTTAGAGCTTTCATACTGCAGACCTTGGGATGATCTCTTAGAGTTCTCTTCGGCTGATGCTGGAAAACAGAAGATGATCTAAATCACATCAGATCTATTTCTTGACCCTCTGTCAATCACTCTTTAAATAAACAAATGTTTCTTATTCATATTCATAAGCTTCTCACCCTCATTCAGAAGTCAGATTATCTCAGCTACCAGAAGGGGAATATGCAAATCCAGTTAGATGGCTTGCTTTAAAATGGAATAAGTCACCCAATACAGCTTTATCAGCAGCTATTCAGTTTGTCTAGTTAGCAGATGAAGCATTTTGGCATATTTCTAAGCTTTTCTAGCTAAGTTACGCACAGTGGCACACAAATTACAGTTACTACAGCAAAACCATGATTACACTCTAGACCCCTCTCTCCTTTCTTCCTCTATACTGCCCTCAGCAGGAGTAAACCCAACTAAACAAAGAAATAAAACCTGGTAAATTGAATTTGAATTTACTTGATGTAGGTAGTAGAGAACGAACAGCTGTTTTCACTTATGAAAATGTTATATATGCTGATGTCCACTACTGATTTCCCTGTGAAAGTAGTCTAGGCAGAGGACCCTTAAGGGAGTTAACAGGGGATATGTCCCAGGAGAACCAAGGAGATAGGTGAAAAGCTGAGATAAGAATGAAAGTCTTCATAAAAATGAAGGTGAGGACATGATGGATAGGTAAATTAGACAGCAGTGAGGTTTAAAACTGAAACAAAAGTAAAGTCAAAGAATCATAGACTCATAGAATGGTTAGGGTTGGAAGGGACCTAGTTACAACTCTCCTGTCGTGGACAGGTAAGCTTCCATTAGACCAGTTTACAGCTTATAGTAAAGAAGTTTTTCTTATATTTAATATACTCTACCCTGAGTAAGGGTGAGACATCCCTGAGTAAAGGATGAGCAAGAAATTAGTGCTCCACAGGGAGGTAGCCAGTTGGGGCTCCATCATGATCCTGTCAGCAAGGAAGAATCAATTCATATCCCTGAAATAATTTCTACCTGTCCTTCCTTCTGCCACTTAATGCTGTACTTTTACTTCCTGATTCTATGAAGTATTACAAGAATCCACCTCTCAACCAGCAGCTTCAACTCACTTTCTGCTGTGTTTTACTAAGAAGAAAAGTACAAATTCATTGTGAATGTTGAAAAATCCAGAACTGGGAAAAGAGGAACAAGGAAAAAAAAAAAACAAAAACAAACAAACAAAAAGAGCTAAGGAGGTATGAACCAGTCTGCTTAATTTATACTACTGGAAACATTTTCACAGAGAAAATCATGTCTGTATCGATTTCCATTCATCTGGCAGTCGTGAAAGTTCAGGCCACAAATACTTGAAATATACAGATGAATTGTAAGAAGAATGAAGGAAAACAATGGGATTTCTCAGATATCCAGAAAATATAGATAATATGAGAATGGATATAAACTCTTTAGAGGAGAAGTTGGAAGGAAAATAAGTGTTAAATCTTCAAATACATAAAAGACAGATGTAAAGCAAAAAGGTATCATCTGTTCTCCATGTGCACTGTCAATAGAAGAATAATGGATTTGAAATGAAATAGTGCAGATTTAGCCTCAGGAAGACAAAAAGACTAATGGCCAGTTTGGGTCAGGTGCCTTGGCCATGTTCCCTTCCAGCTTTTTGTGTGCCTACTTGCTGGCACAACATGGGAAACGGGAAGGTTCTTTGATTCAGACTAAGCACCATGTAGCAACAGGCAGACCATAAGTGCGTTATGAACACTATTCTCATAGTGAATTCAAAACACAGCACTGTACCCACTACTAAGAGGAAAATTCATTCTATCCCAGCTGAAACTAGGGTGATACACAGAACACAGCCTCTCATGATTACTTTCTGTTCTGTATTTCTGACTTCCAAGTGAATAAAAATAAGATTTTCGCTGTGTACATATAGATATGTGTGTGTATATATATATATATATATATATTTGGATATACAGTTATTCAAATTTTCTAAGGCATACAGCCACTTTTTCTTACTAACCTAACAATTAACTAGAATAGTTAAGATTTTGTTGCCTGCAACACAAAGTATGCTAATAAGGAATGTTAGATTTTTCAGAGGATTAGACAACTAAGGGAAGGTACCTAATAGGCCTTAAAAACATGTGTAACAACTAATGATCCTATCTCTCAATGAAGTAGTTGAGATATATGCCTACAGCACCAGATTTTTAAAAAACGCTGAGCCATAATTTCCGGATTAATCTACATTTAGTGATTGGTGGAGTTTTGCCCCAGGTATTTTGTTACATTTTGGTTTGGGGTGTATTGGTTTTGGGTTGGGTTTTTTTTTTGCCTTTTTGATTTTAACAATTGGGTGGACATTTCTCCAACTTAGAAAAAGATACAGAATGAGGAGAATAAAAAATATTAAGTCCATAAGTTTGTTCTCTAATTTTTAAAGTTTATAAACTGTAAAAAAATTATACAATAGCAAATTTACAAGCTCAAAAATAGAAATGCCAATAAAAAGGTCATAGAAATCCTATCTAAAATGAATCACTCAGTTTTATCTAATTAAAAAAAAAATCACAATAAAGAAAGTGCTATATTTTGGGTACAGAAAAAATATGTATTTCTACAAAATCCATTTTTCCAATAATTTCTTCTTGGTCTCTCCCTTTTCTTTTCCTAGACTGAAGTGAAAGTGATTATGAAATAACCCCTCTGTTAATGGGGTGTGAAGTTGACAAATGTTGGCCTATGACTTATGCAGTTCATTAACACATACTTTATCCTCAGTTGGAGTCCTGCTGTTTTGAGTCAAACTTTGTAGATCCAGAAATATTAATCTGCTTTCAAAACTATCAGATATGAGAAACAATCACAGAACATTTCCAGTAGGTCCCTTCAGAACATATTTTCATCCTCATAACATTTGTTTATAAGCATGGTTTTTTTGTTTTTTTATTTTCATGTAAAACATATGAGAATAGATATTCTTGGTTGTAGACTGGTGCTCTAAAGGATGACTGACTCATCCCAGCATGACAATTCTTATCTTCCCTCATATGTAATTTTCTGGAACAAAGAAATTATAGTGTTAAGATTCCTGCTAGGTTTTTAAAGAGTCTCTGACTCAGTTTTGTTAACAAAAAAATTAGCTGCAGACCGTAGATCATTTCCTAAAATCTGACAACCTAGACCTCAACCATGGTGGAGATGCAGATAAAATGCATCTTGTCCATATCAGTATTTCAAATTATAGTGAGTAGGGAAAAAAAAGGAGTGTGATTGTTTACATTTCAGAGCTACACAGAGAAATTTTTTTTTTCATTTTTTTTGAAATTATTTTCAAGCACAAGCTCGAGTGGATATGTTTGTTATAAGACAGAAAAAATAAAAGAGCTTTTAGAAACAAAACAATAGTCAGTTGCTCTGTGACATTTCTCAGTGGGAGAATCCATTGGCAGCTATTCAACTTCATTTGTAAGCTAACTTTAAATTAAGTCTAAATGTAAGCAGTCCTTAACCATACTCTTCCACCTAAATAGTGTTGAGTTTGGAGTGATTTAAACCCACCAAATTATATGTTAAAACTCAGGTGCTTACCTCATGAACTTTAAACCACTTAGGCAATTGTTCAGCTTTCTTTACTTTCATGCGGCCAAGGCTCAGAATTATATTTAAGTCAAAGAACTGCAGAACACAAGTATCACAGGACTGCCATAGGATAGTTTCTTCTTTCCCAACCTGTGGATTAGTTGGTGTCATGAAGAGCAAGCAACAGACAAGTGATAAGATGCTGTTTATCATGTGTTCACTTTTGGAGTGACTAGACTGATAAAAAAAAGAAATCTGATATAGCATTTGAGGTGTGCAAATAAATATAATCAGAATTTCTCTGGTTCTGTTTAAGTGTTTCCAGAGCAATTCCTGCTTTGTCAGTTTCAGAAAATCATTTCAAATAGTTATCCTAGCAGTACCTGCAATTTCATTAATCCTTAAACTACAATATTTTTATTGCCTGAAAGTTTATATAGGAACAGTCTGCAACTATGCCTGAATTCAGTCAATTTAATACTCAGAAGAAATACTTCTGGTCAATCTGCTTTGTCTTTTTCACCCAGTCCTAGTGGCTCTTCAACACTAAGAAAGTACAAAGTACTAAAGCAGGCATGTTTTTGCCTGGGATCTTTAGAATTTGTTTTTCACCTCTAGAAAAACACAAGATTATCATTAAGATCTATGTTTTCCAGATCAGAAATTTCAATTTCTTAAAGTTTCCTCTCTCATGCCTTTATAAACAATTGGACATGACAAGAAGGGTTTGCTTTACTTTACTACAAGAAATAGGCATGTGTAAAGTAATTTCTTGCAGAATATCCTTTCCACAGTATGTTACTCCTTATTGAAATCCATAAAACAGTCTTGGAGTGATAAAAATGTCTTTTTGAATTAATGAATAAATGACACATTTCACATTTCCTTGGAATAATATTTTCTCTTTATCTTGATATTTTTTGTATGTAATAAATGGGAGAAAATATTTATTAATTCTTCCCTTAATGATTGTATTATGGCATACTGTCATTACTCAATATGCAATACAGTAATGAGGAACACATGGTACTTAAAAAGGTATTTGTCTCCTTAGGTTGTACTACTTCTTCTGAACTCTGTATTCTTTTTATTTCTATATTGGATGCAGCTACATAACACAAAGTTATTTACACTAGCAAGAGAAATAGAGTTCAGTTCCATCTAAAGCAGATTTAGTAAGTATCCTGATTTATAAATAATAAAAACACTAACCATGTCACCAACAAAACAAAACGTAAAAAATAGATTATGATAAAATATGTACCACAGAAAAAAGGATTTAAAGAAAGGTAAGCTATTAAAAAAAAAAGAACCCTTAGGGGATTTAGTTTTTTTTTTAAATAATTTTGTAGAGGTTTTTTTTTGTTTTGTTTGTTTGGTTGGTTTGGTTTGGGTTTTTTAAGATAAAGCCACCTATTCTAAGCATACAAAAAGAAATATTTAAAGAGAATAAGGAATTTTCTGCATTATAGAACAGACAGCTTACTTAGTCAGGTTCAGGTTAGGGGGAAAAAGTATACTTACTCCTTAAAACCATTTTATGAAATGAACAAGACAGTTTATTGACTTGATAAATAAGAAGGGAAAGGAACTAACAATAGGAAAAAAAGAATTTAAGGGAACATGGAATTAAGATTGTCTCTTACATCCTGGGTTTTGTTTCTCTTAGTACTTTACATCCAACAAGTGACAGACTCTTTGTTGTATAGTTGATTGCTTTGGTAAACTAGCTACATTAAGAACTGATACATAACCATTTGAGAACAAGAGAAAGAAAACTAGTGATTGATCTAAAAGGCAGTGGAAATTTTTCAAGAGTTTTCAGATACCTTTGTCAGTGCCTGGTCTAGCACATTTTGTCATGCTGGTGTTCTTATCTTCAATTCATAGCAGGAAGCTCTGTCACTTGTTTAAGGTTTCTATTGCCTCTATTGCTGCTGGCTTCTTCTTTCTGTACATAGGGCTTTATAACCTGTCAAGGGCTAAGTTGGTTCATACAGTAGTCCTTTGTTACAAAATACCTTATTTGTTCATGGAGATAGTCTTTGAATTAAACTTAAAAATACTGCCTTCTTGTGTTTTGTATCCAATGATAAAAGGCATTTTTTTTTTATGTGCCATGCTAGTATACTGTCTTTGACCCTACGTATACTGCAACCATGCTATGCCGTGACCTAGAAGATCAAGGAAATCAAAGGTTTTTAGAGTTTGTTCTGAGGAATACAGAACCCTAATTTAAAACAAAGTGAAGTATGATTTGAGCACAATCTATTCTTGACTGGTTACAGGAGTTCACCTACAGAAAGTTTTTCAAAGTAGGAAAGTCAAATGTAGCCAGGTGTTTGTGGCAGTGGAACTAATGAAGCCTTCTTCCAGCTGCATTCCTTTTCCCTGAAGCTTTACCTACAGTAGTCCAGCAAAAAGCGTATATAAACAGGTTCTTCTTATGACACACTGCAGGGAAGAAAGTAACTGAGGCTAGTTTCTTCCTAAGAAAATATTGACTGGGTTCTTTCTGCCTTTTCCTCACTGACAGCAGCAATTTGCATCTTCACCCTCCATCTAGTGGCTCATATTCAAGAAATATGAGACCATTTTTCAGAGCCAACATGCTCAACAGTTTAGAGTGTTATGAAGAAAAAGCTGTTGGCAAGAAGACAAAAGGACATTACAGACATCCTAATAATGTAGTATTTCAAATGTGTGTGTAGCAGTAACACAAGATACTTTCCTCTTCTCAGCCCCTAGAACACTCATATCACATCCCAAGGAACTGACAGGATCTCTCATATTGGTGTAATATGTATGTTTGTGTCTCTGTACAAATACATATATGTATAATTATACACACACTGGAGGGACAATGTGCAAATATCCCCGTGTTCAAGTCTAATTATGAGAAAAGACACATTTTAGGAAAGCGCTTTATCAGCCTTCCCATTCCCCATGAAGAAAGATTACTTCTGAAAGGCATAGATAATGACAAGGCTGTCAAGTGGATGGCTC
The DNA here is from genome assembly GCA_035583185.1 of Anabacerthia variegaticeps. Taxonomy (NCBI): domain Eukaryota; kingdom Metazoa; phylum Chordata; class Aves; order Passeriformes; family Furnariidae; genus Anabacerthia; species Anabacerthia variegaticeps. Next base: position 70,946,199 of record JAWWEW010000078.1, on the reverse strand, counting down.
ACATTGCTATCATTACAGATTTGTATGTTTTCTATTGCTCTGTCACCTAACAGATGCTTTTTACCTCAGCTATAAGTTAATTAATCTTTGATGATAAAAAATCAAACACAAGGCAATGCTACACTAAAACTCACTGTGTGTGTTTGCCTGCCATATTAACTAAGAGAGTAATTTTCAGTTCTTTCTTTTTCTCCTATTCATGAAAAATAAGTTCAGACATCCTGTCAGAGATATAAGCAAATGATATAAGTAACTTAAAGTGGGATAAATGTTCTGCATTACAGTAGGAAAATGAGTAACTCTTGCATAGAATCCAATGCTAAAGAAATTTGATAATTGAAAGAATCTAAGGATCTGATATACCTGACATTAAATTTACCACACAGAAGACTTTAATTTTACTTTTCTGAAAGATATAACTAAACAGCAACTAGTTACAGAAACATGAAAACACAAAACAAAACAAAACAACAACCCCTTCATCTAGTTACATAATAATAGTAAGGAATATAATACTGCTGAAAAACTTGGAAGGCAACAGATAATATTCTGAAGAATTCAAAAATGCCTGAAAAAGTACTGTAATGTGACCATTGCTAGTGTTGATGGTATGCATCATAAGAACATCTTCCTTTTCTTTTCTATTTTAAGACATAAAACACATTACTTTTTTTTTTTTTATTTATTGACTTATGTTTCTTCTGAGAATCCTGCAGATGATGACAAGACATGCTTAGGAGTTTTAAAGAAAAAAACTTCGTTGATAATATAGGTAAAATCATTGTATTTATGCTTCATAATATCTTGCAATGTAGTTGATCCTTCAGTTTCTTCTAAACCATAGTAAAAATCTGTCTTTATATGCCACAGTTTTGGGGGGGTTTTGGGAGGTTTTAGTTTGTTTGTTTTTTTTTTTTTTAATTTTATTTTGTTTGTTTGTTTGTGTTTTTTGGTTGTTTGTTTTCGGGGTTTTGTGTTTTTTTGGTGGTTGGCTCTTTTTTCTTCTCTCCTCTCATGAAATATTAGCTCAGTTTGCCTTTAAGTGCCCAGATAGAGCAAGATTCCTTTTTTCACCTAGCTAAAGGAGTGGAAGTTGGCTTGGATTGTAGCCCAGTGTGCAGTCTTTTCCTGATGGACCAAAAATGGGAATCAGATTGAAGGAGGTATCTTGTTTTACTGAGTGAAAACTCTGGAGTACAGAGCTTTTAATTTACCCTATTTTGAATTCAGATGAAAGTCACTAATTAGCTGAAATTGTAATTAACCCCATCTAAGTAAATGAATAAAGAATTTCACTGTCATACATTGGTGGCTTTGTATAGAGGAATGGTAGTTATAGATATCAATGCAGAGAGTTCAAATCCACATTTATCTAATCATCATAATGTAATCCAAGCTATTAAAGCAATTTCCTCATGCTGGACAAGAAAGGGCTTTGGATCATGCCAGGCTACAGCAGATCCTGTTTGACTTTCTCATGATTACTCTAAAAGTTACAGCAAACAGTCCTTCTCAGTAAGGTAGAGCATAATGAGCAAACATAAGATTTTGCAGAAGAATACACGAAATATAAGAGAATACAGTTTGATTCTGAAAAACAAGTATGACTCACTTATGTTGTGATTTAACCCCAGCCAGCAGCCAAGCCTCACACAGCCACTCACTCGCTCCTTCTCCAGCAGGATCATGGAGAGAATTGGGAGGGTAAAGGCTAGAAAACTCATGGGTTGAGATAAAGACAGCTCAATAGGGAATGCAAAAACTGCGTGGAGAGGCAGAACAAAACAAAGAATTAATTCATTGCTTCCCATGGGCAGGCAGGTGTTCAGCCATCTCCAAGAGACCGGGACCCCATCACGTGTAATGGTGACTTGAAAAGACAAATGTCATCACTTCAAATGCCCCTCTTCCTCCTTCTTTGCCCTGCTAATACTGAACATGTTGTTATATGATGGGGAATGCTCATTTGGTTGGTTTGGTTCACCTGTCCTGGCTGTGTCTCCTCCCAGCCTCTCATGCACCCCCAACTTCCTTGTCAGCAGGGCAGTACAAAAAGCAGAAAAGTCCTTGCCTCTGTGAAAGCCCTGCTCAGCAATAACAAAAACTTCTCTATATTATCAACCCTGTGATAAGCACAAATACAAGACATAGTCCCATACTAGCTACTCTGAAGAAAATTAACCCAGACCAAACCAGCACAACTTATCTTCAAATACTTAATTTCATTTTAAAAATCTACTTTTAAAGTTATCGAATCATAACAAATCATATAAAGTATGAAATCAAAATGTCATTTTAAATTAACATTTTTTAGTTTTAATTTTACACTGGGCAATAGGTGTGGAGTAATTCATCCCATTATCATATCCTGACTGAGGCAACTCCAAGTATAAATATCGCTGAAAAGAAGGCACACAAAATGTAGCCTATAATCCCTTCTGTCCTCACATGGTACCATCTGTAGTGGAGAGCTAAATGAACACTTTTGAAAATATTATAAATATGTAAGAATCTTAACCCAGCTGACTTTAATGAAAAACTCTATGAACTTAGATTCTTAAATACTTCCCTCTGGAATCTTCCGATTTCAAGAACTACACTTCAATAAGATAAATTGGAAATAATGAACAGGAAAGAGGACCAATATCTATGACCAGATTGGAACTGATTTTAAAGCTCTGTAGAGATATATGCTGTTTCTAATTTTGTTGTTAATCTAGTTTGCCAAGAAATGCCAGAGAACATTTTGCTCTTACAGTATTTTAAGTCTATTACCACTTACAATAAAGCTGCAATTATTAATAAGTATATCTGAATTCACTGCCTATTTCAAGTGATATTTTAATAGGTTATTTTTCAGTGTTCTTAAGAGAAAGCAGGTTTGTAAAGAATTTGGATTGTATTGCAAGGCTTTCATTTACAGAAGTGCTCAGTGCAGTCACCCATCTTACACTGAATTTTTTGTATTTTTAACATTTTTACTCATTTGCAAATGAATCTGATGAAGCAAAGCTAGCTGCAAAAGCATTATCATAATATGCAATAATGGAAAATAAAACCATCAGTTTATGTCTACCCTATTCTTCTTTTCTTCCTCAAATTGTAAACATTACATTATTATGGCAAACTTATTACATCTGAAGGCATAATTATGTAAACATGGTGGATATCTATTATAAAAGCATTTAGAACACAATATCACAGAGACAGAAACGTTGTTTTGTAATGCTATCAACTCTATATACTGAAAGTCAGTGAAAGTTCAGCCACATAATTTTGGCTACAAAAATTATGTGATACTAAGAAATTGTCAGTACAAATTGATGCAGTACAATTGTTGCACTCTTTTGGCTTTTAATAACATTACTATTCTAAGATAAAATTTCAGATTAGAGTTTTCATAAATATCTTTTGTAATCCAAGGATCTGGGCAAATAAAAGGAATAGAAGGACATAGGCAGACCACGGATCAGGTGTTCAAACACTGAAGAAATAATGCTTTTACTAGAAAATGCTATAATAAAGACTCTCATAAGTGTTTGTATTGTCCAGGTAAAAAGCCAGAAGAATGAGAAGATGACTTGCTCAAACAAGGTGCAGGTGACAGGTACAGCTTTGCTATGCTAAATAATAAGAATCATCAGAAAGGGCAAGATTAAACAGCTACTTAATAACTGCATGCTTCTTTTTCTGTAGACAAAAAACATATGAAATTGAAGGCAAACTAACTGGACAATAGTTTGCTACTTCAGATTAGTAGCTAAAATTGTATTACCTCGATAAAGCAGGACATTTGCAAATTGTACCCTATTTTGTATCTGAAACCCTACAGATTCAAATATAAACTCTAAAACTTTTGGCATATTATCTGCAAGAACTGATTTTAAAGGATACAGCAAAAATATGCTTCAGTAGTTCTAAGCAGCTGTCAAGAAACAGTAAACAAACTAAATAGGCAATGTGTTTGTTTGTATGTGGGTATACACAGGCAAGAACACAAATGTCAGTACAGAAAAGAACAAGCAAAAATTAACATTTTTAGGTTGCCTTTAGTTGTAGGTCGATGGCAAGTTGAATATGAGTCAGCAGTGCTCTGGCAGCCAGGAGGGCCAACCTGGCCTGGGGGCATCAGGCACAGCATCGCCAGCCGGTCGAGGGAGGGGATTGTCCCACTCTGCTCTGCACTGGGGTGGCCTCACCTTGAATATTGTGTGCAGTTTTGGGCACTGAAATATAGGAAAGATATTAAGCTTTTAGAGAGTGTCCAAAGGAGGGTAACAAAGATAGTGAAGGGTTTTGAGGGGAAGTTGTATGAGGAGCAGCTGAGGTCACTCAGTCTGTTCTGCCTGGAGGAGACCTCATTGCAACCTACAACGTGGTCACAAGGGAAAGTAGAGAGGCAAGTACTGATCTCTTCATTCTCATGACCAGGAACAGGACACGAGGAAATAACATGAAGCTGAGATAGGACTATTTGGTTTGTGCGTTATTAGAAAACCTCTATCTTTGACAAGTTAAATCTCAGAATAATGACAAAGATACCTCAGACTGAAGCCCTGGTCTTTCACTAAGATTTTACATTTCCCCAGACCTTCTCATTGTGTGCTTGGGGGACTGTTCATTATAGAATATCCTGAGATGGAAGGAACCCAATAGGATCACTGCAGCCCAGTTACTGGTAGTAGCTCTACAAGAGTTGCAATAACCCATCCTTAATATTGTATAACATTAACAGCTCCTGACCACAATATCACCAAGTACAGATAAATCAACCATTCCCTGAGAATCCGTGTTATAAACACAGTCACATTATGTTATTAGGAGTCAAGTTGCCCAGATAAGCCCCACAAGTGCCTTCTACAAATTCAGGTTTCAGTAACACAGCCTTTCCTCGGTGAGACCTTAATGTATCAAATAAAAGAGGGAAACAAGAAAAAAACCTGTCATCCCTATCTATGATGCCTTTACACTGCTGCATGTTGGAGTGAATCAGAATATAGTACTGAGAAAACAATAGCAAGTTTTGAAAACATCAGAAATTATATACATGGGTATATAGTGGGAAAAAAACAGTTCTTAAACCCAGTTGGCTGCTTCAGCTATGTAATTAATATTTTACTGAATAGTTCTCCAATACAAAAACAATCTGTGACATTCAGTAAACATCAAACTCCACCAGAAACATCACACCTTTGAGACTTACCATGCAATAAATGATCAGCTCATCTGAGCACATAAGTTCAGACACTCTTGAAGCTCAAGAGTATTTCTGTAGTTAATTGACATAATCTCTACAGGGAGGATATTTTTAATAAGCAGGATTAGATTACAGACAGTTACCCTTGAAAGAGGAAAAACTCATGTTATATACCAAACAAAAAGCTTATCGGGCAGTCATTTATATTTTGAAGTTTATTTGGAGGTTCAGATACCCGAATAAATTGCCATTCTACTCAGAAAATTAGACTGCTTTTTGTAAAAGGAAGGATATGAGTGCATGAAACAGTATTCACAGAGGATGAACATGGAGATAACATTGTTCTGATTTTTTTTGACCTTTAAAGGCAAGAGACATGTTCGTGTGCTAGACACTCTCCAGGATTACAAACATCCATGTTAAAGACAACATAAGTTTCCAGAAAAGTTTCTGAATTTTT
>JAWWEW010000078.1:70901182-70940442 GCA_035583185.1 Anabacerthia variegaticeps | reverse complement strand
TGTGCTAGACACTCTCCAGGATTACAAACATCCATGTTAAAGACAACATAAGTTTCCAGAAAAGTTTCTGAATTTTTCTGACCTTAACAGTATAAATGACAGTGTGTCAGATGTGCTAACTATTCCCTGTAAAATGGACTCAGGGCTCTCCCAAGTGGCGAGTCCAGACCCTTTATTCAAAGGAAACAAACTTTTACCAATTCCCTACAGATATGTGCATGTCTGCAAGCTCCCAGCTTCCCTCTGAAGACATTTTTCTTGTGGCTGATTATAATGTATGAAATAGGATTCACTGTGTTTATATACATAAATATGCATATGCACATTGCCAATTTTTTCATCTTGTTTTACTGCAAGTGAAGCATAAATTTCTTTGCTTGAAAGTTAGTACTTTTTTAAGGTGAAGTGCCTGCAAAAGATGCTAAATGAATTAAAGAAAGTTAAAGTTAGGAATTATTTTCAAATATACATAATTTAACAGCCAGGTCATTCACCTTCAGAGCATGCGCAAATTGTTCTTTGTTCCTTGGATTTAAAAATATTTCTCTGCGAAAAATAAAGAAAAAACATTTTAGCATATACAGAAGTCTGCTTGTAACCTTCACTGTGCAGCTGCTTTTTATCAAAACATTTTTTGATGACCTGTAACTCAAAAAACAGCTTGACAGATTTAAAATCATAATTTGCAGGAAATATACACATTTGGGTGCCACTCTGCAACAAATCCATTACCACTGCAGAGACGATAATCTACATAAACCATACAAACCTTCATATCTAGGATTAGCTCTAGTTAATCCTCTTTTTACTTCTCTCCACTGTCTTTCTGTTCCCTGCTGCACCACACATAAATGACTTGCTTTCATATTTTAAGTCCCTGTGACCTATCTCTGCCCAACCTTTCATCTCTTCTGTGATAGCAAGACACTGACTCCCACCTACAGTTTTGCTAGAAATACCTGTACATGTATTTGTTGATATTTAGCTGCTTTTCAACAAATATTTTCCATCCTTTATCTAAACCATCTTGAGGGAATGGACTATACATTCATTTCATTCTGACCCCTCCTATTTTCAAAATGTTGACGTTATCTTTTTTCAAATCCCTTAAATCTACTCTACACTTTAAAACCCATAATGGATTGGTAAATGAAGTGTGACTCAGGTGTACCCCTTGCATTATTTTCTCCATCTTGAATATTTCTAATTCTACTTCATCTACTACTATAGTGCATAGCTATGTTGGCCTTCCTGACATACCTCATTTGCCATATTTGATTGCTGAAGGGCTAGTTTTCATAGGTGCCGGTCATGTACATTTTTTCCCTTTCTTCCTTTCAAAACATTAAGATTCTAATATGTCAGGTTTTGAAAAACTTCAAGTATCTTGAATTGCATCATAGTCAGAATGAATACTTATACTCTGGTTCTGGATTTATAAAAAATAATATATCATTCTAGAGGCTCTGACAGACTTTTTCTGACAAAAAAAATATGTTACAGATATGGAGAAATTCTATCTTAGCATATAAGTTACATATTAAAGTCATTTATCTTCTTTCTGAAAGCCTAAAACACATTCTCAGTTGGCAGTTGGCAGCCTAAAGAAATTAGGGGCATTCGTTTACACCGACCACAGACTTTGAAGTGTGATAACTTCCCATGCTTCTCTTTTTATTTATCAACAGGCCTTCGAATTTACACCATCTTACCTTATATTCCATCTTTATTGAAATCATAATGTTCAGCTCCTTTTCATGACATTAGTAAAAAGATACCTAATAGAAAAGAAATAAATTAATCAAAGAGAACCTATGCTGTCTTCTATTTTGACTTATACCAGTATTTTGGAAATTAAATGTAAACTTTACACTGTTCATCTTAGCCCTTTTTTCAATGGTAAAAACTATTTTCTGAATCATAAATGATCACTGTAGTTGATGTTTGTCTGCTTTCACTAGGCAAAAGACATGCAGATCTAATCGAGACTTTACATCAAGCTGGAATGGCATGCCAGTTTAGGCCTTTATGTTGTGAAAAAAAAATGACAACTTACACCTTTCAGTAGAATGCAATCATGCGATTTCTCAGTAACATGTCATTAAAGCATAAATTAGCTATGATCTTCCTAGCTGAAATTAATAGAAAAATCTTTTCAGTCTTCCTGTGATGCAGGAGCTGTCTATTGTGGGGTTAGAAGCACACTCTTCTGTTTTTTGAGACTCATGTCATTTGTCAACCCCAATTTCCATGTAACAAGCAATAGGATGAAATGATAAAATGATGCCTCATAGTAATGGTTCGAAACAATAAAAAGGTATGTTCAGCTGGGAATGTTGTCATCAATTCATGCTTTTCAGTGAGGAGAAAAATAATTTTGCTGAGCTGGTTTTCATGTGAAGTATAAAATTTGAATTGTAAGCATGATTTATATTTATAATTGCTACCATTTAGCTGGATTTTAAAACTGGAATGATAATAGTGAATAAAAGGTGTAATTAGCCTTTCTCTAGTAGTTACATGAGTAACAACACATATAAATCCCTTGTGATTTTGTTTGTGCGATCTGATAGCATATCTGATGGGCAGCAATAAATAGCTCATAAGGGACCGAGTGTTAATTTTTTCAATTACTCTGTTTTCAGGGTCTGACCACTGCTCTACAGACTGAAACTAGTACAGGTGGTTATATTGACATATATTTGAATAGGGAGGGTATTTTATAATCATGTAAGAGAGGAGGGCCAATAGATGTACCAGTATCAGCATGTGTATAAACAACATGGACTTTCCTTTGTATAATGCAGTGTTTTTAAAGAAAGTGTTCTTCTGTCAAAATTGGACCAGTTTTGAGAACACCTATGAAGCTATAGTTGGACACAAATTAGGGGTGAGGCAGCTCAATATCATTCTGAAAATAAATATTTTGCTTCATCTTTCTGAAGTGCTGCCATAAAGATTACTGAATTCTTAGGCTTTTCCTCACTGGGACACCAGTAATCTTGAAATGCTTAATCCTGGATTAATTCTCAAGCTTGTCAACTTTACTGGAGAGTCTTGCATTGTCCTTGATTAGCATTGTAATTATGTTACCATGTCCTAAAGCCATACTTTCCACCTCATTGACATTTCACTACAAAACATTTATCTACCCTGCAAATTCTTTGCATATTTCCTTAAATACCTACACTGAGTCCCATAGACCATCTATTTTTTTACACATTACATGTACAGAAGTATAACTTAAGCAAATTCAGTGAGCCAAGTTCACACTCGGCAATATAGTTAAATCCAGAATATCGTGACTCCTGGGAAGCATTGTTTCTTCTCTAGTCTCTAATCTGTGTTTGCCCTATGGATCTAGAATTTTTAACTTTTAGATCAGTTCAGAAACCAAACACGATTGAATTCATACCAGGTGTTAAGAAAGAAGTAAGGATCTTCAGAATCTTCAGAAACAAAAAATAGTACCAATAAAGTGTTTAACCTAAAGAAAGCAAAGATGCTTTCTAGCTTTTCTGCATCACAAACCCAGCAGTTCCTACAGTTCACACAATTTTATGGAAAGATAAATAGGATTTCTAAGATAACAATTTTTTTTTGTTTGGTTTTGTCTTAGTGCTAAGCTGCCTAAGAATCTTTTAAACTTTTTTTTTTTTCCTATTTATTTTGCTTTTTTTGGGACCATTCTTTCTGCCATTTTCTCATGACAATTAAATTAATTGCTGTGGAACAACTGTCCATCTGTTTTACCAAATGACCTCTGGACCTTATTTTTCAGAGTCCTGAATAAGCAAAGCTGCAAGACAAAATCAGTGGGAGATGCGGACATCCAGAGCTTTAGGAAAAACAAGGAGAAGTCTTCTTAATGGCAGGCCAACTGCTCATAAAAGATGAATAATATAAAATACACAATTAGTTATCAACTGCTTTGTCATTATTAAATGTATATTGTTCTTGTTTTTTTAAAAAAAAACAAAAACAAAAACAAAACAACAACAAAAACCCAAAACCCCACAAACCACCCTCCAATATTTGAATTGATCAGGAACTGTGTTTATTGTGTATACTTACAGTTTTTATTGCAACAAGAGCAATCCCCTCACACCTTGGGTGGAGGAGACTAAGAAGAATAGGAATTAGATAATATAATTAAAAATAATGTAATTTATTTATTTTTGTAATTAGCCTGGCAAGTGGATGCTAACAGATTCAGCTGATGGAAGGTGTAAGCTTTCACACTTAGGAATTTAATATTTAAGGTCTTTTAACTTACACACTTTTTGAGTCACTTTTTGGTATGAATGATTGCTTTGACATTTCTTCCCATCAAAACACATGTTATGGTTATTTTAATTGTGTAAAATTGTACATGATTTAAGAATGAATTATGCCTGTACGACATTAATTGTATGTTACTCAAAGCAGTTCTAAGCTACTTGTTGCCAGTATAATTTTCTTAGTTAATAGGTTTTCTTTAGTCATCAATCTGAAATACCTTCATGAAGAAAGCATAAATATGTGTTGATGTCTTTCTTATTTAATCACATGAATATAAAGGTTATGGCCAGGCATTTTTCAATTATAAGCTGTCTTATAATGTGTTTTTTTGGTTTTTTTTTTACATGCTTGCTCCAGGCATTATGTACAAAACTGTACACAATGACTGGCCAAACTTTAAAAGTTCTATGCCCTGCCATTTGAGATATAGATCCTCATTTGTCAAAGAATTTACCAAATGCGATCCACAGCTTTGTTGTCTAGTTACAGCACTTCAATAAGGGTTCCCTATATTTAACTGAATATTATCTCAAAGTTTTCTAAAAGGAAAATATTTTCATGAATATTCAGTGATTAGCATGAAAATTTGAAGTTGAAGCAGTATATAGACAGTACTGTTAAAATACTCAAGGGCAGAGTTATCCATATTGCACTTGAGTAGGCAATTGCTTATTGATGAAAATTAATCTGCAAAATTAATTTGGCAAGGTTCAGATCTGGAAATTCCCATACTTAGCGAATCAAAAGTTGGATCTAAAATGCACATCAAAACGGCTTATCACCAGCGATGAAAACACATGAGAAGCATTAAAAACAGCAGGGTGAAGAAAAGTGACACAGAAAGCATCTGAAGGGTAGCCTGAATGTCAGCTTTGATCAATGCTGACAAATTTGTTCATTCAGCCTTTCCTCCTATGACTCAAAAGTATTGAAAGACCCTTGGGGGGATATATTTTTTGCAAGCAAGAGTATAATAACAGAAAATGTGACCATTTATCATGCAACATTGCTTGAAAATTAGCTATCATATAGGTACATTATGAGCTGAAAATGTCAGCTTGCACACTGTTACCAATTTTTTCCTAGACATTTGAGATGCTACTCTAATCTTAGCTCTGAAGTCCTGAAGAAAAAGAAAAAAGTGGGGAGTTGACATGACCATAGGCCATCAGATACAAAGCATATCTGTGTTCATCACTTTACATGACTTCTCTGTTGAAAAGAAAGAAATGAAACCTTGCAGTTCTGACCTGTAAAATTAAAATCCACAAAGTGAGTTACAAGGTGTTTGTTTATTTTCCAAGCTGGAAATGATAGTTTTTCTCTCAAAAGAAAAAAAATTCAGTTTCCTAAAGAACACAATAATTCTATTCATAAAGTCTTTTTATCTGCATTAATACAATAGACGCAATGAAATCTGTTTTCTACTGGGTGATAATTTGTAGAAGCTCGGAATCAGAGGTAGTCCTTGTCCTCTCCCAAAAAACTAAATAATTTTAAAAAGGAGTATAATACCTTTAAAAATGGCCTTATGTCTGTGACAATCTATTGATAGGAGGGGGAAGACCCATTGATCATGTAGGTTTCTGTCTGTCACATGTCTTGACAAAAGCCATGATGCAAATTTGCTCAGATCTGAAAACTAAATCCTTATGTCCTGAGACTTACCCCAGGACTTTTCTGACTGAGCACTTGTAGAAGCTGGGAAGCAAATTTTACATCTTTCTTTGAGTTCCTGTATGACTGGATTTTGAGAGATGATGAAATAAACTCATTTTTCTGGCACTAGGCCTATGTTTTCATTTTTGGATCACTGACCAGTCTGCCACTAAAAGTGATTGAAAATTGTTCTTTCTTCTTACTGGCAAAATGTTATCACAGATTTATTAAAGGAGGGGGGAAAAAAAAGGAAAAGAAATAGAAAAAAAAATATGAACTCCACTCCTTTTTTGTGTTATAAATAAATGTGTTAGCAAGCTATAATCAACATGTTGGTGATAAAGACCATGAGTCTTGTCACCCCTAGTCTGCTGTCTCAATGACTACAACCTCACCTTGCCATTGCCCATCCATGCTCTCAGTAGGATCAGTCCTGATCTTTACCCTTTTCAACTCACTGGGACACAGGGGACTGTGCCCCTCTAGGGAGTGGATTACTGTACTTGGAATGCTAGAATTGCCCATACATGTATTTATTTGTTTACTTATTTGCTTGGAAGCAGTATTAATACGTTTATATTATGGCCAGACTGTAGCCCTAGAACCAATGTTCTATCATGTAGGCAAATGTGCTGCATAAATTCTTTTTGTCTTTAAAAAAAAGTTATTTTAAGTAGTTAGAGTACTCATATGTTGCTATGATTAATAGAAAGGAGGAAGAAAGATATTACTCTGCAGTGTTTTATATAAATTGATAGCTCTTTCTGGATTTTGCATCGTCATCTTTGCACTGCACTTTGATTCAAGGGTCTGCTTGTATCCTGGTATTATATATGAAATCAATTACCAGAGAAAACAGTACAAATGAATGGGTCAAAATACATTCAAGAATTGTAGAAATTCATGACTCGGGGGACAGCAACATGCAATGTCAATGAATTTCATAAGAAATTAGTGTGTTCTTTCATGGTAAAACTTAGATGAACCAATGAAATGAGAATTTTCTTACTGCACACATTGCAGTTGCATTAAGCCAAGTAATCAACTGTCTGCTACTGAAAGTGACTGATGTACTAAATCACTACAGCAGGAGCTTTCAGGGTAGACAGATTTTTAAAATATATAAATAGCTACTGTTGCTGAAGCTTTCTCCAGGTCCCTTTTCCCTGAATTTCTGTCTTAATCTTATATTCAGCTTCAAAAATAGTCAAAAACAGATATGCTTACTTTTCCCAGATCCTTCCAGAAGGTCAGAAGGAGGGAGTTTCCTCATTGTATGTATATATTGTTCCCCTGTGCTCAGCATTGATGAGGTTGAACCTCAAGTACTCTGCTCAGTTTTTGGCCCATCACTACAAGAAAGACAGTGAGGTGCTGCAGTGTGTCCAGAGAAGGGCAACAGAGCTGGCAAAGGATCTACTGGACAATTACCATAGAATCATACATAGAATTACTTGATTTGGAAAGAACCTTGAAAGTCATCTACTTCCAACCTCCCTGCCATGGGAAGGGACACCTTCCACTAGCCCAGGATGCTCAAGCCCCCATCCAACCTGGTTTTGAACATTTCTAGGGATGGGGTATCCACAACCACCATATGCAATCTGTTCCAGTGCCTTACTACCCTTTGAGGAATGAGTTTCTTCCTAACATCTAATCTAAATCTCTCCTTCTTTCATTATAAACTCTTCCCCCTGGAACTATCTGCCTGTGTAAAAAGTCATTCTCCTTTTTGATAAGCCCCCTCTAAATACTGAAAGACCACAATGAGGTCTCACCAGAGTTCTTCTCTTCAGGCTGAATTTCTCAGGAGAAGTACTCCAGCCCTCTGATCAGTTTTGTGGCCCTCTTCTGTACCCGCTCCAGCAGGTCCGTATCTTTCCTGTACTGAGGATCCCAAACACAATACATCAGTTGGGGTCACACAAGAGTGGAGTAGCAGGACAGAATCAGCCCCCTTGACCTGACATTTCTTTTAATATAGCCCAGGATGTGGTTGGGTTTCTGAACTGTAAGTGCACATTGACAGATCATGTTGTTTTTCATTCATGAGTACCTCTTCTCCACAGGGCTGCTCTCAGTGAGTTCTTCCACTAGCCTGTGCTCGTCTGGAATTACCCTGAGCCAGGTACAGCACCTTGCACTTAGACTTGTGGAACTTCATTAGGTTCTCAAGGGCCTAATTCTTCTTCATGTCACTCTGGGTGACATCCTGTTACATCAAGTGCACTGCTCAGCTTCATGTTACCTGCAAATCTGCTGGATGTTGTTACGACCTGTCCCTGAAGATGAGGGTAACTCAGGTTCTTGTTAATAGATTCCTTAGGGTGGATTAGAATTAAATGACACTGAATGACTGGTGTTTGTATATATAATATATATACACACACATATATACATGCATATATATATAGGTTGTGTAAGAGAGAACATTGGCATCTCCCAGGATCTGCTTCTTATCAGCCTTTTCCTTTATCTGGCTGTTATAGTTTCAAAGTCTTTTTTGTCTTTTTTTTTTTTTTTTTTTTTTTTGGTGTGTGTGTGTCCCTTTACCAACACAGCAATTTGGGAGTTGGAAAAGAGAACAAGATGGCTCGTTGAAGCCCAGCCCCCCACTACCTGCTCCCAGAGCCAGCTAACAGTTTAAAGCCTAAACAAAGTGATAGCTACAAGCTTTGCATTCCAACATGACGGATGGGGAGCCGATTGGGAGGAGTGGAGGGAGAGAGATTTCCTGGTGCTCGCCACACTTTTTTCTCCTCTGTCTGCTTGGGTGCCAGCCACCACTTGCTGGGCTGGTGGAAGCACTGAGAAGGAGTTCCTGGCTCGACCTCCAACTCCACACACCCTGTGCTGTTCTTCCGAGAGAGTAATTACCGCTGCCTGGATTTGCTACAGGCTCGTCAAGGGGGCTGATGCCATCTCCAGAGGGATTGCTAACCCTCCACCCAACACTTTTAGACAAAGGACAGTGAGAGGGTCTTTACACTGCCCACAGGAAAGGTATCAGGCTGTCCCTGTGGCCGCCATTCCCATGTGAGCTTCGTAACCAGCACCTCTCGCTACGCTCCATCCTTGCCTTATCGGAGCCCGTGAGTCACCACAGCCACTGCCTCCCGAGGCACAGCATCGCCTCCTGCTGTCTGTAAATATAACTGCACCGAAGAGGCAGAGAGAGGACTTGATTTGTTTGAAAGTTTTGGTTACGGTGTTGCTGTTTGTTCTTTTCTGTTTCTTTCTCTTTAGTTTTGTTATATATACATATCTTTGTAGTAAAGAACTGTTATCCTTTTCTCTACATTTTCTGGTTAAAGTCTCTTAATTTCAAAGGTTGTGGTTATTTCCAGGGAGAGGCCTCCTTTCTATTCCAGAAAGATTCCTCACTTTCCTTGATAGATATCTTGGTTTCTTTTAAACTGAGACACTGGCTCAAAACCCAGCCTCTTCCTAAACAAAAGTTGATTTGTTGTGGTCATCCTCTGGTCCTCACACCCTCTCACCTGAGCTGTAACCTTGCACATTGCCAGCAAAGCACTTGCTGCTTTTGCAGATAGTTAATTGTTTGAGCCATTAACATTTCAGTCACTCACAGGGTGCACTCAGTCCTATTGTCTATGTCACTGATAGAGATAATATAGACCACCAATCACAAGATGAAGCCCCTAAGGCCACTGGACTCTGCCTGGGCATAGAGCTATTGACCACAACTGTCATAAGAAGTCTTAAGAGGAGCAGCTGAGGGAGCTGGAGTTGTTTAGCCTGGAGAAAAGCAGACTGAGGGGTGAACCTTATTGCTCTCTACAACTACCTGAAAGGAGATTGTAGTGAAGGGGGGGCAAGGGGTCTCAGTGATAAGACAAGAGTAAATGGCCTCAAGTTGAACCAGGGAAGATTTAGTTTGGAAAACAGGAAAAGTTGCTTCAGCAAAGGGGTTGCAAACACTGGAACAGTCTGCCTGGGGCAGTGGTGGAGTCTTCATCCCTGGAGGTATTTGAAAGCTGTAGAGATGTGGCACTTAGCAGCAGGGCTTAGTTCTGGACTTGTAGTATTGGATTAACATTTGGACTTAGTGATCTTAAAGATCTTTTACAAAATTTATGATACTATGATTCTGTGATTCTGTATGTGCATACAGAGGCTCCACAGATTCTTATTTGGCAGCCTGTTTTTCACAAACTGCCACTTACACAGCCACTCTCATTAAACACAGGAAAGGTGGCCCACCATTCAGGCCAGCTGAACTAGAATCACATTTGTGAGACTACAGGTTAAAAACAAGCTCATTTTAGAGTCTTTGGGTAAGCAGCAGATTTTGGGATATTTACCTCTGAACTTACAAACAAGTTTACATTGTCAGCCATTATAGCTCAAAGCCCCTTGTACACCACCAGAAAAACATGTTCTTGGAGATCTGGTTGAAATTTGTTCTTCAGTTCCCATAAAGTGCATAGCTCCTGTGCAATTCACTTTGGCAAGTAGTACTTCAAGATCTGTGATTGTGCTTCTCTCACCTTATTTTGAAGAAGGCTGACTGAAACCTTTTTATTGTAAAGACAGAAAACTTATTAAAGCTGTCCAGGACACTGAAACACAATAAACTGGATACAGTCCAGGACAAGTGTCAGTGCACAGGCAGAGATGAGATTTCCTTGCCTATGCTGCAAGCTGGCAAGCAGTGTACCTATGTGGGGAAACAGATGGCTGCTGTGTTCTACTAAAGTAGTAGAACTAGTACACACTCTGTCTTAGCTTCTACATCAAAAATAAAATAGTTCCCCCATATAATCTATACAGTTTTTATCTGGTTATGAGACTTCAGTCCCATTTTTGTCTTTAATTTATTATGAGATGCCCCAAACGATACATGTATACTGTATCAGTTTGAATAATTAATTATTTTTATTTATATTTTAGCCCTTATGGCAAGAAATTTGAAAAGCTGGTTTATCTGCAGTATTCTGCCTAGGAGCCAGGAACGAGATTTGTAGGAATTAAATATTAAGGTAAGATTGAGTTATGAGCAAAAAAAAAAAAAAAAAAAAAAAAAAAAACAAAAACAACAAACCAAACCAAAAAAAACCACAACAACCCTAAAACAAAAAAAAAACTAGTCCATGATCAGTACAGGAAATAAGTTCTACAATGTAGTAGAATGTCAAGTATGTACCAAATGTCAGGGGGAACTTAATTATAAAATAAAATAAAATAAAACCCAAATATAAAACCTGATGAAACCACTCACTTTGAGCACCAAATAAGGGGCTGCAACACAGCATGAAGAAAAACTAGTTTATCACAGGCTTAATCTGTGTTCTCATTATAAGCAAAGGGGATTTTGTCACCACCTTCAATCACAGCTAATTTTACATTACTGCAATCTCAGCCACTTTTTTTTTTTAATTATTAGTATTTATTATTTTTTTTTTTTTCTGCCAGACTCTTAGCTAAAGAATTAAGCACGTTCTTACATTGCTGGCCAAGACATTAATAACACTCTAGGATTTTCTTTCGACACCTTTTGGTCACCTCACAACCTTACATTGTATCTTTGAAATCTGGCATCAAAGGATACAGAAATACATACAAAGCCTCAATTAAAAGCAGACTGCATATGGCTAGAATTACTGTATCTACAATTAGACATAAAAGAGAAAGAAATCAAACACAAGGTCTCCCGAAGTCCTGCACTCCAGAGGGATTTTATTTATGAAATCAGAGCTTGACATCCCTCACTGCAATTAAAGCTGCTGGCAAAAGATCCCTGGTTTCATCACTTCAGAATAAAGAACTTCAATTCCTGAAACAACAAATTGGAGCTTGACACTGATGAAGAGGATGTGGCTTAGACTGTTTCTTCTGTATATGCTATCTGTACTGCTGGTAACTATGATTTGAGGTTGAAATCAAAATTGTATGTGGCCTTAGTCCAAAACATATCTAAAATCCTTTGCAAAAATGACTGCTGGATTTGTATGCAAATGCAAACAGTTGACAATGAGAATGGCAATTTGGCCCTAATTGACATTTTGTTAAAAGACATTCTCCATAAACTCACTTCATGGTTACCAAACCAGATCTGGATCGATCAACTGTTTATTTTAGACATATATGTTATTAGTTTTTGCTTAATAGCTTGCTGCATGATTAGATGCTATAGTTGTTGCTTGGCTTTATGCTACAATATTAAGCATAAGTTTTAAGTGTAAGTAGGAGAGACTAGGCAAAAATTTTATGTTTTTGTCAAGTCTCTAAGGGGGGACTGATGCCTCAGGGTTTTCATGAGTAGCTAGCAACCTCTAACCCTGTGCTAGCTGTCTTAAGGGTCAGATAATAGCTGGAACACCATGCCTGGGAAACATGTACCAGAGGTAAGACAATTAGATACCATATTAGTCAAAACAAGAAAGCAAAGTCCAGCAACCTTGGAGAAGCTCCAATAAGGAAAAGTGGCATGAAGATGAGGATAAAGGATGAAGTAAGGGGTCTTAAGACCTCCAACTCACTTCTAGAGGAGGCATGCCATGGGACGGAACCAAGGGAAGTTCTGGGTATGGGCATTTCTTAGACTGGATGCAACCTTTAAGTATGATAATTGAGTAGTGTTATAAAATTAGTATGCTGCCACGTAGCAAAAAAAGGTTTTTCCCAGCTCCTACACCTTGTTGACATTTCTCACACACACACACACACACACACTCTGGCTGCTGCCCAGCCTGCTGTGCTGCCCTGTGTTCCACCCCTGCTCCCTGAAAAGGGCAGGGGAGGGGGAGGAGCTCAGAAAAGCTCTGCTTGCAAAAGGAGGTTTTCCCTCTCTTGCTCTCCTGAGGTGGGGGGAGAAGACGTTTCCCCTCCCTTGTTCTCTCAGACCAGACCGCAAGAACCTCAAGTCCTGCTTGAAGGAAGACAAGACCAGTAAAGGGAACTGGGTGCCAGCATGAGCTGCTGGGGTAGCTGAGCTGTGGGGAAGCAGCTGCAAAAGGCAGTTTCTCCCTTGTTTATGGTGGGCTGGGAGGTGAGCTGACTTGGGCCCAGATGTTGCAAGAGTCAGAGTTCCCAGCCTGTGGGTGAAAGGGTCTTTCACCTGGGAGGGGCAGGTTGTTGTCCCTTGTTTGCTTCTGTAAGACATGGCAGAGGGGCTCAGTGTAGAGATGGGTCTCTGAAGAAGATGGAGAAAACTAGCCATAATGCCTCGAAAATAGGCTTTTACTGTGTTGTAAAATGGACTCCACTCTACCCTTTTTTCCTTGAGTTACCTTTCTTCTTCCCAGGACTCCCTGAGAAAACCCTTATTAGTATGCAAGAATGTGCCTGGGCAGGTTTATGTGAAAAGCCCCCTTATTGGTCCTTTGTTAACCCTTTCCCCGTTTGCTATTACCCCTTGGTTTTCATTGGCTGTGACTCACGTCCCTTAAAGCCCCTTAAATACCCTGACCATGGGAATAAACTCTCTGTCTGCTTCCTCTCCTGTGGTCTGCATGTGTCTCTTTCCTGGGACATCTTGGGGACCACGTGGCTAGGAGGGATAGGGGAAGGGGGAGCGCTCCCTACGCTGTCACAGCTCAGGGGTTGGCTGGGTATGTGTCCAGCTGGTAATGAAATGAAATGGACACCTTTTGGATTAATTTACTCTGCATGTTTGAAGGGGCGGTGCTTGGAAAGAGCTCACATGGTATTCCTGAGACCGTGGTTCAACCTAGCACTGGTCTTTTTTATCTGTTACTTGTTAACATGTGTTGTACTCTATTAGACTCTTTTATACTTTTATACTCTTTTATACTCCTTTATATTCTGTACCCCAAAACCCTATAAGTAAAAGAACTCTTCTCTACTTTACCCACATAAAGTTGTCTTGGAAAGTTTTTTTTCACCTTCCTTAAGGCAACACCACCTACCATGAGCTTACATTTGATTACAATATTTTGAATATTGAAGATATTTTTAAAAGAGTAAGTATGGCCTTTGGTTTAATTTGTTTCAATTTCATGCTGAACACTGAAGGGATGAGATCTATGTATGTGTAAAATAAGGTAGGCTTCCTCATTCTCCAGTCTGAAGCAAAGGGAGAAGAAAAAAAACCATGCAGAAAACAAAGGAAAACTAAATAACTCCCACAGAATGTTAGCTTCAATTCCATATGAATAATGAAATATGAGTAAGTTACTTAGGAGATAAAAAGTTTCCTGAGTCTAGTAGTTTTGGGCATATAACTTTCCTCATGTATTCTGCTTATGTTGCAAAATGCAAGTTTTTACACACTTATGTGTGATTGACATAGCCAAAAGCAAAAATATTAAAAGAAGTAAAATAAAGCAAGTTTCCATGCTCAGTTTTCAGTTTTTAATAAATGTGTATGTACAATAATGCATCAAATCAAATGCTCTCCTTTTCCTCCTTTTTTTTTTTTTTTTTGATTTTGGTTTGTATTTTTTTTCACTGTTTTTATGTAAATTAGGAGGAATTTTAATACTCTTTATAGTTTGGCACATCAAGCTAAGAGTTGCTTCCTTTTAAAATTTTACAAAAGAAAGACCTTTGCTATACATTATGTAGTATAAAGTCAGTGTTCACTATCTTCTTTTCAAGTGAATACTTCCAGTTCGTGGTACTTGCAGCACTGAAGTGTCACAACTGCAATTTGCTTCGCAGAAGAGGCCACTCAATAGCAAGTTAAATGAAGAAAAAAAAACATAAAACTGGGGATTTCAGGGACCTATAACTCATATTTAGTTGGGAAATTAAATTTTTTAGACTGAGACTGGATTTTAATGATCACAGCCCATAATTTATTAGGATTGTCTGGCATAAAAAGCCCACAGAACAAGGTAAAGGAATACAGGAGCAAAGGCTTTGATTGCATCCCAGTGCTGAGACAGTGAATTCATAGAGCATCTTTAGGCTTACCAATTTGGATTGTTATGACAAGTTATGCTGATTGTAAATGCTCACTTTTTGATCTGTTCCCTGTTCTGACAAGCCGTGAATTCTTGCTGATAAACATTGTTTGTTTGCCTCCTCTTTTTCTTTTTCCATAAATACGTTAAGGCTTTTATTTTGTGATTTAGAAAGTGTTGTAGTTTACAAATGGCACTCTCCAATTCAGTGCCCTCACTGAGACTCTCCAGACCACTTGCTACTCTCCCACTCCTGTTTTCCTCTCCCCCTCTCCCCTGCAACAGGATGGAGAGGAGAATTGGAGGGGCAAAAGGTAAAGATCATGGGTTGAGATAAGAGTCATTTAGAGGAAACAGCAATGAGAAAAGAAAATGAACAGTAACAGCAACATTACTAATAACAGAGGGTACAATAAGGAAATGATTCACATGGAAACTCACCAACAACAGACAGTATTGGATGACCTCATCTGTTATGTTTACTTCACCAGAAGAGATCCCTTCTCTTGCAAAAGAATCCCTTTCCACTGCCCCTGGCAATGATGTGAGGAGTACAAAATAACCCCCATGTCTTAGCCATGCCCCCTTCTGGCTACTGCAAAAAGTAACCCTGTCCTGGATGGGACCAGGACAGCAAGGAAGAACTAAATGCCTGGTATAATGTATAAAGAATGAAAATTGCAGGAGGGGTTGAAGCACTTGAGATCAAAAAGAATATGACTAAAGAAGATAAGAGAAATGGCTGAGGAAAGAAACTGTGAGAAGAACATGGAGAGAACATGAAGCATGGGAGAACAGACCAGAATAGATAATCAATACCAGTGTATTCTTGGATGGTCTCATGCCCAGATACAGCCTAGCTACATTTGTCTATACATTCCTATAGCTGGGCATGTCAAAAAAAAAAAAAAAGAGAGAAGCTCAGAAGACATGGTGCTATGTATGTGACTTTTGGTTGTGCTCCAGAAACCCAGTAACAGAAGCTGTTGAAATACAACTACTTTTGAAAAGACCTAAGGTTTTGACCTTAGACATTGTGTTAGTGCAGTCATAATTAACATTATATATTCATCTTTTTTTAAGCTTGATATTCCCAGATACTGCAGAAACTATGAATAGTGACTGGTAACAGTATGTGTGTCCCATTCTGCAGTATTTGGAAACAACTTTTTTGTTGGATTTAAGAACAGAAGCAAAGATTTAAACGAGTTTCTTTCCTGACAGCTGATTTTACATAGATGGAGCTTTAACAAAAACCTTTGCCTGGGAATTAAAAAACAAACAAACAAACAAACAAAAAACCAAGTACCATTTTAAAAGACAAAATAGAAAGCCCTTCAGATGTTAAAACTGCCTCTGAATGTGCAGGAGTAACCCTTACTGTATGTCCCAACATGTTTGCAAATATTTTCGTTCTATTTACTGCTTTGCCTACTTCTTTAGTACTTTAATGAGCAAAAACTTTAGTGAATCTTTTTGTTTTACTCTTACTAGTTTCAACTCGGGCAATTCTCAAAAGTTAACTCTTTATAAGTGAAATATCTAAAATGCTAACTACACAAAACAATACAATTTTGAAAACAAATGGTTCTATACTTAAATAGTTATTAGAGAATAAGTGTTTGCACTTATCTAAAAGAAAATGTCAGCTTGTCATTTACTAGGTGGAAGCTGTTATAATAGTTCATTCATCTGTAGAAGAACATAATATAGTCAAATGTCAAGACAATCTATATTCCTCACAAAGAAAAACATTTATTACTTCAGTCAGAGACTCAGGCTTCTCAGAGAAGATAAGAGATGTACTTCAGCATCATGTTCCAAAAAGAATATACTTCAAAGAAAGCCTTGAAGAAAATCTTCACTGAGCTTAGTAAAATAGAAAAAAGCAAATGATATTTTATTCCTCCCACTGCTAAATGCACACAGAGCAAATGTGAGTTTTACCAAAATGAAGCACCAGATTCAAAACCAAATCTCCTCTACAATCAGTCAAATAGATCTCTATATCAGTCACTATATCTCCTTGCTAGCCAGAAACTCTACTGTGTGTGGGGGCAAAAAATTATTTTGTATGCCTCAACAGGTTTATTTTGCCCATTCTATCATTATGGTGCTAGTTTGTTAATTAATAACTTTTCTACTGGAATAAAACCTTTCATTTCTTTTCAGCATTCCACAAATCATTTCCAGTTTTTTTTTTTTTTTTCCCAGTTTTGCTTCCTAACAGCCATCACAACTACTAAAGTGTGTTGTTTTTTTATTGAATTAAAGAAGTCATTGCAGATCAGTATGAATGCTTCCTGTTTCAAAAGACATAAAAGATGAACTTTAAATGAACAGGTAAGGTGTTGATCACATGGGATAATTTCTCACTGTGCAGTTTGTTTCTTACTATTTTTTGCCTTTTTGTCCTACTATTGACAGTTGTTACCAATCCTCTGTTAGGACTATGAGATACTAGCAATAGCTGCAATAGAGCTGTAGAGTCAGAAATCATAAAAATGTTATTTTAAACTATTATTCTAATGCATTTTTGGCCTTTATTGCTTCCAGAAGGACAAAGAATTCAGTATGAACTATTTCAACAGTCAAGAAGAATTGGGTTCAAATTGTTAAAAATTTCTCCATTCCCCTGATTCCCTCTTTTCAACTAACGAAAACATTTGTTTAAGAGTAGGAATGGTGTGCAATCTGAATTTAAACACAGTTAAATATCTGTACCTTCTTATTTAAACTGGAAAAAAGTTAGCAAGATGAACATTTCATCTTATACTGACCTGAGTTATATAATTTATTTGACATTACGTGCCAAAAGAGAGGTTGAGTGCACATCACATGTTGTCTTTTGCTCACAGAGCAGAGCCATTTTATAACTGGCAAAGAAATCATTGCTTATTCCAGAGAAATCTTTCTCTAGAAACTCACAAAAAAATTTCAAATATTTGTTTTCTTTCCGTTCCTTTCCATCCCACAAAATTAAATTTACAATGTAACCCAATGGCATAGTACTATGATTGCCTACTTAAAGGACTACAAAGATCTGCATAAATACTTACATAATCCATTTCCTGCCTACGCTAAAAGTAAGAATTTGCATGAAGTCCTCAGGGACCTGAACTTTGCAAGACTAAAAACTGTGGTAAAAACTCTAAAGCTTAAACCCATATTTGATGAGGACAATTTCAAATAAACTTCCCCGAGAGTATTTTCTTAATAAAAACCAAATTGCCTTAAAGCTCGCTCTGGTATACAAGATATAATAAAAACAAGCAAATACAAAATAATGAATAGATGAGCCCACATCATGTCTGTATTAAGTTGACATTTCACTTTTATGAAGCTTTTTCTTCCAGTCTTTCTCTCATCTGATCAATGATGCTGATAAAAAGATTAAAAATTATTTAAAGTTCTCCAGGTCAGGAACCTTGACTTTTCTCTGTCTGTAAAGTACTTTACCAAGTTAAATCTTCTAGAAAATAAAAAGAACCTAACAGTGACTCTTGTGTTCTTCTTATTTTTTTCCTCAACATATTATTGCTTCATGTTAGTGTAACAAAAACATTGAGAGTAAACAGGTGATACTCCAGATATATTCCTGTTTGACTTCAACTGGTTTCTTAAAAAGAATAATACTGAATTTTACTGTTGTACAGGAAAAATGTTTCTTTGTATAGTTTTATTTGATAAATGAAAACTTTTTGCAGTTCAATACTTTCAAATTGCCAGAAAAGCAAAATCCAGGTGTTGGTTATCTGAGTGGTCTGAAAGCTAGCTGACAGAATTTTATTACTATGTTATATGTCCCTGAAAATGGAGATGCTGACAAGACATAAACTGAAGTAGTTTAACTGACATTGCTCTCTAATATATTCATCTATTTATCTATTATTGCCATGTCTATATTTTTCTGTTTAATTTTTAGTTATATTTTCCATTTACATGGAGATATAAATTGCTAATTTTGGTAGATAAAGAAATTGTGGACATCAGGATGTGATTAGATAATGTAAATATTCAGAATTTTTATTAAGATGCCAAATACAACAAATAGCAAACCAGCTTTCTTTGATCTGTGTCTGCAGAAGAGACAGTAAGAAAAATATTCTGTCACTTACTATTTCAGTTGCCCTATATGTATCTCTAAGAAATCAAATCATACAATAAAAGTCTGAAACTTCACCTAGTAGCGTAATATGCTCCTGAAACCTCTTATTAATAAGATAAAATTTAAACAGTAATTTATTTATACTCTTTTACCTCTTTATTCATAGTCATCCTGTTGTCCCTAAGGTTTCTTGTAGAGAAACTTGTGCAAATTTTTGTGTTTGCCAGGTGTTTGTTGTTATATTTCCTTTCCTAAAAAATAATTTAAAAATCTCCAACTAAATAAGCAAAGAATATTGGAGAAAACTGTAGCATGCTATCCAGGACAGGACAATCCTTTGCCTTAATATGGTATCTGTAATATTGTTACGTTAATAGATATTGTAACATGCATGTACAGTATGCAAACTTTGTGTTTCATTGTAAAATTCCAAATGCATAAATAAGGACTAGTAAAAGCATATATATTATTATTACTATATGGCAAATATTGTGGAAAATTTAATATTGAGTTGACATAAACTTTATATTTTATATGAAACATTAAATTTTATTAGAATCTATATAGGAAAAGTTCATGCCAAGGGCTTTTTTTTAAATTAGTATGGAGTGGAATTGCAGGCATAAATTACTTACTATAGTGTGATCTGAGTCCTTAACTGGGACTCCTTTACTTTTGATAACAGAGATAGCTGCTAGAAGTTGTTATGAAAAATCAACATTGTTATTATTTTTTCTGATAGAGATACATGTTTTCCTAAAGTCTTAGTATACTACAACAGACAGTCTTATCTTAAGTCCGTTTTCTTAAATTCAGTAAAACCAACACATTTTTACCTGTGGATTTAAATGACTATTATTCTAGTGGTGGGGGAAAATCTTAAAGCCCACCACAGAAGTTATATTGGGAGTAATATCCTGTACTGTAAGTAATTTACTTTCCAATAAGATCACTCACAACTGTAAGATGTTAAGGACATGTAGTATGCTTCTGATATAAAACATCTTGTTGCAGTAGGTGGATGGAGAACAAGGGAGATTTTTGGACCTTAACAGAAATTCCTGTAACATGATTTGCTTTGAGTGAAAGGTGACTAACATCAGTGAACAGTGAAACAGAAGATATATGTTGGACTAAAGAATCATATGTTACCAATGAAAACCAGTCTATGTCAGTGTCCCTTACCTATCCTCTCTCTGCATGGAATCTCTAGCCTTTCCTGTGACATCTCCAGAATACCTACCCAACAGATCATACTCAATATGAATAAAGAAAAAATCCTATTACTTTTCTGCACTTCACATATTACCTACTTTTTTCCCAAACACATTTTCTAACAACTCAGTACAGTCTATCAAGAAGGCCTGTAAATCAAGCATGTTCTCTTCACATGAGACATCAGTTTCAGCCCCTGCCTAACCATTCGCATATTTCTTAAAAATATTCCCTCACATTCTAATCCCTTTTTCTTTGACAATGCCAAGTGTAGTCTTTCTTATTTGTATCCTGCTTCAAGTAGGATTTTCCAATTCCAGCTCTTTCATCAAGTGACTCCTGTTCTCATACAGCAATAGGATCTGCATTCCTTTTACCTCATACTTACACTCTGTCTTAACTTTTAAATTCCTCAGATCGATGTCTACCTACTCTTTCGCTCTTTATCTGCATTCAAGATGTATGGCCATGAACATAATCATAAACTGGAATTTTCTTCTATCTTATCAAGCTTATAGCAAAACATAGATTAATATATGGGATGGAATTGATGTTTTCAAAACTCTCGAAAGACTATAGACCTTCACTTAGGGCATAAAAAATGAGATAAAACAAACAAATAAAGACATTAAACTATTAGAGAGAGTACAAAGGTGTGCCCGAGGACATGCGGTGTCAGAAGTGGAAAAAATCATGTCAGCAATGGGTCCCTGAAGAAAATGAAGAAACCAGCCAAAGTGCCTTAAAAACTGACGCTTTTACTGTATTGTAAAATGGATTCTTTGCCTTTTTTTCCCTTAAGTCACCTTTCTTCTTCCCAAGACCCCTTGAGAAAACCCTTATCACCCTAAATTAGTATGCAAGAATTTTCCTTAGCAGGATTATAGGAAGCCCCCTTATTGTTCCTTTGTTAACCCTTTCCCCATTGGTTTTTAGCCCTTGATTTTTATTGGTTGCAACCAAAATTCCCTAAAGCCTTTTAGATACCCCTGACCATGTGAATAAACTCTCTCTCTCTGCCTTTCTGCTCTTGCAGTCTCTGTGTGTCTTTTTCCTGGGATGTCTTGGGGACCACGTGGCCGGCAGGGAACGGGAAGGGGGAGCGCTCCACGACGCTGTCGCACAAAGGAGGGAAACGATGATGGTGAAGGGCCTTGAGGGGAAGCCTTATAAGAAGCAGCTGAGGTCACTTGGTTTGTTCAATCTTGAAGAAGAGGAGACTGAGGGGAGCCTCACTGCAGTTACAACTTCCTTGCGAGGGGAAGAGGAGGGGCAGGCAGTGATCTCTTCTCTCTGGTGACCAGGGACAGGACCTGAGGGAATGGCCTGAAGTTGTGTCAGGGGAGGTTTAGATTGGGTATTAGAAAAAGGCTCTTCACCCTGAGGGTGGTTGGGCACTGGAACAGGCTCCCTGGGGAAGTGGTCACAGCACCATACCTGACAGAGTTCAAAAAACATTTGGATGCTATTCCTGGGCACATGATGTGACTCTTGGGAATGGTCCTGTGCAGAACTATGAGTTGAACTTCAATGATCCTTATGGGTTCCTTCCAACTTGGCATATTCTGTGATTCTGTGAAAAAAAATACCACAAAGACCTAAGACTTCAGGAAAATGTTTCCACTTACTTTTTTTTTTTTTTTTTTCCAGTGGAAAGCCTGCAATACAACAGTAAACAGTTTTATTTCAAAGTAGTAGAAGGGGCACGGTCAAATCACTCTGATAAGATATAGATGATCTACACATTTGGAAGAGAAAAAGCTTTGTTCTTGTTAGTGTCCTTCTCCATTATTTAGAATCAGCAGTCATTTGGCCAAGAAAATCTCCGAAACAAATATTTATTCAGCAAGTTAACTGGGTATGGATACTCCCTAGAAACACACAGAGCAATAGGGGGTTTTTAAGAGAGGCTGGATCAAAACACTCACATGGTAAAGCCAAACTACATTTGCAAAAAAATCATTATTTACTGCATTAAGACTAGTCTCTCTGGATCAGTTTAGCTTTAGAGAAAAATATTAATCTTTATTCAATAATCTTCATTTAACACCAATGGTTTCTAAGAGTAGTGACTATGTATAAGTTTTTAAAAAAAGTCTTTGCTGCTTCACTATAGTTGGGTGTAGCAATAAGCCTCAGAAGATGATAGCTCACCATAACGTTTTTAAGTCATAGGTTTATTCCTTGTAAAATACAGTCTGCCTATTTTTCCCTGTCTTTGTCTGTCCCCAACAGCATTTGGCAGCACCCTCATTAGTGTGAGAGAAACTGGTCAAACACGTTCCTGTGAGAGGTCCCTGCCTCCCTGTCCCCTGCCTGTCCCTGCCCCCCGGTCCCTTGTCCAGGATGTGACATCACATCCCCTCTGGAGACCCTATAAAACCCCCATACCCTGGGAATAAAATCCTCTCTGCTTTCCTGCCCACCGGCTGCGTGCGTGTGGTCCTTCCTGCAACACCTGGGGCCACGTGGTCACTGCGTGGACTGGGGGAGGGGAACGGGGAGCATCCCATCAGCTGCCGCAGTTGGGAAAAAAAGTCATGAAATGCTGATGTCTTTTGTCCTAAATTAAAACAGTGGATGAAATTATAAAAATATTAATATTTTGACATTTTTTGTGCATCATATCTATTAGTTTTGACACTACACAATGAATGGTTGGTGTGTGTTCATGGGATTCATCTTTAGTGGAGATCTGAGCTCCAGTTGTGTGAACAGAACTCTTCCCACTGAAATATCCAGGAAGATTTCCAACTGTAAAGAAGCTTAGAGCACTCTTCCTCTCCTGGGTACAAAGATTATTATTTTGTTATGTTACAGTTACTGCTCTTGAGTTAATGTGACTCTTTTGCAACTGTGAACAAGTTGCAAAAATCATTGCTTTATGGCTAACTGTACTTTCATCATAATTCTGTAGTTATTTTACTGAATTCATGTCTAGAAAAAAAATTCTCTCGTTGTTCTTGGAGAGCTGATGTTAAAATCTCAGTAAAACCTCTAAGTATTTTGTTGTCTAAAGCAAAAAATAGATCAGTGCATAAGTTCAGTGGCATTCAAAAACATAAACATTATAAATTATATAATCTTCCAGTCTACTTGTGGATTCTGGGTCTGCACTCCTTTTACATCATTGCTTCGAATTGTTACTTAAGTTTATCTTCCTTTTTAAAGCTTTAAGGTTAATTAAATGAAACACAATACATATATATATATATATATATATATATATATATATATATATGGAATATATTTGTAGCTGGGGTCAGAAACCTCACTGCAAAGTCTTCTTTCTTATGTACAGAGTGATATGCTTTTGCTTTTAGTTCTGAAAATTTGAGCTTATAAAGCAGATAAATCTTTACAAGTTTTCAGTCCGGAAATTTTCAGGAAGTGCACAAAAGTAATACTGACTCTCACCCTCACACTAGTATGGTCCTGTGATCCCTATTAAGTCTTTAGACCTCATTTATGTTTCCAGTATTCAGAGGATCAAATATAGAGCTGTGTGGCTCCTCAATACAAAAAAAAAAAAAATATGTTCTAGTGGAGTGAGTATGGCAGAGGCCCACTGGAATAGCTGGGGGCTTGATAGAGGCATTATTTCATTGTCCCATGATGGGGGACAAACACTGGAACAATGTTGAGAGAAGCAGTGTGATTTCTGTCCTTGCAGGTGTTCAAGACATCTGAATATGTTTCTGGGTCTTCTGATCAGATTATTCTTGCTATGACTTTGCAGGAGGGAATTGAACTGGATGACCTCTGTGGGTCCACTCCAGCACGATTCATTCTGTGTTTCTGTCACCCTATTTTTTTTTTTTTTCCCACAGAAGAACAACATTGTGTCTACATCTCTATAGTCAGACTAATATTTTTCTACCATTTGCTATCACACTACTGTTTGCATATCTAATTTTTTTTTCCTTTTTGTGATTTTATAGTGGGTGGGACTCTGAGTTAAATGAATTAAGAGATTACAGGCACCATTCTACACTACTGCCTTGATAAATTTATAATTAAATGACATTATAAAAACTTCTGTCCTCTTCCTTAGACTTTTCAAGACAAAAATAATACTCTTTTTCAAAGACTTTCAAAGGCAGTTTTCAAGTCTTCATATTTTGTTTACTTCTCTTTGAAAGCTCTTCAACTGCATTATTTTCTACTCAAATTTCACTTTGTAGGATTTTATCTAAAAAAACCACAGAGAGTGCTCTTCTCTGTTGTTCATCATCAAGCAAGATAAATGCCAAACATGCTACCTCAATACAAATGTGTTCAGCAAGACTTGGAGAGTTATTTAACAGAGCAGGAAAAAAAGACATTAAATTAGAAATGCCATTATACCATATGTTTGTATGCCAGACAATTAAAGCACTGGCAACCATTGATAACTAGGAACTGAAATGAATTATTGCTAATAGTTTCTGCTGGGAGCAAATACAGGGCAAGAACTATATCACAGGTATATAAGAAAACTGTACCTAGATTTTGTTTACTGTGGAAATCAGGAAACTGGCTAGGCACCTAAGCATTTTCTTTAATTTTGAAATGTTGATAGTGTGTGTCACTATCCCTTTGTTTTGAGCTGTGTTTTTGTATGTTATATATTCTAAATGACCGTTTACATAAATAACTTCATGGAAACACAGAACCACACAGAATCATAGAGTGGTCTGGTTTGAAAAGGACCATAAAGATCATCTAGTTCCAATCCCTCTGTCATGAACAGAGGCACCTTTCACTCAGCCAGGTTGCTCAGAACTCCATACAATCTGTCCCTGTACAATTGTAGTGATGGGGCATCCACAACTTCTCTGGGCAACCTGTTACGGTGCCTCACAGTTCCACCTCACCGTTCCACCACCTTCCTAGTAAAGAATTTTTTTGCCAATATCTGACCTAAAACCTACTCCCCTTCAGTTTGAAGTCATTCCCCATTTTTCTGTCACTACATGCTCTTTTAAAAAGTCCTTCTCAGTTTTTCTTGTAGGCTCCTTTCAGGTACTGGAAAGTCTCAATTAAGTTATACCATAGCCTTCTCTTTTCCAGGCTGAACAGACACAATTCTCTCAGCCTTTTTCGGTAGGAGGTGATCCATCCCTCTAATCATCTTGGTGGCCTTCCTCTGGACTTGCTCAAACAGGTCAATGTTCTTCCTGTGTTGGGGACCCCATTCCTGCATACAGCACTCCAGGTGGGGTCTCACAAAAGCAGAGTAGAGGGGCAGAATCACCTCCCCTTACCTGCTAGTGACGCTGCTTTTGACGCAGCTCAGGATACAGTTGGCTTTCTGGGTTTCTTGAGTTTGTCCAGGTTGCTCTGAATGGCATCCTGTCCTTCAGGTGGGGCAACTTAGTTCTAAACAGTGTATTACATGCTAAGCTATTTGTCAAAAGCCAAAATTGATCATTCATGTTAGACAACTCTGACAGATACAGAAATAGACAGGCTTAGTTTTCCCTGTGTTAACTACTACAGTTTTAACAACATCTAACATGGTTGTTATTTTTCCCCAACAATACAGGTATTAATTGAAACTCTCCAAAACTTTTGACAGTGTTTGAAATAGAGTCTTCAGTAATGCTTTTGTTTAAAAAAAAAAAAAATTGTTTTCTTTTTCTTTTTTTAACAAATTAGTTCACATAATCTAGTGTGTTAACGGGGGAAGGGGTGTGGTTTGGGGTTTTTGCTTATTTGGTCTTGGTTTGTTTCTTTTTGATTTTTTTTTTTTTGGTTGGTTGGTTGGTTTTGGTTTTGTTTGTTTGTTTGGGGTTTTTGTTTTTGTTTTAAGATCATAATGTCTGTTGTGAATTCATTTTATGCTTATACCAAAGAGGAAATCCATAATGTTTTCTTACTTTGAAACTTTCAGTACATTTAGTTGAATTTTGAGGCCAAAGCTGAAAGTTTTGCAACTCAAAAAAGATGATAAGGTACTATGCAATTTTTTTTTTCTAAATCTCTAATTCTTAACCCTTTTCTGAGCATTTCATCAAGTTAAATTGCAAATCAAAAACTCTGAATATATTCTCAGTTGCTCAAAGGCTACCCATTAGCAACAGAGCCAACATAAAAAGTAATATTTCTTGCTTCATAAAAGAAGTAAACTATCAAGTTTTTTTTTAACTAACAGTGATATTCAGAGAGGCAATCCTGTAAGGCATATGCTTTAAGAATGTGAAATTCAGTTCTCTAGGACAGTATTTTGCATTTTCTTTCACTGTTATCATTATTTTTTCTTGCCTTTGATATTGAGGAATCACTGAAGCTGACATCAAAGCCATCATTCCTGTCCCCTCAGGAGACTATACCAAAACCAGTGTATCATACTGGAAGGCAATAAGCATAGGATCAGTGATATAGTCCCCAAGACAGTAGAAATATTCTAAATAAATATATGTCTAAAGGGAAATATAGGCAATTAAATGAGTGAATTATACATTTGAACATACACTTGTCTTCACTAAAATAAATACCTTGTTCATAACTTTCAGGTGCAATTAAAATTTTATATCTGTACTATTTAAGACCACCTATTCACAGACATTTCTTATGAAAGCATTTTTCCATAGTACTCAACACTGCAGTTGTATAAGAATTCTTCAACCTTTGTTGTTATTTTTCCTTTTAATTTATCGTACAAATTTAGAGTGGAAGAGCCATTTAGCAGGAGGTTTGACACTTGATGGTTGCATTTAATTTGTTTTGCAATGCACCTTGAAAATTTCAGAATTTTACAGAGAATAAAATTGAATGGAAAAGTATCTTGGACTGCTCATATTTCCTTTCAATATAGCATTTATCATATATTATAATAAATATCAATTAGAAGTCAAAATGCAGGGTCATTCTAATACCTAATATCAATTCATTTCATTCAGTCAGTCAGTCAGTCAGCCAGTCAGTAAAAAAAACCAAACCAAACAAACGAACAAAAAAATATTTTCCCGTGAAATAGCTGAGTAAAATTAGTACAGCTTTTTTACTTATATATTTGTTTTATCACTACATTTACCATTATTCTTTCTAATAGGTGCACAGAAGTAGGTATACTGGGGCTTAGACTCTATACACACCATGCATGTACAGGTCAGGAAGTCAGTCAAAAACACCATCAAGCCTGTCTGGATGACCAAAGAGCTCCTGGAAAAACTCAAACACAAATAGGAAACCTACAGAGTGTGGAAGTAAAGACAAGTAGCCTAGGAGGAATGCAGTTTGTCCAAGCAGCCAGGGATTGAGTTAGAAAAAGTAAAGCTCTAATAGAATGAGGGTAGAACAACTGACATTGTCTCTCTGGGCTTGGCCACAAGATCCTCATTTTTAACCTCAAGAGTTATGTATTTGATGGGTGGACCACTCAGTGAATAAGGAATTAGCTGGATGATTGTACTCAAAGAGTTGCAGTCAATGTTGCATTCTCCAAGTGGTGACCAGTGACGAGGGGGTCAGTATTGGTCAATGCTATGTGATATATTGGTCAGTATTGTTAGATATATTTATCAGCAACATGGACAGTGGGATTGAATGCATCCTAAGCAAGTTTGTCGACACCAAGATCTGTGGTGCAGATAGCATGCTGGAGGGATGGGATGTCATCCAGAGGGACCTTGAGCGGCTTAAGAGATTTGCCTGTGCAAACCTCATGAAGTTCAGTAAGGTCAAGTGTAAAGTCCAGCTCTGCAGTCCCCAACACAGGAAGAATGTGGACCTGTTAGAGCAGGTCCAGAGGAGGACCATGAAGATGATCAGAGATAAAAAGCTATCTTCAAAGAAAATCAAGAGATATTTACCAAAGATCATCTACCAGCAGTCCTGGTTATCTGGAGAAGTTCCAGATGACTGGAAATTAGAAAATGTAATGTCCACCTACAAAAAGGGCCTGGGTGTGTGATTGTGAAATCTCTCCCCACCAAATTAAAGGATAACACCCCACTCTGGGAAGACCACATACACATCGGACATTCACATAAGAGGCAGCTGAGAAGGGGTCATAACTATCAAAGAGCTCCAAAATACTCTCCCAACTCATTCCTGTGGCCTTCTACCACAAGAGGACTGCATGTGATCCAAATGAGACAACAAATCCAGAGCCTCTCTCAAGAGACTGCAAAGCTTCTCCCTCACAACAGAGGAGATGCCTGGGCATCTCCTGAGCATATATTACCCCATTGGACTCTGTTTCTTGGGGAACCTTCACCTCTGAGAAGACCAGAAGAACCATAATGACAGGATGCTGCCAAATTATAGAGTGGTGTTACACTTACTGTTTTAATCTCTATCACTTTCTTTTTTCTCCCCACCCCCCACCCCTTCCTTTTCCTATTTCTATCTATCTCTCTTTTTCTGCCTCACATTCACCATTAAATAAAATCCATACTATTGACGTTAGCACATGGTCTTGTTTGTTCCTTAATTCAGCTAGAGGCATTTTTAATAATTTTAATAACTGCATCATAACAGGCTTTAGTAAAGTGTTTGACACCATCTCCCACAGCATTCTTCTAGAAAAACTGGCTGCTCATGGGTTGAACAGCTGAATTTGCAAGGGTAAAAAACTGTCTGGATGGCCAGGCCCAGAAAGTTGTGGTGAATGGAGATAAATCCAGTTGGCAGCCAGCTGTTAGCAGTGTTTCCCAGGGCTTAGTTTTGGGGATGCTCCTGTCCACATCCTTATTGATGATCTGGATATGGGGATCCAGCACACCCCTAGTAAATTTGCAGACAACTAAGTTGGGTGGGAGTGTTGGTCTGCTCGAGGTTGGGAAGGCTCTACAGAAAAACCTGGACAGACACAATCAATGAGCTAAGGACAATTGCATGACGCTCAATAAGACAAAGTGCCGGGTCCTGCACTTGGGTCACAGCAACCTCATGCAATGCTACAAGCAGGAGGAAAAGTGGCTTGACAGCTGTTCAGCAGAAAAAAGCATGTTGGTTTTGGTTGACAGGCAGCTCAATATGAGCCTGCATTGTTCCCAAGTGGCCAAGAAGGCCAAAGGTGTCTTCGCCTGTATCAAGAGTAGTGTAGCCAGCAGGACAATGGAAGTGATCATCCACTTGTACTTGGCAATAGTGAGGCTGCACCCTGAGTGCTGTGTCATGTTCTGGGCTCATCACTTTCAAAAGAACATTGAGGTGCTGGAGCATGTCCAGCAGAAGGCAACAAGGCTCATGAGAGGTCTAGAAATGCTACTATTGAATTACAGGCTGTGAAAATTTATTTATGTAATGGGAGAATGACAATATTATGAGGTATAGCTTTCCCTCCTGTGAGATGACAGGGGAGCACTGAACACATGATGAAGATCAGGAGAAAGATAATAAATTAAGGCACTTTTGCATATTGCAGCTGCTAAATAAGGGCCAGGGGTAGAATTAAACAGTTCAAAAGTATTTGTGTTCACAGATTGTAATTTAAGACACGTGGAAAAAAGCTATTGTCCTTTTTTTTTTTCTTTTTTACTTTATCAGTGATTTCTGTGGTTTTCTTAAAAGATGCTATACAATACAATATTTAAAAAAAATAAAATTATTATCCCTAGAAACACTAGCAGAAGTTACTTCTCTCTCCTTCTTCAGATGAATTCTTAGAGTTTACATCATTTGGTGTGTCCTAAGGGAGTGATTGGAATGACCTCTATGAATGACATGCAAATAAATGTGACTAGCATTTGACTGCTCTTCCTCCAGTGTATTTGGTCTTTATTTAATTAAACAATTCCTGGGTATCTTTTTAATATGATTTTGTATATGTTGGAGAAAAAAAGAAATCTTCCAATACTTTTTGTGTGTTGATGGACTTCAGAATGCACTTCTGAATAGCAAATTTTTTATTTACAGTACTTGATGATTTTTCAATGTCCTTGACATACCTACATAGTGTCAGAATAGCAGGAACATATTTATTCAGTTCAAAGAATATAACACGTTCCTATAAGATCTCTCTAAATTATATAGAGGCTTTCACTGCTTGCTAGCGTGTTTAGGGTTCATCAGTGTCATATTATCCCTTTAGGAGTTCAATAAATTGCCCTTAGCTTGTTTTTGAACCAGAGTACGTTTTCTATTTCTCATGTCTCTTTATAGTTTCAAGGATTAGGGCTATGTTAAATTATTTAGATGCAGTACTCATCAAAGAGATAGTTGAAATTTTTTACGTCGTTATTCAGACAACTACCTGACAAATATACTTTGTTGACAACATTCAGTTTTAATTCAGTATCAGCTCAAGGTTACCTTTTAAAGTTAAATGTTAGCATAATAAGTCAGGGGAAAAGAAAAAAAAAAGGAAATATGGGACTAAGTAAATGAATTATTGAAAAAATGCAAGAGAAAACTAGACATATATTGGCATTGATTTCTGTTCTTCACTGCATGTTTAACTTTATTATCCATTCAATTTATTCTTGGGAATCACAAATTGTATTAAAATTACCACCTCCTTACCTCTTCTCTTATTTGCTACTAATAATTATGACTCACTGAGTATGTAAACACATATGCTAATAAAATTTGTTGCAATTATTACTTATAATATTGGAAAGCTTTGAAAAATATATTGAGTTTTATAGGCCTTCGTTTATGTGTAAAATTCTTCTTGTTTAAAGAATATATATTTCTTTGAAAAGACTACCAGGTAGAAATGAGGGTACAAATATTTGTGTGCTTCTGTTCTCTATGTGAAAGCATTTCGAGTCTTGTAACTTGATCATACGCACTTGAAAGTCACTTTTTTCTCCAGAAAACGTCTCTAGAGTTACTATAACCTATTGTGTCAACAAAGTTAATAATCATATTGCAATTAAATTTATAAGGAGATGTTTAGATCAATTAAACAGAGTGCATTATAAATACAAACTAAGCTTATGAGTAGTTTGTTTTTCACAGAAGCTTTCTTACAGGCTCACAAATGTCCACCTTCTCTTTTCTTGAGATCCTAGTTATGAATGGATTTCCTAGGAAGCTTAATATTTAGAATCACCAAAATTCTGACACCACTTTTCAGAGACTGAAGTTATAGACTAAAGAAAAATTGTTCCTTCAGAAAGGCTTTCATTGGAAAATACATTATTATCATCTGGAGAGACCTGAAGGCAGAGTGTGAAAGCACTTTATTTCCAGTAGGAATCTTGATGGACAGACTGCTGTTTCCTGCCTCTCAGCAAAGTTGAATGTAAAAAGCAAGTTTTCTATCCCTTCCTGCTATTTTCAGTCCACTACTTCCTCACAGAATTCCAAAATATTGCCATGGGAATAGGAATAAGACACCAAGGTGCCTTAGTCCTTCAATGAATTTAGAACCCTTTAAGACTCACATAGAAGTATTCCTTCTGCTTGCTTTTATTTTGGTGTCATTAACTTTAAAATCTTGCCTGTACACTGACCTATTACAGCCAAGGATATCCAATATACGCTCATTTTTCTAGGCAGGGTGGCTTTGGGATCCCTTCCATCACAATTCAAATGAAAGCTACAACTCTCCTGTCCTTGATAAACATTCCACTTGCTAGATACAGAGGAGATAAAGGAGGAGTTGGCACCTGGAAAAAGCAAGCAGCCACAGAGATCAGGTGTGTGTTATCTCTGTGGGCAGTACAGGGTTCTTATGCACAATGCCATCCAAGTTGTGACTACCAAGTGGTCTTACATGGAAGCACTGGTAAAAGTAAAGGAAGATGGTCTTCAGGGTTCATCATGAAGATGAAGTTTTGGGTTTGGGGGGGATTGGTTTTTTTTGGTTGGTTGGTTTGGGTTTTTTTGGGTTGTTGTTTTTTGGGTTTTTGTTTGTGTTTTTATTTTTTTTTTTTTTTGGGGGGGGTTGTGTTTTGTTTGTTTGGGGATTTTTTTATAAGCAATTCCTGTTTTTCCTTTCATTCCCTTTCTTCATGGAAGCTATTAATTTCTCTAACATAACTGAGAAAATGTAAGAAACGCCGTTGGTCTTTTTAAGAGGAAGAAAAAATAAAATTAATTCTGGAGAAGGAAGAAATAAAACCACTATAATGGACTCTATTCAATGCAATTTACAGGTAAATATTATGAAAAAGATGTATATTCTATTATTTTTCATTTACATTGTCATTAAAGAAATTTTTCTTTAATCATGTTGCAGTAGCAAGTAAGAACTACACTTTATTGTAAAAAACCCCTACCATCTGAACCTAATATAGACCTATAATTGTCAAGAAACTGTAATTTAAAAATACAACAGAAAAAACAAGCCAGATCTCAGACAATGTTCTAGATTCTACAAAAAGTGAATAGACATGTAAAATAAATTCATACTGGGACAGCTTACTGTTTGAACCGGTTTTCTGCTTAGTTCATCTTGCTTCTCAACTACCACTGAAGTGGGTTAAAAATCATCTGAGAAAATAAGCTTTTGCAATGCACTTCTTTATCTACCTTGATGCTAAGAGTTTTTCTATAAGGCCTTTAAATCCTTCAGTGTTTTGTTTTGAGAGAACAAACAGCTCTCAGCTGTAAGGAAGATAAGTTCTATTTAGCAGTTATATAGTCTCTCCCTAGTGGTCTACTGGCTAGAGTTTTTAATTTTGCTGTCCTTTGGAGACTTTAAAGTGAAAAAAACCCTGTACTTCATCAGAATAAAAACTGGCATCAATTTTAGATGAATAAGTAATGACAAAGATGTAATATTAATGGTATTTTTTCATGTTTCCTATTTTGTCTTCTTGATACATTGTTAGGTTAAAAAAGAGAGAAAAAAATTAAAAAGTTATGCATGGAACTGATGTATGTGAGTTTTGCAGTTGTGATAGTTTACAAGCAGGCTTGTTTTATTCTATAAACTCACAATAAATTACTTTTTATAAATAGTTTATTGGTTTGGGTTGTTCTTTAGACTGAAAAGTGGGCTTAATAAAACCCTTTAACCTGGACTTAATCTGAAGGGAGAAAGGCTTTGTAGTACCTGTGATCATTCATGGAAAGGAAACAGATTACAGAGCCAAAATTAACGTTTGGCCTTGACCTTTATTCTGGAGAAAGGAGACTGCTTCTGTACAGATTTAGACCAGCAGTTCTTTATATTGCAACACTGTGACCAGACTCACATTTTATTTAAAGTAAGACAATGTAACTAATCTAATTCTCTCAATTGTTGGAAATTAGCACTTTAATTCTTTATAACCACTTGTATCTGTGATGAGGAAATCCAAGTAATTTTGATTGTATGATGAAATGGGTTTGCATTTTCAAATCTGAGCATGCTTGTCCTAGGCTAGGTTCTGATCTTGATTATGTTTCTACAACAACAGAAGTAGTTTCACAGGAGCTTGCAATTTATAATGCCATAACTGAGACAGTGTCCGTCATGTTCTTTGTCACGTGTGTTTATCAACATACTTGTTAGTGTCAATTACGTTTCCATTGTTCCCTGTCTTATTCTCCTTTTTCTGATCATCTAGTATTGACTCCTGATCCCTTGGCTCCAATTCCATCTTTATTAAGTCTTGTCCAGTTGACTGCAACATACTTATACATCTTTGTGGCAGACATACAAATGCCTCATTAGTTTTCTGAAGATGTATTCTACTTCTACTAAAAGAGATTTATACCTTTATAGTCATGGCGTTTTGTTATCAGGGTATAGCTTCTTTCTCATCTGTACTTTTTACGTTAGTTCCTAGATGACTGCATCTAGAAATGTTATTTTATCTTGTTGTTAAATTATTATATGAAGCTGCATTTTTATAATATGAAGCTCCTTTGTTGGTCTGCTTTTTATTGGGGTAATAATTTTGCATTTGAATAACAACATTGTTAAAGAGAATAGACATTTTAGCACCTGTATATGGAAAACCATTAGAAACAAGTACAGAGGGAGGCAGCAATACTGCTGATTTGTGGAAGACAATTTTCTTGCTTCTGCTTTTAAAGATTATAAAATGTAAAATATTTTACTACACCTGGCACTTTGTAGTGTCCTTCTGTTTCTTGTTTATGTGACTATGTAACGCGGTCATTCTCTTGCATTCTTTTCCTTGCCATTTCTTCTAGAAGTTCTTGTTGCATTTTCAGCTTCCCTCTCTCCTTTCCTGCTGGTGTCTTGATAAGAAATTATATAACCACATGTTGCATTTATTATATTGATAGAAATTTATTAAAGTGATAGAAAGAATTAAAAAGATGGGTCTTGCTTTTCTAACATTACAAACTGATCCCAGGAAAATGTGAAAGAAGCGTTCTTCATTTCACTCTGCAGTTTTGTTCATGGCAAAATTACTTTATGTAATGTTTTTGTTTCACTCTCTGATACTATTTTTATTTCTTTTTAATGGATAAACAGTTTAGAAGTCTTTCTGCTTTCTAAGCATCCTTGAAGTACATTGGTTTTCACTTCACTTTTCATATGCGTAAGTTCTAGGTCTCTGCTTTTAGTAGAATTCCTCCTGTCAGGCTTGGTTTGCCCCCAGGTGATCAATATCAGTTTTATTCAGTGCTATCAAGGAAAGGAGGAGGAAGAGTGGTCATTCATGGTTATGGTATTTGTCATCCCAAGAAATGGTTGATTACACATATTGAGGCCCTTCTTCCCAGGAAATGTCTGAACATCCGTAGTGAATGCTTTTTATTTTGCTTACATGCCCAGATTTTCCTTTCCTTGCTAAACCATCTTTATCTCAATCCAATCCACAAGCCTTCTGTTTTCTCCCCGTTTGAAAGAAGAGGGAAATAAGAATGACTCAGAGTGAGTTTTGGCTACTGGCCAGGGTTAACTTACCACACGTATTTATCCCAATCTACTTGCTCTTGAAATCATCATAGCAATGTGAAGAGTTATTTCCAAGACTTTTTACAGAAGAGTTAAAAATATTTTTCATCCTTATTTTTTTATCTCTGGTGTTAGAAAGAGCTTCTCCTATTGATGCCTAAAGGTTTGGTGTGTATTTTGTAGATTTTCAGAGTTTTAGAAGTATAGGTTTTCTCGCTCACATATTAAGTGGTGTTAGAAGTTACTAAAGTGATTTTCTCTCATATTCTCAGGCTTTCTGAAGGTCATGATGTTTTGCAGAGACACCTACAAGATAACTTGAGGTCAAAACAATAGAAGAGCCCAGAAGCCCTTGGAGGTGGTCCAGGGGGCATAGCCTGGGACCCTGAGGGGTGGACCACCGAGAGAATTAGAAATGATGATTTGTTATAGATATCTAATATGTTAATTGTTAGGAAGAGTATAAAAACTGTAACCTTTGGGAGGGCAGGCTTCTTCGGGGATTTTTGGATGCAGAGATCCTTGTTGAAACGATGTGCATTTTGTAGGCCCAGCGGAGGTCCAAAGCCTCCGAACTCCCAGTAAAGGTATTGTCTATCTTTCTCCATTAATGTTTCTCTGAGTGCCTATTTTCTAGGATTTTAGGCATCACTATTAAAGATGCAATTCAACTTGACCACTCCTTGGCTAAATTGGTGGTTTGCACTAGGTCAGATGGGGAGGTAAGGTGAGAGAGAGATGGTTTGGTATTCTTTCTGTATCTCAGTAAGAAAGTCCTGACAACAAATGACTTAATGGTGGAGAGGGATTAAAGCACTTGGGAGGTGTTTTCTTATTGATATGAGGATTACTGAACTGTGGGAAGCAGCAGGGGTGCTTTGAGATATGCAGTCAGGGAACCTGTACTCACTGATGAGGCAATGAGCTGGTAACTCATCCGGCCATTTGGGGAGCTCAGTGAATGAGGAGAGGGATTAGACTGTTGACTGTTTCTTGAACTTTGCAAGTGCCTAGTATCATGGTTTATCTGTTGCAACACTGATACTGATTCTGATCTATAACTCACTGCTGGTTAATGAAATTATTAATAAATCAATTATCCACTCTGTGATTTAGTTTAAACTACATGAATTGGGTAGTCTTTCACTATGGCTGTTCACTACAGAAAACACTCAGGTGTGGGTATGAAGTCTTCATGAGTACCATTTCTTTGTTTTGTTCTTCTTTTTGTACATTGGATTTTGCTTAGTTCTCCTGTTTAGCACTTTTTCCTGTTCTGTATTGCATGCTTTAATATCTTGAACCAAATAATCCAATCAGATATTATTCCAGTATGAAATTTATATACTATGTGAATAAATATAAAATACACAAACCCTCATGAATTTGTCATCCTTTTCCAAGAAGACAAGCATGTGAGACTTCCTGTCAGTTACATCTTGCTAAACCAATAGGGTTTGTGTTCCTGATGCTGGTGCTTAATAACAATGACAAGTACTTGTCTTTCTTCCACTGTACACAAGTGGGTAAAACAATGGTTCCTAATGCCTCCAATGTCCCAGATAAGGCACAGTTTTCTAGCTGGGCAGTCTGTTAAAATTGCTACCTATCTTATACCAAAAAAAAAAAAAAAATTCAGCAGATGTGGTGAGCTGACTAAGTATACGGAGAAGAGGGGTGGACTAAGCAGTTAGTATAACAGTTCCTGAAAAAACCTTGCTCAATTTAGTAGACATATGCATGGTAGCATTTTGTGCATGCTTTGAGAATACTTGTCAAACTAATTTTTTTTTCTCTTTTTAAATAAAGGGGATGTAATAAAGACATAATGAAAAAAGAAACAGAAGAAAAAGGCAGCAAAACACAAGTAGTGCATCCAAGTAGAATCCACTAGTGAAGGTGACAATAACAGCTGAGTTCCCATCTATGGCTGCATCTGTTCAGTGCAGTCATGAGTCAGATTAGTATTGCCAGATGAGATCCTGATGTTGCAGGAGATGGTGAGAGTAGTAGTCAAGTGGTATAGGTTTCCTTTCCACTTCAGGTATTCCCAATATTTTACTTTTCCTTTGCACCTCTCTTTGAAGGAACCAAAAGAGATTAAGTGGGATTTGCATCTTGTCATTATTTTATCCCTCATTTAGGCTTCCTTCTCTATGGATTTGTTTTGGTCCATTGATTTGCAATTCTTTTCTCCTTTGCTAGTAAAAGATGATCATAATGCAGTCCTTTGTGATGCCAGTGCATTTTTTTTTGTGTGAAATAATGCAGACTTTTGTCCTTCATTTCAGAAACTAGTTTACAGAAAAGGATGAAATTGGCCAAAGTCTTAAAAGTACAGGCCATGATTCAAATGGTTCCTAAGCAACTTAGTCATATTTCAAAATGTTACCAACAGTGATTAAATTAGAAGGGATCTGGCATATACTGTGCATATTTCACAGAATCACAGAATATTCTGAGTAGGAAGGAACCTTTGTCTGACACTGTTTTAATTGCTTAAGATTAATGTACACAGTCTTGTATTAAAAAGGAGAAGAATATTGGTACCTGGTGATGAATGGCCTAATGATGTTTTTTCCAATATCTGCCAAAAATTTGGCTATGTTCTTTTTTCCTTTTATGATTGAATCATACTGGAAAAGGATCCAGTCATTAATATGTTTCACTACCTATATCTATCTGACTGCTACATGATGTATGAGTGCATTTAGTGAAGTAAAGAAAATTATTACAGTGAGGTTTTTCTTTAATGTTCCAAACATCTTGATTTGGATAATGCCGATTGACAGTGAGGGCCAGATCTGTAAAGTTAGATCATCTGTCTGCTAGCTTGGCATTTTGCAAAATGTGATATAATTTTTCCTACTTTTCTC
Source organism: Anabacerthia variegaticeps (assembly GCA_035583185.1). Lineage (NCBI taxonomy): Eukaryota > Metazoa > Chordata > Aves > Passeriformes > Furnariidae > Anabacerthia > Anabacerthia variegaticeps. The sequence continues at coordinate 70,902,672 of JAWWEW010000078.1, read as the reverse complement.
GCTTAGTCATCTAGTTAAATGACTTAAAAGTAATTAAAATGTAAGTTAAGGGAAGTGCTATCTCTTATGGGGAAAACCAAAGGACTACTGGGTGTTTTTTGAAGTTTTTTGGGGGTTTTGGAGGGATTTTTTTTGTTTTGTTTGTTTTTGTTTTTTTGTTGTTGTTGTTTTTTTTTTTTTTTTTTTGGTTGGTTGGTTTGCTTTGGTTTGGTCTTTGTTTTGGGTTTATTTATTTTTTTTTTTTCTTTAGAGCTATAATTTCTAAGAACTTTTATCAGTCATCTGTTCTGGACAGAATAAGTTTTGTGATCAGAATAGATGGCACTAAACACATCAAGGTGATAGAAGTCACTTGGGTAAATAAATTCGATAAGTCCATATAGTTATAATCCAGATCTATCAATTTCTGCATTAAAATTATAATTTACATAATTTGCAGTTTGATAATTTCATGTTTTAGGTGATTCAAATTTCAATTAGTCTGAAGTCAGTCTACCAAACTGTAAAGAAAATTGTGCCAAGTTGAAAATTAATTACAGAATATGTCTAGTGCATTGTTTATCTCTTAAAAAATTAACAGAACACATACAAATTAATATAAAAATAACTATCAAGATGCCTGCCTGCAAATCTAAATGCCCTAAAACACCTAGAAGACATTAGGTCTTGCCTGTGTGAGAAAGTACAGTTGCACAAAAGGAGTGGATGTGTAGGGTACAATGGTTGGCATTTAAAGAAGTGATATTTGTGAGGACTTGGGAGGATTTACCGTGGACCAGATACAGGTGCAGGAACCACGATCCTAGGTTGCATCTTCTGATAAAGAAGTGGTCAGGAGATTGCTTCACTGCCAGAGCTAGAGTTCCTCTTCTTTAACACCCTGGAGGTTCCACTTACACAGGTTTCTATGCCCTAAAGACTCATTGATCAGGCTTTCCCTAGCAGATATTTCTCAAGCTGTACTAGGAAACTCATATGTACTACGAGGGAACAGAGAAAGATGATGAATGTCCCTCAAAGCTTCACAGACTTTCTCAGATACTGCTCAAATATATGAAAGATCTTACCCAGCATACAAGACTGCTGTCTTTGTATGCTTTTATAAAATTGTTGCCATAAGGGAAAGGAAAAAACTTTCCAAGACAACTTTATGTGGGTAGAGATGAGTTCTTTTACTTACAGGGTTTTGGGGTACAGAATATAAAGGAGTATAAAAGAGTATATAAAGTATAAAAGAGTATAAAACAGTACAACACGTGTTGACAAGTAACAGATAGAAAAGACCAGTGCTAGGTTGAACTCACGGCCTCACGAATGCCATGTGAGCTCTTTCCAAGCACCACCGCTTCAAACATGCAGCGTAAATTAATCTGAAAGGCATCCCTTTCATTCCTGTCTGTATCCAGCCAACCCCTGAGCCCCTCTGCCATGTCTTACAGAAGCAAACAAGGGACAACAACCTGCCCCTCCCAGGTGAAAGACCCTTTCAC
>JAWWEW010000078.1:70881890-70901082 GCA_035583185.1 Anabacerthia variegaticeps | reverse complement strand
CAAGGGAGAAACTGCCTTTTGCAGCTGCTTCCCCACAGCTCAGCTACCCCAGCAGCTCATGCTGGCACCCAGTTCCCATTACTGGTCTTGTCTTCCTTCAAGCAGGACTTGAGGTTCTTGCGGTCTGGTCTGAGAGAACAAGGGAGGAGAAACATCTTCTCCCCACACCTTAGGGAGGGAAGGGAGGGAAAAACCCCCTTTTGCAAGCAGAGCTCTTCTGAGCATCTCTTCACCACCTTTCATGGGGGGCAACAGGGCACCACACCAGGCTGGGCAGCAGAGACAGAGTGTGTGTGTGTGTGTGTGTGTGTGTGTGTGTGCGTGTGTGAGAAATGTTAATAAGGTGTAGGAGCTGGGAAAAACCTTTTTTTTCCTATGTGGCAGGATACTAATTTTATAACACTACTCAATTATCATACCTAAAGGTTGCACCCAGTCTAAGAAATGTCCATACCCAGAACTTCCCTTGGTTCCGCCCCATGGCACGCCTCTCCCAGAATTGAGTTGGAGATCTTAAGACCCCTTACTTCATCCTTTATCATCATCTTCACACCACTTTCCATTATTGGAGCTTCTCCAAGGTTGCTGGGCTTTGCTTTCTTGTTTTGACTAACATGGTATCTGCTCTGGTCCATGTTTCCCAGGCATGGTGTTCCAGCTATTATCTGACCCTTAAGACAGCTAGCACAGGGTAGAGGTTGCTAGCTACTCTAAATGTAGGAAACTACATAGAAGTACAAAAATCTACAAATAGAAAAAAAACCTAAGGCATCAAATTGACTTGATTTTATAGCTACCACTGGGAGGTTTGGGAGTGATGGCATTAAAAATACTGCCAAGATTTTAATTGTGTTCTTTCTAATGTTCTGTCTTCAGCTATGCAAAACTTCCAGGAGTCAGACATATTTTAGAAAATGTTGACTGGCATATGCTTGCTATTAAGTACAAGTGGATGATAGTAAAATTATCTATATATTCATTAGATATGTGTTTAAGAACCTTTCTAATTTGGAAATTTAGGGGGTTTAGAATAGTTTTAATGGAAATAAAATACTGTGACACTTGCATGGTTTTATCAGTATTTACAAGAGCTTTTCTGAATTAGTACTTTCAAATATCCCTTAACTGTGCTAATATAAGATTTAAACTTTCCATATGATTAATATGGCATTTTTAAAAATCAAGTATTCAGTCTGTTTGTGATTAGACTATAATTTAGATATTTACATGTGTCCTTTCTTGTCTGAGAATAACAAAATTTATGGATTGCTCTTCTACACAGTTCAACCTATTGAGTATTAAAAAATGAATGACTGCAACATTTTGTGGGGGGTTTTTCTCATCAAAGCAATACATGAATAAATTATTTTTCTGTGACTTGAGACCTGAAAATCACTTTGTATCTGATTTTTCTTAATATAGTTTAAGACAAATCAATGGATGTTAGCCATGAATATCAGTCTAATAAAATATGTGTGTATGTGGCTGTGTGTGTAAGTAAACTTTTCCACCCTGGAAATAAAAATAAATGTTCAAAATACAGCTATTGCCAACAGTTATTATCCAATAGCCTAAAGTACAAAATTCTCAAAAAAATATGCATGTATTCAGCTCTTCATTGTTTTTCTTAAACCAGCTCATGACAGAATTTTAAATAACTAAAGGCAATATTCTGAAATCACTGACTTGGAGGAGAGGTGAGAGTAAGGCCAATGCACATATAACAAGTTAGTAGATATTTTCAGGTTTTCTTTCACAACATAATAATAGTAATTTATACTAGGCAGAATGAGTTTTAATTGAACATCTTTCAAGCTGCAGTACATGGAGTAGCTTGGATTAATGTTAGCAAATGTGGAGAGCTTAATGCTCAGTTTCAGAGTGTGCAGTAACTTTCTGTTTTATCAACATGCCAGACTGGAGCTTAAAGCATATTTGGCATATTTACATATTCATAATACACTGTTACTGTGCAGATTCTACAATGTCACATTTGCACTATATGGTGAGAAAATCCAAAACAAAGTTAACATTACGGCTGCTTATAATCTCCAATATTTTTCCAATTGTCTTTATTTACAGATGGCTTCTTAGGCCAACAGTTTGCACAATAACTAATCAAACTAATTTATTGCTGGCTCTGAATGTAATGCTTTGATTAGAAAATTTAGTTTCAGATCTATACTTCCCATATATAAGCTAATTGTAGTACAATTTGTAATTACTTGTTTCTCCACACAGTTCAAGTTGGCAGAATTATGCATGAATACTCTAGAGAGAAAAGAAAAAAGGCTTAGGTTCAGTGCTTGGAGTTTTGGAGTTATTTACTCCACTAGACATACTGAAACCACAGATATCTGAATGGCAAAATGCATTTTCCACAGATGTAGCCTATATCTGAGCCAACTATATTCATTCTAGTTCACTTAAAAAAGCAGCAGTGTCTTTGTATTGTCATTGGGTCCCCATTTTTTGTTCAAGGAAATTGGCTGTTTCAAGATCCATGTTGTACTTAGATATTATGCTCACTGATTAGGGAATGTTGTGATTTATTTAAATAATGTGTCAATGCAATCCTTTGATTTGTTTTTGGTGAGCACATAGTGAGATGTACTGCTGTATCTACATTTATTTAAAAGCACAGAGAAAAAAACACACACATACATATGTGTGTGGCTTTTATGGTTGTGTATATATATTTCACATAATATATATATATTTCACAAAATATATATATATTTTACTTTCAAACAAATATGTTATTTTTAATTGAAATAGGCAAGATTCCTTCACCTTATGAAGTGCAGTGCATGGAAAAGCAATATACTCTCTTGTGTTATTAGTTAAAGTTCCACATATTCTATTCACAGGAAGCAATGGTCCTGGACTGTCATTTGTCTCCCTTTAACTCTTTCAGATAGCTTCCTGCTTCCTTTGTGTAAAGCATGCAAGAAGAATATGTCCTAAAGATACCTTCTTACTGATAAATGAAGTTTAAAGGTAGACACACATGTGACTACTATTGATAAATCTGCATTTGAATGAGCAAACATAATTCTCATGTTCTCTCAGGAATCACATCATTTTTATAGTATTAAACCTACCACTATATATCCTGGATTTACTATGTGATTTACTGTGAGCACTTCTTGGAAGAATTAATATGTAGGTGTCTTTTTAAAGCATTAATTGCAGAAGAACCAAATGCCTTTCTTTCAGTCTACAACTCCTGCTTTTATTTCTTTCAAATACAGAATATTAAGAGCAGAAAATGTTACTGTTAATCTTCTTCTGATTTCAAAATTTGTGTGACAGTGAATGCAATTAATCTATTTTCTCATTACTTTTCCTGAGAAAATATGTACAGGCATGAACAAGAAACAGACTTGACAAAAAAATATTTTAAACTCAGTTTATAAAAGTTTCAAATAATGTTTAGAATTTTAAAAAAATCTATCAAGTGGCTTCAATTTTTCATGCTTCTTTATCTTTGCTCTAATACAGTATAAGAGTAGCTCTGTCAGATTAAAAACGGCAAATGTAGATTACTGATTAATTCATGTTTATTTTGATGACATCACGTTACATCAGACCAGAACAACACAACACATAGTGACAGAAAAGCAACTTAAACTACACTATTCACTTACAGTCAGAAGAATGAACTTTTGGAATGAAAAGCAAATTATTTGAAAATTCATCATCCACTTACCTTTTTCATCCTTCTCTTCTGTTTTCAAAGGTATGGTGGTGTTATTTGCAAAAAAAATTTCCTGGGAGAACCAGATCACCCTGGAGAAAAGAGGCTGGACAGAAGAAGAACAAGGGAAAATATAGGACATTTCCTTGCTCTTTGTCAAAAACACTTTGTAAGCTGAAAAAGGCTTTCTAAAGATGATTATATTAAGAGTAGCTAAGCTTTCATTTGGCTTTATATGTCTAGTCATTTTTAAAATGTAGAGTTTGATAGGAATGACCATCTGTGTCATTCAAAGCCCATTAATTTTATTGCAGACATAAGTATGTACCAATGACTTACGGAAGGTGACTGTAGCCCAACTTAGGAAGATTGGTTTTCAATTATTTTCAGATGTCTAAGGATGTGCCTTGACTAATTCCACCTTGCCAAGTCCAGTAAGTTTACAATAGTCAGGTAATTGAATCTTTCATAATGGAAATAAATAGGAGCACTTAGGTGTTGAGCTGTCCCCAGCCATGACTGGGATATGGTTCTTTTCCTAACAAGAAGGGATGGACCCCGGAGCAGTGAGACTCATCTCCTGGAGAACTCAAATAAGTATCTGGACTTAAGTAAATGTATCTCTAAAACTATCTCATCCTTTAGCAATAAAACACCAATAACCTCTTTCAGGACTAATTTCAGTTGTCCAGCCAGCAAAAGGCCAATATGTACATGCAAAGACCAGGATTCTCCCATTAATCCAGAATGGTTTGTAGCCACTTGCAAATTTTTCCCTTTTTGTCTGCTCCTGTGTTCATGCATCCTTAAGTCTGAGGTATAGGAGGAAGTATATGTAGATATGTGTATTGTTTCCTAGCTTCAACCCACAGCAGTCAATAATGTTGACACTAAAATGCACTACAGAGAATTGCTTTGTTACGTGCTGAGAAAGATGAAAAGCAATGGAAAACTTCTCAGCAGACATGGAGTAAAACTATATGCAGTGACTATTCTGGGGCATATGAAGAAATGTATACACTATATTGCTATTCTGGAGGTCATTTCTCAATGACAACACTCATTATTTTCCAAGGCAAACATTTCATCCAAACATTAATTTGAGCTACAGGCTGGACCTGTAACTGAAGGAGGCAGGTGTTTGCTCTCTCAAGTGTATTTTGTAACGGATTAAAATACACAGTATGTGTCACACAGATAAAGTTATTGGTTTAGTAACAATCTGTCCTTAATTCTGATGTATAGCATTTTGAAAAGACACACAACAGTTTCCAGGTCATTTTTTTTTTTTTTTGTAAAATACTGGTTCCAAGATCAGCAGCAGTTTCTTTTGACTATAGTAGGAGTTAGAAAGCTACATTTCTGTGTATTGCCTTGAAAGTTTAGGGGCAGATGTCATACAGCAAGCAGCAAACAAAGTTGTCACTGGCCTAAGGAGATTTCAGCAATGCTGTTGTGTTGGTGACAAATTTAAATATCTGAAGAAACTAGCACAGTCCTTCATTTCTGGCACCAGTTTGAAAAATTTGACTGTTTCACCTTTGCTCACCTGCAACCAGCCCAAATATTTTACCTTTGCTCATTTGCACCCTTCTCTAATAAGTCTTTCATATGCAGATATTGCTCATAAGTGTTCTTTTCCCTCCTTCATAATATTTACATCTGGAGGTAGCACAGAAATAGACATATTCTCACAGGCTTTTAGTGACTTTGCCTGTTAGGAACCATGCAGGCAGACTTCTTCACTCTTTTTCTTTCGTAAATATGAATTCCTGTAGACTGTCAGGCATTATTCTCTATTTATTCCAGGACCTATGATCTCTGGGGATAACCTAGGTATGTATTAGATTTAATTAACATTCTCTGTGACTTTTTAAGCAATAATGGCAAAAGATCAGATCACTGCTCAAGGACTAATGATTAGCTGGAAGGTACCAAAACATGAGGCATAACTGAAAACCATTAGCTCCAGGTTCTTTTGCAAAACAAAGCAATTCTATTTACTCCAAGAAAATAGTCAAAAACCCCCAAAAAACCAGCAGGAGCTTGAAAGGCAAAGCTAGTATATTTAAAATATTGTTTGAAATAAAGCTGTTAAATTGAAAAATTATAAAGAACCTGTGCGCTGTGTACAAGTTTGATTAACATTCCATCCATCTTAACATATCTCTCTAATATTAGCTATTAATTTCTCTGCAATAGGTGCACATTAAATATACACTTCATGCATAAACACCATCTGGAATAGAGTGGGTAGCAATAAAGTAAAAAGCAGCTGTTATAAAAGAAACATAATAGAAAAAACATAAAGTTTTCATCTACAGTTTGTGTTTCCCTTTTACTTTTATAGCATATACTGGGGAGCATCAGAACACTGAAAACCTGCTGTGATAGTATTTTAATGGAAAAAATCCAAGTCAGTGGAAAAGTAAGTTTTCCCTTACTCTTCCATGACAAATTCAAGTCACTATTTTCATGAGGCATCTTTCATGTAAAGTGCCTCAAAATTATCCATACTGAAACATCAGATGATGAGATGGCATTCACAGGAACACCTTCAGTGGGTTTTATAAAGGTATAAGGCCAAAATAAATGGAATTGGACCAACTTGCTCACAACACGTACATATTTTTTCCAATAACCCTGAAGATAAGTTCAGATTTACACTGTGAAACCTTTTCCTTTAGCCTTGATTAGATAAAAATACTACTTTCAATGTATTTAAATTTATATGTTGTTGTTTTTTCTTGTTTCCTTTATATGTATTTGCTACTATTATCGTTTATGCTCTTCATTTGTTTCAGTTACAATAACACTACCAGTTAGTCAGGATGAAACAAAAGACACTCATAAAGAAGAAAACTAACTTCAATACTGACCAAATCAGTTCTGAGCTTATATTTATTGCAGGCAATTCAACTAGTCTACTTCACCATATTATGAAAAAGTCATTTTACTATATTTACTATATTTACTATATTTAAGTGATTAAAGGGGGGGGAGGAATCATACAATGCAACTGTTATTTATGTTCTACCATATCTGATAAAAAACCTAAATTATTAACAATGGCATATTTTCAGACTACTTACTGTTTCCATAAACAGCTTTTGGGGAAAAGAAAAAAAAAAAGTGATTTTCCTTCTTCAGATCTTTATTTTATGAAAAGAAAGGATTGATTACAACACATGAGATGACAGATATCTTTTGCCATCTGTAAATCTGATCCCAGAAGAACATAGAAAGATTTCATGTGACTTGGTGACCAGATGCACTTTGCCTGACCTTCTCTGTGCAAATGTCTGATATTTCTTTACCATTTATGCTTCTCTTTAACAGATAAACAAGACAGATAAGCAATACTAACATCCTGTATATTTAGGAGACATGACTGACACCCAGAAAACGTTTGTGTATCTTCATTACATAGTTCTAAATTAAACTTAATTTCTAATAGTTTTTGAATGATATAAACAAAAAATCACTTCTAAAATATTTAAGAATTTTCCTTGAAGTCCTCAGAACTAAATATTTCTATGAAAGCAGAAAGAAGATTCACTCTGCATCATGTGGTCCTTTAAAATATCCTTCAGATTAACTAGATGCATTTCCCAGGATTCACTGAAATGTTCTATTTAGACACAATTTTCAATCCCAAATAATTAGATATTTCCATAATTGGCCAGTTTGTGAATAATCTATAGCACAGACTGCAATCATCTAGGTCATTGGTCATGTATTTTTTATAAAAAAGCACTATAATTTCTTGGCAAATAACACAACAATTATTACAGTTCTTTTAATGGTAATGTTTGTTTCTGTCTTACATATTAAGTTATTTAATTTTGACATACTTGTAAAAAGCTCTTAACTTTGGCAACAACCTTGATTTTAAAGCTGAGATTTATATAGTGGAGTTTTTTTGTGGTTTTGGGCAGTTTTTAAATGAAAAAAGTCCACAGAATTGTAGAGGCTTCCAGATGACTAATCAATATGTTATACATTTATAAAGGCTCTGACAACTGGTGAAATTAGATATCAGCATGTAGCATATTACTATCTAGTAACTGAGTAGAAGATTTGGTAATGTATATTATTTGCTAATACAGTGAGCCAAGTCATTTTATGTAGATGATAGATCCAATAGTCTGATGGAGTATGGGGTAAGGAGTAATAATGTCAATAGGGAGTTATCAAAGCTTACATGCATACTCAGATCACTCTGTCATGGAGGATCTGTGAGACTGAAGAAGCTGAACATCTATGACTACTGTAAGTATCACTTATTTTCTTCCTTTTGCAGTATAGACAACATTAGGTTTAATTTTGAAAGTAATCAATTTTTAAAGAAGAAAAATCCATTGCAATACATATTTGTATATATAGTGCCAAAATATGATTAATAGTGCCTGTTGCTGAGTAGCCTGTGCTATCTTCTACTAATAGTCTGGGACTGGGTAAGATGACTGTCTTGACCCCATGCCTTGGTTACTCTCAGGAACATGTTAGTCCTTCCTAGAGAGCACAGTCAGCTGGACAAGGCTCCTGCTGGATAAGCAGCATGGGGAGACCAGAAAAGTAAGAAAACCAAACAGGCAGCAAAAAATTCCTATGAACCCTCTGGTGACAAGCAAGTTCTAAACCAAGAGCCATGCTGGAGACAGTCCTTTAAGGACTGGGAGGTTGCTTTTTTGCTTATGATTTTATGACCTATCTTAGCAGGTATGTTCCAATTAAGACAAAAAAAAAAAAAAAAAGGCTTTGGTTTCGATTGTGGCTTTTATTAAAGCCTGTGTTTAGAGTATGTAAGCTTTTCATGTGGCTTCTATTATATTCATTTTAAGCGATGTTAAAGTTACCAGGAAAGTCTGACTGACTCAAAGTCTCATCACAGGTGTATGTAACACTCCTTTTAGATTCAGAAATAGGGCAAGAAACCCATCAGGACATGCTTTCCCAACTTATATGACTTTTATAGACATAGACTTGCCTCACCAAGTTGTGATGATTAGTTTAAATAAAAAATATAGTGCAGTTGAAAGTATTTTAAATAGTTATTTAAGATAAAATACAGCTGATACTCTGACACTGTGTCAAACTTCCCTTAAAAGGATAAAATTTGAAAATCAAAATATTTAACTTCAAATGAAATACTTTTTATTCACTTCAAAGAAAAAGTTCAAGACTATATTCACGCATATTAAAAAAATGAAGGGAAGATAACATTTTGTTTCAAATTGATCAGCTGTTTGGTGCCAGGTGCTGTGAGATTTTGGATTTGGACTGCTGAGCTTGCAAGACAGTTACTCGGCTGTAAGAAATAGGTATTGATGATTCTATATCAGGATAGAGTTATTTGGAAATAGCTCTTATTGATTTTTGCCAGAAGTTAGATTTGTCTTGAAAAAACATAGATCAGAAACAACAGCCACTGCAATACCTGGTTAAACATCAAATCTTCATAATTTTCTAGTTTGTCAGAATCAAAAGAATTCCTGAAACAAACATTTTTGCTCTCGCTTTTTGTGTCCTAGTCACAAGGAGAAGAAGTAAAGAAGATTGTGCTGGAATCCTGATTCCATGTACACTGATAACATTATTTTCTTCTTACAGATTTCTGAAGCTGTCTATTTACTTTATTTCAGTGGGGTTTTTTGTGGGGGTTTTTGTTTTTGGTGTTTTCTTTTTTTTTTTGTTTTTGTTTTTTTGTTTGTTGGTTTGGTTTTGTTTTTTGGGGGGTTTTTTGCCATTGATCAGAGTCCAACAATTTTAACATAGGAACATCTTTTCAAATACACGTAAATCCAATTTTTGAAAGCAGTTCACTTGCTCCAAAGTTTTCTTCACTGGCAATCCTTAGTTTAATATTCTACTGCAGTGAAGTTATTTAGAAAATTTACCTTTAGGAGTAGTTTCTATTGTCTTCCTTTAGAAAATGAAACCCTTTTAAACTTTTCTCTGTTTCCATCTGGTAATGTGTCCTCCATATTTCTTTCTCTTTTAATAAGTCAATGTCCTCTCTAGGACTAGAGATTCAAAATTACATAGGATAATTCAGTAAAGCTTATGCTATGTATTGTGAGCTCAATATGGTAGAGAGGATTTGACCAAGACTTTACCATTCATCTGCCTGTAAAACACAGAACTCACTGTACTTCTGTGAACAAATATATACCAGGTAACAAAACATCTTGTTCATAAAATATCTTAATGGCTTCAGAATTTTTTACAAGTAAGGTGTCATTTGACAATGTTAATGATAATGCTCAGCCCTTCAACAGTTTAGAAAATGAATGTGCTTTATCAATGAAACATAAATGAATTAATGATGTGTTCTGGTTTGCTACAGAAGGTGTGAATAACTGCATTGGTGCCAAACCTATTGCTCTGTATTTACATAGTGTGCATGAAGATTGCTTTCCACAGTAGAAACATACAAAATTAAAGGGGTTGGAGATGGCTTCAATCACAGTAGAATAGTTCTAGCTACCAGATAATAATTTTAATGCATGACTTGATATGAAAAGCAACATTCAAGTTTCCAACTCACTGCGAATCAAGTGACATGCTGCATAAAATAAATATGCAATGGAGTTAAAAATTATATTTAACTTTATGTGGGCACGTATAGCTCATTGAATGCTTTCACACTTTTCATGTGATTTCTTTGAAAAAGCTATGCAATAGAGTGCACTGGGAAAACCTTTTTATAATAAAGTGCAAAAGAATAACTGATGGATAGTAACTGACAACCAGATACTAAAATGAAACTTTAAAATTCATTTCATCATAAAAATAACTAAAAAAAAAATCTATGTCTTTACTTAAGAAAAAAAGTTAGATTCCCTAGTGCTACTATAAATCATAAATAAAATAGCTTTATTAATCTTAAATAGCAAAGACATGCATGAGCAAAGTTATTATTTTACCAAGTGCTTTCTCCCTAATGTTTCAGCAATATCAAGGCAACTTTACTCAGGCAACTGTAGCAGTATATTTGACCTACAAGTAGGTAATGGACACTGGATCTTGAACACTTTATATGCCAAAACCAACTCTGCATATTATTTCTCTTACTTAAATGAACATAAAGGCATAGCTTTACTCTTAAGCCACTTTTTTATGTAATATCCTTTAACATTTCCTTTGAAAATTGCTTTCAGGTTATAGCCACAACACTGCTGCACTTGCAGTTTGTTTTGGCCACAATATTTTCTGCTGCTAGGATGGCAAGACACATTTTCAGTCTCATGAACACTAGGTGTAAGGAGAATTTATGATGTGGGAAATTTGGAAAATTTTTATATCAAACACTTTTGATTTGCTTACTCCTTACATCAAACCAATACATTCTAAAATCTGAATCTGATTCAGTACAGTATAACCAATGCTTCTTACATTAGACACTACTCCCGCTATTTTTTTTTTTATTTTTTTTTTTTTGTGTCTTAGCATAACTAAAACTCATCAATGGCTCGTGGCTTGTTTTATCTTGAAAATTCTTGTGGTTTTGTTTGCACAGGTCAAAAGGGAAGCCTCTTTGGTATGTTTGAAGCAATTTTTGCATGGTAATCCTCTAAAAGTAGCAGATGATTTTCAGAAAGCATTCAGTGTCTGGTGCATGCAACAGAACAAATTCTGTCATTTCAAATTATTTACTGCATGGTTTTGATGATATAAGGTTTTTATTTAGGATAGGATTTGGGATTTCAACTATTCCAGTTCACCTGTTCTCTTTGTTCCCACACACTCTCTGGAGATCAATACAAATCCTTTGTGGAAGAGAAAAGTGCTTTTATTTTGATTAAGTAATCACATTTATATTGAGGTTTTTTTAATTAAGGTGAAATTTTCTTGGGTGCAGAATAGTTTTTGAACAGCTTAAGCATTCTTGTCAGAAAATCCTCAGATCTTGGGAATGCATGAAACGCATTTGGATTCTCATTTTCTTTTAGGACAAGTACTTTAATCCTTGGTATTTCAAAGCAAACCTTGCATGAGTACCAATGCAGCAGTGACATATCCAAGGAAATGGCTTTCTTACTGAACTGCCTGTATCTTCTGAATTCCAACTTTGTTAGTATTTGCCTGATTTATTGCATAAAGTCAAATTATTTGTCAATTCTGTCTGCAATTCAGATTTAGTCTCTAACTTTAAAAAACATCTAAGGAATAAGGTATGAAGTATATGTTGCTGAAGTTTCTTAGTAAAGATACTTAGTCTAGTAGTATGCTATTATGAACTGCATTTTAAAGATTTTATGTATAAAAAATATATCATTATAACAATATGTTTAATATATGATATATAACACATGCATATTTAATATACATAAATTAGATTACATTATAGATTACTATATCCGTTTTTATTTAATCTCTCTTATTTGTAGTAATAAGCTTTTAATTAGACTGCTAATATTTCAATTACACTAATTAATTACAGGCTCTACACATCACATATTTCCTTTAAATCTATAAAGAGATTTTGGGTGTAACAGAAACTACTCAGATATCTTGACAACAGGTGTATAGGTGTCTTTTAATTCGCCTTAGTGGTTTATTAATGGTATTTAAGTCATCATGTACTTTGAAGTAGAAATACCAGTTTTATATCAACTAAGGAGGAAACTAGCTACCAAAATGTGTCACAGAAAGGCAGAATCATAGAATCATAGAATGTTCTAGGTTGGGAGGGACCTCAAAGATCATATAGCTCCAATCCCAACAGGGACACCTTCTACTAGAGCAGATTGCTCAATGACCCATCCAACCTGGCCTTGAACACTTCCAGGGATGGGGTATCCACAGTTTCTCTGGGGTACCTGTTCCAGTGCCTCACAGTGTACCTCACCCCCACAGTGAAAAATTTCTTCCTAATATCTAATTTAACTCTACCCTCTTTCAATTTAAAACTGTAACCCCTTGTCTTATCACTACATGCCCTTGTAAAAAGTCCCTCTCCAGATTTCCTTGTAGATCTCCTTTAGGTACTGGAAGGCTGCTATAGATCTCTTTGAAAGGATTATAAAAATAAGTAACAAAGATACTTTTTTTTTCTCTAGCAGACACCAAAGTGAACACAGAGTTGAGCTAAATGTTAATGTCCACAGATTTAGATGATCTTGGTTTATACTTCAGGTCAATCTTTATAATTGGTCTCTATAATATCTCTAAGCAGACCTATCTTAAGGTCATTTTAAGAAGATTGAATTTCAGTTGAAATGAAAGCATGAAAGAATACATAGAGAGAAACAATATATTTCTAATTCATTTTCTATGCTTACTTTTGTTTGAGAGCTTATCTGAACTAGCAAAAGAAGCATAATAAAAAATTATTCTGGAAATATCCTGGAAAACATCTGAAAATCTCTCATGTCAACCAGATACTTTGGAATCATACATTATCTGAAATTCAAATATAGATTCTCTCAAGTCCAGTGTAACACTTGTCAATTAGCTGCATAGATACATATTATTGTGTGTTTAGATCATATTACAAAGAGTGATGTTTGTTACATAAAAACTTACATTAGACATTTTGATTTGTGTACTCATATGTATTTACAGTGAGGTTTAATGTTTTCCTTGTGTTGTGTTCTAAAAACATTCATGTAGAGCATCAAAGGGGAGCTTCTTCTAGAAACATAGTTAAAATATATATTGCTCGCAAAATATCTAAGAGAAAAGGGAAATTCCATTAAAAATAACTATAATAATGATTCTCACCACAATTTTTTTTTCTCTTAAATCCATATTCATTTTCTGAGCTTAGTGGAATACTCTGAAAATAGAAATGTCAATATCTGTGTCCTGGAGATTATGAAATCCAGGCAGTTTTATGTGAACTTTTTGGCCAAGATGTAAATGTAATCAAAACTTGCTTAGTGTTCTACTCTTTTACTAAGGCTATCTGAGACACTTAATTTTCCTGAATCAAGCTGAGCTCTGGGAATAGCTCCCTAGATATAAATAATGGCTGAGAACTTGGCTAAAATTAGGAAGAATTAAAAGAAAGTCCACAGTTAATTCTTCATCCAGAATTTGTTAGTCTATGTAGATAAGAGGTCACTTCATCTACTCACTGCCATGAATACTTTAACAACAAGCCAAATTTCTGCAATAGTTGCAGTTTCATGATCTGAACATGTATCACTGAGACCAAGAGCTTAGACATTAAATAAATGAATTTGATATTCATGTGAAAATGAGATCTTTCCGGTCTACTAGAAAACATTGTTTGTTTTGTGTTTTTTTTTTTCAAAAACAGAGTAAAAGGCACAGCCTTTGTGCCTCAGGGCACAGACCCACCCTCAGTCGACGATTAGGAGGTGAATCAGTTAAAATGCATTGTCACCTGTAGAGATAATTCTTGCTGTTTCCACTGAAGTGAGTAGGCCTAATTTCTGGTGGGGATAAAATGCTGAACTAGAGATCTGTGGTCCGATTTTTCATGGCACCGCATGCATTTCATAAAAACCCTTTTCTGTTTAGTTCTAAGATACAGTTTTAAAGGGTCATTTTTTAGTTTTGTCTGCAAATATATAAGGGCTCTTGAGCCAGTTGAGCTCCAATTTCATCCAGAAGCAGTAAACCTTACTAGAGGCTTTTAAAATAATTAATAGTCTGGATAAGTTCATTATCATTTAAGATCTATTTTAGCTACACATATTAATATTCTGTTTTTGTAGCAAAGCTATTTAGATACTGCCATTCATTGATAATAAGTCATTTATTCCTCATTAACTGTTAGGATGGATGTAGATACTCATTATAGCAAGACAACAGACTCATTTAACTGCACACAGTACTTGATTATACACACGAACATTGACTGGAATGCAAATTTCATTCTACACAAGTCTCATCTTGGTTGTTATTCTCACCATGGGATAAAGTATCTTATCTGCTGTACATTTTTTTCTTTTTCAGTATCTGTCTTAAATGGCAAGAAAGAACATAATAAAGGTGCTGATAATCTCAACTGTAAATTGAGTAAATTGTAAATTGGGTAAACACTGACACAAAAAATACAGGTTTCCTCACTTACGCTTCCATTGGGTTTTAAAATTGTTCTGTGAACTCATATGCCCTTCCTTGATAGTTCTCCTAAAATGAGTACGGCCTTAAAATACATGAGGTTCAAATTTTAAAAAAGTGAGACTTGAACAAATAGTCATTACACTGGTCATGGACACAAGCTTTTACTTGTTCATTAAATACAGATATTTAGTGTCCCAGCTACAGAAATCTAAGGCCAATCTCTCCTGATCAAGTGCAAATAAACGCATATTCTCAGTCATCTACACTAAATGTAACTTCTTTTTTTCTTTGGATATTTGCAATGTCTTTTGTTTTTCTTTTCAGTTTTATCTGTTTATATTTATTGAAAATCATTGTGTGTATATGCAGAAGAATTGCAATCACCCTTCAGTTATTACTAAACACTATGTCCCTTCTGTGCCCGGGGCATTATACAAGGCTTTTAGTAATGTAAGAAAATTACAGCTTAGAGATAAACTAATATTTTGTGTGACAGGTAGGTCAGGTCTACTGCTCCATCTCATGAAAGGAACTATGACTCAGTAACAAAACTGGTTTTATTATTGCAAATATAAGATAACTTTGAGTTGTTTTTCCATGGCCCTACTCAAGGCTTCCCCACTGCAAATATATTATGCACATATTCTGCAAGGGTGTATTCCTAAGGGGGGTGCATAGAACTTTGCTGCATAGTCAATGATGTTTGCCCTTTTTGCAGGCAAATAGCTGTCTTCTTAAATGGAAACCCTGCAGCTCCACCTACTCCTTACTTAAATACAGAGTATATGTAACAGAACTGTCCAAAGAAGCTAAAAATCTGGCATGATAACAGTGCTGGGGTTTAAAGAAGAAAAATATCTTCATAAAGTCAGTTGTCTCAGTCCTGCTGTTCATCTGGTGGAAAGCATTGCAGAGAAATTATCAGCTGGCTAGAGCAATAGTTCTTTCCCACTCTAGCTGAAGAAGATTGGATTAGTCTTTGCCAGCAAATAAACTTCACAAGCAGAAATTCAAGTTTTTAGCGTGAGTAAAGTCCTTTTGTATTTCTTTCTGCATACTGAGGGGAGCACATTGAATCTGGTATCCCATTGCATGCATATTCAGATTATGAGATGTCTACATGTGGTGTTGGATATATGTGTAATACCACATACATATACATTTACAGATGATGTAACTACACATGAAAAGAAGAAAAAAGTTATTAAGCAATATTTTGTCTTTTCTTTGACATTTGGATTTATTATTATTGGACCCTCTAGCTTTTGAGGACATAAACTCCTAAAGAAACATTCTGAAAAGCATACTTTTCCCTAGGAAGAAATCTGTGTGGTCAAAACATAATTTTTGACTGAAGAATAGCTCTGCTGGAAAATGTTCAACTAGCCTTATTGGAAAACTTTGAATATGGAGGAGTGAAGACATACAGTATCTTGCAGGACTAAATTGTTCAAAGGTCTGTGAAAAAAAAGCCAGTTCAGAATATGCTATGTATAAGCAGTAATACTGAAGGCCACAAGGGCTCCTAATTTCTTCCAGCTGAAACCAGCTTTCCATGATAATATACTCTCAAATGTAAATCTTATTAAAGACTCTTTACATCCACATTTGAACTTTCTATTCTCTTCCACTTCCTTTTAAGTCCTTAAAAGTATTTGTTTTCTAATGGCAAAATAAATTTTGCCAAAAGTCAAATTATCACATCAGTGAATGTAATAAAAGACTGTGAGTACATTAGAATAGAAATTAGAGTGCAAGATGATTTGTCATAGATTCCATGGCCTGAACAATTTTTATGCTTTGTCATTCTTCCAGATTTAAGCAAATGTTTGTTTTATTAGTTTAATTCACTTGATAATTTAGATGCTAAAATAAAACCTCTAAAAATATCTAGTTTTAAAAAAACCTACTATATAGAAGTAAACTACTACAAAAGTAATTTTTAAGTGGACCAAAAACCTGAAATTTGTGTTATTCTATGAATCTCCCCCAAAAAATAGCAAATTCTATGTTTCATTATCCTAGTGAGCCATACTGAACCTTGTAACAAAGCAAGTGCTATTTATAATTTTCTTTAAAGCACACAGTTTAATTGGCAAAATATCAAGGCTGATTCAATCAGATTGGTGGCATGATCGTTGACACTCTTCAAGTATTCTGATTCACATTAGAAATTGAAGACATATGTTGTGGGAGAAGATGCCTTAACAATGAAAATATTGTTGATTCAGACAGATGGTAACTTTTCTAGCAAGGAAAATGAGAGTAGGAATATGACAGCTAAATAAAAGTTAAAACCTATTAAAACTGACAAGGTCAAAGATTGGATGAAGCAAGAAGGAGGTGGATTTCAAAATAGCTGTTAAAAATAATTCTTTACAAAAGAAAAGTTTTCTCTCCATGATGATATTCATCACCAAAAACATTTTTTTTCCTAGATGCAAAATATTTTGCAAAACTGGTGCAAAATATACTGTTTGTGGAAAAAAAAAGAAAAAAAAAAAAAAAAGGAAAAAAGAGTCCCTGAAGTTGAGTCAAAGTTTAGCTCTTTTTAGCTTGTACATCAATATTACTTTATGTTACTGGATTCTTTTTTTCAGAAGTAGTCATTCAAGGCCAGATTGTGTAGCCTGTATTCACGAGTGAACATGTAAGTTCTTCTGCTATAGCAAATAAATTTATTTGCTTATTTACAGATTGGCAATACCGTGTGGGATTCTCTGTTCCTTTCCAGCTCCAGACAGTGACTTTAAATCTTTCACTGTTATTTCATATCACTTTCTTTTCTTTTCTTTTTTTTTTTTTTTATATTTTTTTCCCCTAGCTGATAAGTGTTCTTATTTTATCTCCTAGTTAATTTTGTATGTCTATACTTGACTAGGTTGAGTTAAATTTGATGCTAGGTATCAATAGCACCTTTCAAAAAAACCAGTTATGAAAGCTTAAAAAAAAAAATAAGAGCTTCAAACATGAAACATCAAAATTATAACCGTTTAGGAAAGCCCACCTCTGAATGCCAGATTCCAATAGTAATTTAGAAATTAAACTGCTTAATCAGTGATAAATAGTCTCATATTAAAAAAGAGGTACAGAAATACAGTAAATACTCTGACTTGTGATAAAACAATATTATTTGTATGAAGTCTAGTTTACGTTTTATTTACCTTGCATCATGATAATATTTTTCCCTTCTGACAAGAAAAAATATTCTTCTATCAAATATTAACACACATATTTTATTTATGCCTAGGCAGGCTTGAAATTATTCATCTTAAAATCACCCTGAACCTTCAGAAAATCTTTAAAAATTAAATTTAGGAGAAAGTGATTCCCCAACATTCAGGAAGCAAAATTCTACTATTCCAGAATAAGACAATGTTTTCTTAGAAATTTAATGGTGATCCAGCCTCTTAAGCAGGTTATTCTCATTAGTTCATTGAAGTTTATATGAGGCTTTCAGTTTCTACAGTGAATATTTTCTGGGATATCTATTCTACTGAACAGCTACCAATACATGATGTTATCTCAATTAGGTGAGTGTCATTAAAAGGACAGAGAGAGAGAAAGTTGTAAGATATTTATTGTAAAGAATTCTATTTTCTGCCTAGCCATAAGCAAAATTTCCTTACAGGTGTCTGCTGGATGACACTGCTACTTTACTGTTTATTGACCAAAAGCCTCCTTTAATAATTCTTGTAAGAGAGATAAAATACCAGTTTTATTTATAAAACACCCAGTTGTGGCATAGTCATAGGAATTTAGGACAAATCCATACAGCAGTGCTGGCTACCATCTCAACTCTTATTTACGATTTTGTGTATACAATACTTTGGAGTGCTTAAATTTGAAACAGAGAATTCTCCTTATGTAGTGTTTTGTAAAACAATTCCACAACCCAATCCTTGTTAATAATATTGCCTCTTGCCTTTTACAGGAAGCAATGAATATACAGATGGATTATCCAGGTTTACATGGATGCCAGTATCAGAGCAGAGTAGAACTGCGAAAATCTTGAAATCTGCTTTGCTACTCAGCACTTTTCCATGACAGAGTCTCTTTTCAGATGGTGTGTTACGGACAACTGATTTAGCATGGAAGGGTAACCCAAATGTTAAGTCATCTAAAAATATTTCCACTTTTATTTGTGATAATAAAAGATCAGAATATGCACTATCTCTCAGTCAACCATAAATTCATCAGAATTCAGTGCAAAAAATAGCACCCATATTCCCTGAAAGAAAAATTAAAAATATGCAAGGAAATCACTAAGATGATGCCTAAAATCCTGCAAAACAGACACTCTACACAGGGTTAATGGAGATAAGATATTACCTTTAATATGATCCGGACTCCCAGGGTTCCCCCGAGCACAGAGGACCAAGAGCCCCGTAAAGTTACAGTTTTTATACCCTTACAAACCATTAGCATATTTAATACATTAATACCTAT
>JAWWEW010000078.1:70866229-70881790 GCA_035583185.1 Anabacerthia variegaticeps | reverse complement strand
ACTTCTAAAGCTATAAAGATCCATAAAATACACACCAAAAATACATAAAAATACATAAAAATCCTTAGGCATCAAAGAAACAAAGAAACTTCTGAGAAGTGTCTCTTTGGAAGTATTTATGTGAGAGACAATGACAGGCATCCATTTATATCCCCTTCATAAAATGTTGTGGCTTATGTATTCTGTAGTAAGCAAGGGCCTCATTCCAGAATCCTTCTGTAACAGACAGTTATTACAAAAAGAATTATATTCTTGTTTCTCTGAAGTTATCAAATGATTGCTGAATGCAATATAGGCATGATTTCAGAATACATAATTGGACTTTCTTATAGCAAAGAACAGGGTTTTTTTCCAGAGTAAAAATATTTTTATGGTGTGGACAAACCTTTCTTTTTCCTTTGTTTCTAGGATAACATCAAACCTCCATCCCTCAGGACTGACATTTTTCTTACTGAAAGCATAATTCCTTTTGATCCAATTCTGAGTTCCAACTGTATTAAGACCGAAGGTTGGAAGTCTGCCACATCAATCTAGAATTTTAATTAGATAAAAGTATGTGCTTAGACTTAAGCACAGACTTAAACCCTTGTTCAACTAGGATCTATGTCAGTATCTTGGAAGGATCTCAAGAAATACAGCCCAAAGCAATTAACAAAATATGAGTTTTTTTTAAGGTAATGACTTTACCTATGACT
Organism: Anabacerthia variegaticeps; assembly: GCA_035583185.1. Lineage (NCBI taxonomy): Eukaryota > Metazoa > Chordata > Aves > Passeriformes > Furnariidae > Anabacerthia > Anabacerthia variegaticeps. The sequence goes on along the minus strand of JAWWEW010000078.1, from coordinate 70,881,095 downwards.
TCACTGAATGTACAGTCAAGCCCAATAACTGATAAATAAGTTTAACTTAAACATGAAATGAAATTTATATGGTTTCTTAGAGAGTAATGTTAGATAAAGCTTTGTCATACCTGAATTCAAAAGACATCTAGACACTTACTTCATTCTATTAGAACAACTAATTCCTCTTGAAAATTTTAGAAATAACTCGGTTTTATAATGCTCCAACTAGATCAAAAGAGAAAGTCTATGACATGTGAGCTGTTAATTTTAAAATTATTTATCATCTAGAAACAAGTAAAAAATTCCTTAGGAAAGTTAATTTCTTTTTTCTTCCCCTCCAAAGACACTTGACAGAATACTTTCCTAATATCAAAATTAGGTCAACTAATTTTTTAGTATTTTAACATTGCTATGGATTTTCTATTTCTTTATCAGAAATAAAATTAAATATTACTTATGTGCTGAATTAAATAAATAGATTTACTTCCTTAGAAAAAGTAAAATAAAGTTCATGCAGAAATCAGTCACTTACTGGAATGAAACATCATGCTGAGTATTTAAAGAGAAAGAATTCCCACCTAACAGCATGTATCTAACATGCATAGAAAGATCCAGCAACACCGTTCTCTTTGTCCATTCTAGGGGGTTTTTTTGCAATCTTTTTTAATAATAAATGTTTCTTGTATTTCCATTACATTAATTTAAGGCCCAATCTTTTATCTACTTCTCCTAATTACCTGACCAGAACTTCTCAGTGTTTTCCTCAGTGCATTTCTAGCTCCTCTAAGACTTTGTGGTGGTTTAGTTTTCTTGGCTTTGGTCTAGGCCTTCCCTGGTAACAGGGTTATAACTAAGAAGTATTCCACACCATTCCTTTACGTAATCAGCTGAATATGAGAGAAGGGGAGAGATTCCTCTCTCTATTCCTTTCGGGTGCTTGGGAGGACAGCAGGTCTCAGTGTGTCGGCTTCACTCTTATGAAACTCACGCTATGTGAGCTGAGGCTTATCTGAGAAACTGTTGTCCCAGCCACGCGGAGGTGAAGCGACTGCTTCTGTTGAGGGAAGTTTGGTGAGAGTTTATTGTGTTAGTTGCTTTACTGAGCTATTTCTCTGAGGTTTCGAGTGTGTGCATCTGTTTTGTTTTGGTTTTACCCATCTTTGTCCCTCTTCCCCTCCCCTTTTTCTCCTTTTCCCTTTTGGGGTTGTATGGGATTCTTGTTCTGTATATTCATAGTGTTTAATTGTATATAACTGTAATATATGTGAATATATATATATATATATTACTACAATTTTTCTTTTGGTACCTTTTTTTCTCTCCCTTGGGAGGGGGGATCTGTGTGGCTGGCAGCTGGGTTTGGCAGGGAGCCAACCCAAGCCCCCACAGACTTTTATTTGATAACTTTAAAATATTCTGATTTTGCAATAGTCTTCTTTAAGTTAGGATAGCGGCAGCGCATCACAACCAGTGTTCAAATTTTATTATGAGCTTTCAACTCAGTTATCCGTGCAATATAATATATTTTTTATTTGCAAATTCAGGATTTACACTTCAAGAAAATAGGTAGATTTCCTTTTCAAATGAAGCTTAGCTCACCCTTGCATTCTAAATAGTCATAGAATCTTTCAGATTAATTAGAAGTTCTGTAACTAACAGAATAAATTAACAGTTGACCCAAACAGAAAAAGCAGAGATGAAAACATATTTTTTTTATTACTTTCAGACTGGGCAAAAAGAGTTTGAGGCAAAGAGATTCTCACCATATGATTTTTGCTTAAAGAAAGATCAAGTGGTCTAGAAAAATTAAGATGTATCATTTATTATATTTAATTTTGAAACCATATTTTTAGCTGGGGACACTGGGAGACTTGGAAATAAACTTACCAATTTTAACTGTTAATTATAAATGACTTGGAAAAGAGAAGAGATGTCTGATTTCCCAAAAATAATCCTTTGATCTACATTTGTGCTCTTAGCAGCCAAGGAAGCAAATGAAAAATTGTATAGAAACTATGCCCAACAGGCATAGTCAATTTCTTCTTCTTTAAAAGTCCTGTCATACCTACATAAATAGATCAGAAGTTATTTCACAATTTCATATAAAACCTAAAATGGAAATGTGCCATAGACACATTGATGTGCTTTGGATTGTAATCCTACGCATTTCATTTTTCAGTCATCTTAGTGCATGGAGCCTTGATATTGTATCGAGATAAACAACTGAATTCAAGGTGGATGAGACATGAGAAGCGGGATGCCTCTACTAACCTTCAGGCTTCTGCAGTGGCACATTAACATCAAGCAGGTAGACTATACTTGTAGAATCTGTTGTGGGATATTTCTGCTTTACTGTGATTTGCAACAAGGTGCCAGCTCATGGGCTCTGGGATTGAATACTACAATAAAACTCTAAACTACTTTTTTTTTTTTTTTTTTTGTTTTTAAATACCAATGATATGCTACCCACAAATTTAGCCTCTGCCTTCTAAAAATGTCATAATCTAAATATGTATTACATAAACTAAGAAAGAAAATATTTGCCTATAATGTGAAAATCAATCTTTAGGTGATTCCACACTCACAGAAGTGGAAAGTTTAAAATAAGTAACTATCATGCCTTTGTATCTCCTGGTTCTCCTCAAATGGAGAACAGAGTAGTCAAACCTCTCAGAAACTTTTGTTTTAGGCACTCCCCAGTTGTATTCCTGAGCCAAAGGAGAGGTCTGCATCTCAAACCATGGGTCTGAAGGTCAGCATTGTAAGCTACCGGATCTGTAATTCCTCCTTCTACCACAACTCTGTATATTCTTATGTAAAAGATTTCTGTCCTTTATGTATCATTCAGTAACATGGTTTGGTAAGTAGATAACTCAGAAATTATGTTCTGAATGAAAGAATGGGATTTTTTTTTAGATTTTGCAGTGTTATCATTCTCTTACTTCCAGAACAATGGGGTAATGGACATCTTAGAATGATTTTTAATTCCTTTTTTTCTTTCTTTTTTTTAATCCTCGTCCATAGAAAAAGGATATTTGCTTTTAAATCATAGGTAAAGCTTAATAATGTAGTTAACCAACAACAAGAGATTAAAATAAATTGAACAAAAGAGTATTTAAATGACAGGTTGAAGACTGACATATATTTATGAATAAAAACTGACAGCATTTAATTACCTAAAGGAAAAAAGAGGGAAAAAAAAAATAGCTTCTATACCTACATGTCTGTATCTCTAAATATTTTGGGAGTATGTATGTAGAAGAATAAATATGATATTTCATTCAAGAAGATTTCTATTCTATAATATATATTAATATGGCAAACAAAATTATCTTAAAAAATATTGGTTTAGAAAAGAAATGGGGCTCTTTTGCATTTTTTTTTTTGCATTGTTTATCTTACTCTAGTTGGACTGTTTCTGTGCAAATAAACTGCATGTTTATTTCAAACTGGGTACCTAAAACTCAGACTACATAAACTTGTGGAGCACTTCTAAAACATAAGCAGTATAATTCATCTGGCAGCATCCTAATTAATTTGCATTTTACCACTTTCAAAGTGGGGTTGAAATGTATTTTATTTTTAATAAGCCTTATGCTGCTGAGCTAAAGCTTTGCCCTCACAGTTTTATATGACAAGCAGGATTACAAAGAAGATAAATTAACTGTCCTACACAATGAAGTGGATTCTCTACTTCCCTTGGTTATGTTATGCAGTTTACTTGATCATGCTCTTCTATTTAAATAAAAGATTCTTAAATAAGAATGGCTTTAATGTTATACATCACTTCTATGATAATTACAATAATATTGTTGGTACTCAGAAGTCTGTAAATATTTTTTATAGTCTGCTAAAATGTTTTGATGTGGCATTTATTTGAGCAAGGAAAACTGAAAGACAAAATAAGACACACTACCATGAATCGAAAGATAATAAAGCCAATACAGTGACAAAGATTCATAATGTTTGTATACTTGTCCTACATTCAACTATGACTAGCATTTAATCATATTATCAAAACCTTTTAATCCTCTGATCTTTGGCCTCCCCTTCTTTACCAGAGAGAATCAGAGGTAAGGTAGTCACAAACTCATTTGAAATTAAGCACAAGTAAACTCTTCATCCTTGCACCATGTCTCTGACAGAGCAGGAGGAAATCATGTGAGTCAAATGTTCAGCCCATAAGAAGGAAAGTATTTTATCAACAATATATTATTACAGGTTGCAGATTTAGAACAACCTTTAGAGGGGCTGGAAATTTTCAGAGATAATGGCCTGGTGTACTTTGATTAATTAACCACTATAACTTTTGACTTGGGATGTGTTATTTCAACAAATTAACTACTGAAAATATATATTTTGTATTTATAGAAATGTATATAAGATCAGCAGTTTTCCTCTTTTTTATTTCTTTCCAACAGTAAAGGTCTATAGGATTTTTTTTTTTTTTTTTTTTTTTTTTTTTTTTTTTTTGCATGGATTTATATATGAATATTTCTGTCAGGAGAGAAAACTAAATGTACATAAGCATTTTTTGATTTGCATGGTAGCAGCAAAGATCATTGTAATATCATCTAAATTCATCATCAGAATAAGCAACAAGTATGTAATTTTTTACCACCCAGAATGTAATTTGTTTGCAATTTTTCATTATTTACTTCTGTTTCATCCATTGTTACTGACTTTGACTGCTGCTACTTTCATATGCAGATCTGTGTAAAACTCTTCTAAAATAGTGATGTCATATGGTCAAGGGAAAGACTAAAAAAAGTCTGACATTTTATAATAAGCTAGAACATAGGAATATATATCATAAGATAATACATACTATTTACTTCCTTATAGTTTTCACTTAGCCTTACTGATTGTGAGGCCAAAACCAAGAAAAAATCTGCAGCAATTTCCTTAAGCTCAGTGTTTTGACTTGGAGGGGTTCTCCATGAGAGTCAAGATCAAAATCTGTAATCAAAACTGGATAGGCATTTTTAAGATTTTTTGACAGGCACAACTCCTATTGAAGTTGCATAACAGACAAATAGTTAACCAAGATACATTTTGAAAATAAATTTAATACATTTTTGGACTGACAACGCAGTAATATGAATCAATCAAGTTGAATGGCAACATAAATAGTGGGCTAAGAATTCTATAATTAAGGTGATCTTTCATAGTAGTCTTGGAATTAAAGTGAAATCTGACAGCTTCTCTGTGGAGAAAATGGTAAAGGAGACACATCTAACCAGACCTTAATTGTGGAGGGATGCAGTACTCCGTTTTCTTAAAAACTAATATATATTTTTTGACCAAAATAAAATAAACCATATAAACAGGCAGTGCAAGTAGGTTGCGTAAGGTGAATATAAAGCAAGATTCAGTCCAGATTCTTTCCCAGTGATTAACTCATACCAATAGCATATCATATTCCCACAAACTACATTATCAATACTCATGCAAAGAGAATTTCCAGAAAAATCAGCAGCTCTAAACTTAAGCAAATAAACCCATAAAATCTCAGAAAACAGGAGGATTTAACTTGCATCACCCTACTAACTAAATTACAGTTTCAGCACTGTCAGTTGTAATAATGCTTATATGCAGACCTTTGAACATTACTGTTACAGAAATATGATGAAGGTAAGGTATTAAAAATTGCCACAAGAATGAAGACTTTCCGATGTTATAAATGTTATCTTACCTTCTATTTGGTTGAACCGTATTGCAATATACTTTCTGGACTCACAACTAAGTTGACTCTTATTACTATTTGTATTATCATAATTCTTAGAAGTCTGTTAGAGGCCAGGATCTCTTTGCCAAATGAGAGCCAAGTAGACAATCCCCATCCAAAGAATTTTCAAAGTAAGTAGAAGATGATACAACAGATGGAGTGAGACAGATGGTTGGAGTCTAGGAGTGGTAAAATAAAGCCCAGAGATGATATTAGGCAGTGGTTTTAGAATCTATGAGTTTAACGATTGTCAGATGCTTTGAAGATAGCATGAAAAAACAGAATTTTAATTGGGGTTCTGAGAAATTGCAATGAAGATATCTATAGCGGCTTCTTGACTGGATGGGGAAACTAACATTTTTAATTATCTATCTATCTATCTATCTATCTATCTATCATAAAACCATACATTTATACATTCCTGCATACATAGATACCTGCCTGAAAATCTTGTAAGCAATGACAATTTAACTTGTATTTGTACATAAGATACCCATCACTAAGGTAAAATAAGAGAATAGCGTAGATGGCAGGTAATTTAGATGAGAACCTGAAAAAAATATTATTCAGGAAACAGCTAATTTACCAGTACTAAGATATCTTTATGTTATCTAATTGTATTGGGTTTGCACGGCCAGGTTTTGGTAGTGTGGGGGAGGGGGGGAGGGAGGCTACAGGGCTGGCTTCTGTGAGAAGCTGCCAGAAGCTTCCCCCATGTCTGAGAGAGGCAATGCCAGCTTGCTCCAGGATGGCAAGGGACAGTTGTGCCAGTTGTGTCGGGGGAGGTTTAGGTCAGATATTAGAAAGAGGTTCTTCAATCAAAGGGTAGTTGGGCACTGGAACAGGCTCCCCAGGAAAGTGGTCAGAGCACTAAGCCTGACAGAGTTCAAGAGGCTTTTTGGATGATAAGCACATGGTGTGACTTGGGGATGGTCCTGTGCAAGGCTAAGAGTGTTGGATTTCAATGATCTTTGTGGTCCCTTCCAACTCAGCATATTCTCTGTGTTCTTTAATTGTGCTTAGAAAAGAGCAGAGTGAGAACATGTGAGAGGAACAACTATGCAGACACCAAGGTCAGTTGAGAAGGAGAGGAGGAGGTGCTCCAGGTGACAGAGCTGAGATTCCTCTGCAGCCTGTGGTGAAGACCATGGTGAAGCGGGATATTCCCCTGCAGTCCATGGAGGTCAGTGGGGTTGTAGAGATTTACCTGCAGTCCATGGAGGAGATCCATGCCAGAGCAGGTGGATGCCCAGAAGAAGGCTGTCACCACACAGGAAGCCTGTGGCAGAGTCCTGTGGACCCATGAAGAGAAAAGCCCACACTGGAGCAGGTTTCCTGGTAGGACTTGTGATCCTGTGAGGGACCCATACTGGAGCAGCCTGTTCTTGAAGGACTGCACCTCCTGGAAAGGGACCCATGCTGGAGCAATTTGTGAAGGACACCTCTCTCTGAGCAGCAGCAGAAACAACCTGTGATGAACAGCCTGAAAAGGACATAGGGGTAGGGAGAAGGTGTTTTTATAATTTGTTTTATTTCTCATTATCCCGTTCTGATTTTGTTTAGCAATTATTTCAGTTAAATTCCTCAAGTCAAGTCTCTTTGTCTGTGACAGTAATCAAAGAGTGATATCTCCTTGTCCTTAGCTCAACTCATGAACCTTTTGTTACATTTTCTGTCCCCTATTCAGTTGCAGAGGGAAGTGATAGAGTGGCTTTAGTGGGCACCTGGGACCCAACCAAGGTCAACCCACCACTAATCTAAGTCTACCTTTTCATTCTGAAGATGTATTCCCTCAAGTCAGCTAGCATTTTTAACCCAAATAATATTTGTGTGAATAGCTTTACAGTGTGTATACTTTTGAACAGTATCCCACATGAATCAGCTCTGTGATGAATCTTTTACTCTTCTGAATGAACAAAGATTATTGACAAAACTTAAGCTTCACATACCTCTGAGAGAAGTTTCAGGGCTTTGCAGCTATGAGGAACAAACAAACAAACAAAATTTCTACTGCCAGCAATGTACTTTGAGCTCTGGTGAAACACTCTTGGCTCACAGATGGAAATTCTGCATTACCTCAAAGTGTGTCTTAACATGGCCTACTATCCAGAGTACCAAGAATTCATGGGGATAATGTTTCCCTGACTCCCACACCAATTGACAAGCATAATTGATCTTCTGGTGCTGGAGAGAAAACAAGTATTGATTAAGATACTAAGAAAGGAACTCACAACATGTCAAAAGGACAAATTTTTCTGTGTTGTTATTGAAATGGAAGAAATTCTTGTTTTCTGCATTTTCCCTTCCACTGCTACCATAGGCTTGAGTTGCTCCATTTAAAACCAGTATCAAGAACCAAAGCCCAACAACCTTCAGAAATTCTGTGCTGATATTGGTGGCAAAAGTTTCTGAGAACAGTCAGTCAACATCAGGGAAAAATAAATGGGACTGTGTGGTAGGTTGACCTAGGCTGGAAGTCAGGTGGCCACTAAGCTGTTCCTTCACTCCCCTCCTCATCAGGACAGGGAGGGGAGAAAACAACTCACAGTTCAAGATAAAGACATTTTATAAGGCAAAAGCAAAGGCTGTGTGCAAGGAAGCCGTGGTTTTTCCTTTGCTGTGAAGTCAAGGAAAACTTGATTAATCTCTACCTCCCATCAGCTGGCAATGTCAAGAGACTTCCTGGGAAGTAGGGCATCAGTACATATTGCGGTTGCTTCAAAAGACAAATGTCATAACAAATGTCCCCCCACTCCTTCCTTCTCTGAGCTTTTAGAGCTGACCAGGCATGATATGGTATGCAACATCTCTTTGGTCAGTTTGAGTCAGCTGTCCTGGCCAAGTGCCCCTCTAAGATCTTGTCTACACCCAGCATCCTGGTAAAGGGATGAATGTTGAAGAGACAGTGCTGATGCTGTGCCAGCACCATTCAGTAGCAGCCAAAACACTGATGTACTTTCAACACCTTTCTAGCTACTAATAAAAAGCGCAACACTATGAGGGATGTTTGAAAAAAAATTAATTCCATCTCAGACAGACCTACTATGGATAGAAATCAGTTCAGGAGAAAATTTTTCATCATCAGGACAGTTAAGCAGGCTATGCAGAGTGCAGTTGTGCAACTTGACCCTGTTTTAAACAGAAAATTAGAGTTGTCCTGAGCTCTATGAACCTATGCATCTTAATTTAGAACTGGGAACCTGTTGTTGGAGGAAGGAGCAATACACCATGAACTGTAGAGAATAGTAGATCTGCCAGAATGCTTTACTGCCTCATAATTTTGATCTCGTAATTCAAAGGAAATGCTTTTGGAAAGTTTTTCTAATATGGACTTTCACTAAGACAATGGAAGTGTCTAACATGAGAGCACTATGGCTGCTATCTTGCAATTGCAAACAGAACAAGAATAGCTACTAATTTTGAGAGACCACCAGTGGGAGATCTGGTATGTGAATGATAGTAAACCAAGACTTCACACTGAAAGGGTTCATAGTCACAACTGAAAAGACAAGTGAAACACTTTAAAAGACATGTCTGTTGTGTCCAGAATTTAAAAGGAAAAGGAGAGACAATTATTCAAAAGATCAGAGAGTTTAATACGAAGTTTCTGAAATAATTTCTGCTGCATGAGAAGGACTACATCCGTTTACAGGAGGAGTATCACAAAGAGAATAACAGGTAAAAGACTAGTGGAAATGGAGTGAATTTCGGCTCTGTAAATAAAAAGCAAGAATTAAAACATAATATGTGCAACAAAAGATTCTGAGTTTGCATTATATTTTTGTCAGCAGACTTTCTGTTTTTTTCAATACAGAGTAATTGCTTGAAATGATGAGCAAAATAAATTCTGACCAGTAACATGAGATCTTCAGAACTAAAGGCCAGATAGTTAAGTAAAAAATGAGCTGCTCTCCCAAAAAAAAAAAAAAAAAGTTGAATTGCAAATTATTTTTCATACTTAACAATATTATAAAAAAAAAACAAAATGAAAAGAAACAATAACAAAACACAAAAAACCAGCAACCAACCACACAAACAACAAAGCAGAATGACATCACAAATGTAAATTTTCACTTTATTTTTTTTATTGTATTCTAAATTTGTTTCTTGTGTCTTCATTTTCTATTTTCCTTTTTTCCTTCTTCTTCTTCTTTTTTTTTTTTTTTTTCCCCCCTCCTCTTTTGGCAATGCAGAGAATTAGTTAAATTAGTCTGCATTAGATTTTTAGCTTTTTTTCCTTCTCTTTTTTATCCAGTTTCATTCTGAGGAAATGGGCAAAAGAAAAGAAAATCCATGTAAATTTTATAGCAACTCAGGTCCTTACCTTGTTCTTTATATATGTATTAGTATCAAAGTACAAGCACAAGGTAATACAAGTTTTTGAGGTTAAAAAAACATCTCTATGTAAAATTGAAATAATTTTCAAAATTTCATTTTTCTAATTTTTTTTTTCAAATTTCACATTGCAAATATATATAACTTTTTATCCAGATGAAAGTTTCTTCAATTATCTTCCTAAATCCCAAATATTTAAATTAGTGTTAGACAAAAATAATTGTTATGTAATAATTTCCTATATGATATTATTCTTTCTATATGAATGCCTCTTATTTTTGCCTAAATCAGACAATGTGTTTGAGGAATCTAAAGATATCTAGATTTAACACAAAGACAAAAAGCACTGTAAAATGATATAAATTCCCTTGTTACATAATTAATGTAAAAAAAATAGTCTGCTTTATTTGTACACTTTCAGTGTTTAGTGATTGGATGTTGCACTCTGGATCAAGTGAATAATATTTGTGTAGTATCTCTGCAAAAAAGAGAAAGTAATAATAGTCCTTTTTATTTTTTTAGTCATTAATGGTATTATATCGATAACTTAGGGGAGTCTTAGCAGATAATGCATCTCTTTTTTCCTCCAAGTTTATTTATAGATATGGAATTATAAGTATGGTTCATGACAGCTTTTTTAAGAAACGTTTTTGCAATGTCAAAGACACTTCATAGGAGGCAGAGCACAGATGAAGACCAGTGTTTTCTTGAGTGGGAGGAACGTGTGAACATGTGTAGGCATTTTTGGATTTTTTTTTCCTGTTCTTTTTTCACTATCTAGTTCTTGGAAGGTTTCAGAGCAACTGATCTTTTTAATAGCTTGGCCAACTCTTAAATAAAGCTACTAAGCCAAATGTTTAATTTTTCAAATTCTGCATTTAGGCCTTTGCAACTGGGAAGATTTGTTTCAATTACTATTTGTTCTGTTAAACTATATTCTCAGTGACAAGGATATAGCAAAGGTAATATTTTCCTCTGATGTAAAAGAATAGTATCTATACATGTCTTAATATGTTTTGAGACACACTATAGGAGAACAAATTGATTTTCCAGTCCGTTTGTTATTCTCCAGACTCCTGAAATGATATCAAGTGAGGAAAGCTAATAGTCCTGTTTATTGAGTCGGGCTTTGTTACATTAGATTTTCTCAGGTAATTAGGGCAGTTTTACAAATAAAATGAGAGAAATAATTTCCACAAAGAATCCAAAGGGTATACTTCCTGCTAATGTAAAGTAGCTCTAGAGAATCTACTACTATGTGGACTCATTATTTTTTTAATCTAATTTGATGTCTGATTTTTGTCATTGGTTGTTGCTACCCCAGTTACCCCCTGTTCATTGGTTCCTGTTCCCTTGGTTAGCCTGTGGTGCATTGCACCTGTCATGTAGGGCTGGCCACTCCCCAGTTATCCCTTATTTGTAGTGTCCCCTCCCTACCCTTCCTTTTGTGTCGCGTTCTGCCCCCGACTCCGCCCAGGTTCTGGACCCTTCCATCCCGACCCCATAAAAGTCTGATGCACCCCCCAATAAAGAGTTCACTACTGTTCTCACCCTGACCCTGCGTGGACCCGATCCTTATTTTCCCGGCTGAAGGCGGCAGATGTTCTCAACAATTCTGGTTTATCAAATCTTCCCACTTGTAAAAAAAAAAAAAAAATCATACTTTTTAATAATGCCAGGAATAACTGCAGTTATTTTTTGGTACTTCTGTCCAGAGCAAATGTAACACAGTGTCATAAAATGAGCAAAGTGTCTGAAACCCATGCAGCTCCTCATAAAGGTTATTACAGCCTACTACAAATATTTTGTGATACTTTTTTTCCTATCAGGAAAAAAATGGCTAGAAAGGTCATGAACAGTGTAACAAAGAGAAAAATATTTCAAACAATCCACTCAAAGCCCATATGAAATTTGAACTTCCTATAAATGCAGGGAACAATTCTTTTCTGAATTTAAAAGGATTAGACTTTTTTTTTTTTTTTAAAGTTTCTTTAATCAGAATGTAGTTGTTTAATTTTAATGAAGATTTACTTGATCTACATTACTCTAAGGAAGTAAGAGAGAATTTATTTTAATAATTTTTGAAGATATGGGCTAAGAAGTGCCAAAAGAAGATTGGTATTCATTGAACAGTAATTTGTGAAGAAATAAAAAGAAAGAGATGAGAACAGAGAATCTAGTTGGTGATTGTTGGGTTTTCCTATGGGATTAAGCAGCCTTATCCGACAGTGCTTTCAGAGGGTGTAAAGAATATTCTGTGTTTTTTTAGTGCTCAGTTCATTGACTCAAAAGCATGAAAATATTCTATCTTCCTCTGTCTTTTTTCCTACCCAAATATTAAAAATCAGACTCAATCAGTTCTGTATTGTCATTAAAATATATTTTGACTTTTGCATAAAGTTCCAGCAGATAAGAAAGTATATAATAGCAAAACCATTTCAAACATTCAAGCATTTTTTAAAGATGCATTAAAGGAAGATGGAGCACAGCTTTTTGAACCACGGTGATATTGGATCAGCCACGGAAACAACTGGAAAAAAATTAATGCTGGTACACTTTCAAGCTTTGCAGAACAAACTCTCCAGATAACACAGGATAATCAATAACCAAGAAGTCTAAATTGCAATTTTGTCTTCTTGTATAAAAATGGAACTTTTCCTAGTTGCAGTTTTCAACTTAATTGAAGTATTACTGAAGATTTCTTTTTACAAAGACAACTGTTATCCCTATGAAATTAAAAAAAATATGAGAAACAGTTTGATGACTGAATAGTTTCTTCCTTTGTAATGCTAATTATTCTTATAAAGAAGACACGAATAGAAAATGGGCTGTATCCAGTTTCAGGCACAAAACATGTAAAATAGGACTTTCAGATGATCAAACATTTTTCATCATTATATGCCAAGACTGCATATTGTCATTACAGCTCATTACCTATCTGAAGTCAGACTCAAAAAGGTACTAAAAGATGTTAAAATGTAGCCATTTTGGAACATAACTTTGCCTGTACAGATTCGTACCTTTCAACTACATGGCTATGCAAATCCACACGTAGTTTTGTTACATTTCAACTAAATGCATCACTGTTGATAAACAGCTTGAAACACAGGACTTTCAGACAGATTTAATGGGAAAAAAACCACCAAATGTACTGCGCATGCGTGTACTTCTCTCTGAATAGTTTGCAATGTGATTGCACCTCACCACTGCACGGGGCCCTAGGCACATACTTAGTTACACGATGATTTAAGCACAATATTAGCCAGGAATCTGAAATCCAGAACACATGTAAATGCTTTATTTCAAGATTATTTTTTACTTACAACATTACTGATGACATAAGTAAAAAAAAAATGGGGAAGATTGGAATTAATCTTATCTTCTTGTACATTTCTATAAAATCTGTAGTCTTCCTGGTTTTTATAAAATCAATATTAATTTTTCAGTAGTGTGAGAAGCATTGCAACTCCATCTAGATCTACAAATTTTTCTTGTAGTCTCATGCTATCTGATTCTAGAGATTAATAATAATTAATTTTGTAGAATCATTGAATGGATGCCATAGGCAGGGACAAGTTTCACTAGACCAGGTTTCACAAAGCCCCATCCAACCTGGCCTTATAACAAAGGGAATGGGAAAAGGAAGAGAAAAATTTCTCTATGCTATCTTTATCGAAATGTGAGCTAAAGAAAAACAATCAAAACCTAACAAAATCCAACTCTCCCCCCCCCCCCCAAAAAAAAAAAAAAAACCAATTCATGTGATGACGGTCACATGATCGTATACAGGTGTTAAAACAGTGTTCTGCTTTTCCATTGTAGTGCTGAAGGTCAACTGCCATCACTCAAAGAAGTCAGGGGAACTTCTACGTACTAGATTAAAAGAATATTTTGTATTTTTTATTTATTTTGGTTTTGAAGTTTTGGGTAAACAAGAATTTTATAGATCTCTTGGGAATACCTGGAACAGATCTGACTTCCACTCTTGGCCTATCAGAACCACCATGACACTCTTGTCATGAATAACTACATCTTACATGACTCTTGCAGTCTTCCAGAGGACAGTTGCTCCTATGGGAATAAATGAATCAGCATTGCATTTATCAAAGTCAAAATGAAGCATGAAAAAATAGAACTGTTGTAATGGGTCATATGGATTAGTTTGCATGCTTAAACTATTAAACTGCTACAGAAAACATTAAAAATAAAATGAATGAAGAAAAGGCCTTCTCCCTTTTACCTTTGATTAAAAATGTAAACTTTTTTTTCAATTCTCCTCCCTGTTCCACTGGGAAGGAGAGGGGTGAATGAACAACTGCATGGTACTTAGATGCCCACTGGGGTTAAACCACAGCAGTTTTTGTCACACATAGATCAGAGTTCTTGAGGTTAAAGATCTCTTTACTGGCAAGACAGGATATCCATAGTGCTTTGTTTACACTAGTTTTTCCCAGTGAACATCTCCGGTACATTGTGAAGAAACTAATCACCCTGAATAGCCAAAAAAAGCTTTTGTCTCTTTTGGAAGTACACCACGTTTCCTTTTTGCCAATGTATTCTGTGATAACTGACGATGCACAGTCATTCCCTCTGAACTAGCTGTGGTCATCAAAATCTTCAGTGTAGGTTACAGAGCACAGATAAATGATTTGTAGTGAGTACAGACCAATTCCAAATAAATTACTGAAACTGGAAAAATATGAAATTTCTCAGCACGGAACAGTGTTATAGGGGAAAAAAAGATGGGAAGGAGAGGAGAGGAGAGGAGAGGAGAGGAGAGGAGAGGAGAGGAGAGGAGAGGAGAGGAGAGGAGAGGAGAGG
>JAWWEW010000078.1:70845152-70865458 GCA_035583185.1 Anabacerthia variegaticeps | reverse complement strand
GAGGGGAAGGGAGGGGAGGGGATTAGAATCAAATATGTAAAGTAAATTTGGTAATTTTCAATATAACTTTGTGAATTTGCGTTCCATCAAGTCTAGTGTCTTCTGTTTTCTAGTTCCGATGTAGCCCCTAAACAGCAACCAAAATTATTAGAAAGACAAAAGGGGGAATTCTCTGAAGTACTGAAAACATATTCTTCCTGCAATTATTTATTTCTAGGGTACTGCAAGTAAGATATCATCCTTCCACTTTCTTTGTTCTCTGTTGTAGGACATTGTGGAATCTTTGGATACTTCAAATGATTCACACCTGAAACAAAGTTTTTGCTCTAATTCCAGGAAAAAAATAGTAAAATTAACCTGGAATTTGTATAATTCATTCAATTAGTTTTAGCACATGCCTTTTTTTTTGTTTTCTCCACTCCATGGTTAGATTAGCATTTTGCAGTCATTTATATTTTTTTATGAGGTTTGGTAAGGATATATAGTAACTGTGAGGATAAGTGGGTATGTTTTTCTTTGCTTTTAAACTGTTTAAGCTTATTCTTACTACTGGAAAATATTACATAACAGTCATTGTTTATCACTGTCTCTGCTATGTCATTTTCTCTTAGGCTATTGTAGACTAATTTAAAAGATCTGCAGAATTTTTCCTTTTTGGTCAATGGTAAATGAAAGTTTATCTACAATACAATACAACTGCATCTGCAAATGCACGGGTAAAAATAATATAAAAGCAATTCCTTTGCCAGTACTTCACTATCTCTATTTACTTCAATTAATTTTTGCCCTCTGCACTAGATATCAAATAAACAAAACTCCAGACTTGTCAGATAATCTTGAAAAATCATCTTACCTAAACTATAGATAAAATTGAATACACTTCAATCATTCCTAAAAGAAAGCTGTTTAACCTGCTTTTCCAAACCTTCAAGAAAGCGGACTCCATACCTTCCACTGCAAAATATTCCAAAGTTCCATTGCATATACCAAAAGAAAGATAATTCTAACTAGAATTTTTCTAATTTGTCAAGATTTTCTAAACTACATTTCAGCTTGAGTAGTTTCTGTAACTTTTTTAAAGCTATTTTTCCTAAAAGAGTCTAGAATAATTTCATATTATGAAAGTAATATGAAGGAAGAAAAGAAGGGGAGAAGTAAGGTTGAAATTAGAATAATCTTACGGACATAGTCAAGATGTTTGTTACTTGATACCTCCTGAAAAGGAACTTGTGTCTTATCATTTTAAAAATATCCTTTCACTTTTATTCCGTAAGTATAAAACTGATGTCTTAGCATACACCACATAAAAATCTCACATACAACATTGTATCTATCATTGCATATCCTGAAACCATATACTCATTCTCCCCTTCATATTTTTGAGGCAAAGAACATTGGCAGACCCACAGGGAGTAAGTATAGAAATCGACCATGGATCTTCTATTTTCCATCTGATAGCCTCGCTCACAAGCTTGCTCCCAGTCCCCCTCAGCAACTTTCATCTTCAGAATGCTCATTAGTGGTAATAAAATGCACGCAATTAAAGCCTAATGAAGTCTCAACTACATCCTTAATCTTTTCTTTATACTTAGAACAACTTGAAAGCTTCTTCCTAGCAGGCATTGCACTAGGAAATTGTGTTCTTCAAGTATGACAATTTTGTCAATAGATAGTTGCTGTTTTTCTTTTATCTTATAGCTAAGAAGCTGTAGACCAGCCTCATACTTTCATAATATCATTCCCCCTTCCCTTTCAAAAATGTAGTTTCACTTGTCTTTTCAAAAATATCTTTATTTATTCTTCTTTGGGCATGCTTCCTTCACCCTGGATTTTTTGTGTTGATTTGTTAGCATTTTTTCTCCCTCCTTATTTTTTAAATTTAATTTTTCATTTTTTTTCTCTACTCAACCAAATATGTTCAACATTTCTAAATACTCTTAAGCTATGCCTCACTCAATTCACTGGAAGACTGAAATCTTTTATGTGTATTTGTCTTCTGTCTCTCCTACTCTGTGTTTCACATTGTAGTTTTCTTGAGGATGACTGTTTCCTGGATGAGAAACTCCAGTCTGCTCTCTCTGGTAGCTCGTAACTTGAAAAATGTATTTGCGAACAAACTATATGGTGTATTGACAAATGCAAAGAGATTTGTCTCTGTCGGTCTCAGGTTTTCCACTGCAAGCAAAGGGATTTTCTTATTTCCCTTGTATCCAGAGACCAGAATAAAACAGGTATCAAGGTATCAAGTAAGTCTGCTATGTGCTCCATTCAAAACAGTTCTCATCCTCTCTACTACTAATACTTCTTTCTGAGAGTTTATCATTTATATTGCAATAACTTTTGTTTTGCAATAGCTTTTGCCAGGCTTCTATAACATTTATTATCCATCTTGTTATCCATTGACACAGGGATGGGAGAGACAGTCTTTTAGAATCATATGTGTTCTATTTATCTTAAGATTTTTCCCAAGCACAACAAGGGTAGCTTTTACTGGAAAAGGTTTCCAGTAAAGAAATAAAGTAGAAAAGTTGTTTTCTTCTAGTTTAACAGGATTTTTTGTGTTGGCTTTTTTTTCCCTTTCCCAGTGTATTGTTTCCTTTTATCTTCTGCTGTCTAAAAACCTGATAAATAGCAGGCATTTTGAAATATTTCTGGTCCACATAGAAAGCAAGCAAGCAAGCAAGCATTTATGTAAAATGGATGGTAAACTTCTTTGGCTATAAAGAACTGCATAAATGATGCATATTGCCATATCATCATCCCCAGTTATTATACTTAATAGTTATAATAGCTGTCACTACAATAATTTAATTACTCAGATATAGTAATTCAATATAACAAACATATTTAATGAAATATAATTAAGATATTAGAATAAGTTGTTTGCAAAAAAAAAAATTAAAAAAATTGTTCTTCATAGACCTTTAAACAACAATCCACAGTGAAAAGTTAAGATTGTAAATTCAAGGCCAATCAGAATAATTTTCATTGCATACAACCTTCAGAATCTTTGAGAACATTCTATTTCTTTCATTAACGTGTCTTAAATTTTATTACATACAGATAATACATAGATTATTCAGAGATATGATTGTTAGTTTTTGTAGACATATGGTAGGGCCAGGATGAAGATGAAGGAAAAATTACTTCATCATCAAAAATTTTTTTAAAGATAAAAGTTGCTAATAACACCAATACATTAACTATGGACAAAAATTAGCCTGTTTGAGATCCACTTTGATCTGAGAGGGCTGTGTAATGTTTTCACAGTGTGAAATTTATTTATGATTTTAAGAATGTGAAAAAAAGTTTTTATTAGAGAACTTATTTCATTAATTTTTACTTTAGATGTAATTTGTTACAAAAAAAACCCCATTAATAAATGCAACTGCTAAAGTAGTTATCAAAATGTTCTATTTTGTGATTGTTCTGTTATTTTACTGTTTTGAATTACCTTCTTATATGTAGAGTAAAATCAAAGTGATCCAAGATGTCTTCACTTTTCAAAATAAATTTCTTGATGACTACTGATTACACATTAGAAATGAAGAACCATTTCTAATCTTCCAAGTTGCACTCAAGATCTTGTTAAGTCTGTTAAGTCTTTGAAATTTTATTTCATGGTGATAATTTCTACTAAATCCCATGATTTATGACTAAAAATGGTCACCTACTGTTTAACATACCATAATCCAGAAGCCAACTTTAAAACCTTAGTCTGTTTAGTCTACAAATTCAATAAGGTATTAAAATGTGTTCCTACCTTAAAACAAATAAGCTGATTATGGATTTTCGTGTAATTTTTTTTTTTTTTTCGCATAGTACTAATTAATATAAGAAGATTGAGAACAATAAGAACAATATAGGTTTCCAGACTCTATAACTCTTGAGAGTAATCCTACTGATATCTAGGATTTGCTGGCTCCAGGCTTCCAGGCTGTTTGGAAAGATTGGAAAACATATAAGCATTCTGTACTAAGAGAGACCTTTTCGGATGCCAAGGATCCCTTGTTCTACAAGAGACATATTCTTGTCTAAATAAGAACACATGGACCTGCCTTTAACTCCTGCTGGGCTTCTGAAGAATGTAACAATCAGTCATTAGATTTCACTCACTAAAACTTAAAAAAAACAAAAAACCAGACAAACATGGAAAAATTGCATAGATATATTCTC
The DNA here is from genome assembly GCA_035583185.1 of Anabacerthia variegaticeps. NCBI lineage: Eukaryota > Metazoa > Chordata > Aves > Passeriformes > Furnariidae > Anabacerthia > Anabacerthia variegaticeps. The sequence continues at coordinate 70,861,282 of JAWWEW010000078.1, read as the reverse complement.
AATTTCTAATACAGCAGTCTGTATCTTGTTCATTAGGGGAAGTGGCGGGTTCAGGCAATGATCTCTGCTCTCTGGTGACCAGTGACTGAACCCGAGGGAATGGCCTGAAGTTGTGTCAGGGGAGGATTAAGCTGGATTTTAGAAAGAGGTTCTTCACCCAAATGGTGGTCATGCACTGGAACAGGCTCCCCAAGGAAGTGATCACAGCACCAAGCCTGACAGAGTTCAAGAAGTGTTTGGAAAACGCTCTCAGACACGTGTGTGACACGGTGTGCAGGGTCAGGAGCTGGACATCAGTGATCCTTGTGGGTCCCTTCCAACTCGGGATATTCTATGATTCTACACTCAGTAAATAACTTTCTTTTCATTGTTCTGGCTTTTGATATGAATCAAAGCAAAAACTTTCTTGAAACCTCACACAAGGAAGCACCAGGCTCCTCAGAGTAATTCTGCTCGAGTTCACCATTATGAATTTACATGCTTAAAATATGTTTTACTGATAGTCCCATTTTCAGTTTTTATAAGAATCATACATGCATCTTTCAAAACAATGAGACAAAAATACATAAACCATATTTTAAACATGTAAATTCATAATGGTGAACTTGAACAAAAGCTGATACTTTTACAGTGACATATACTTTTACTGTACAAAGAAATAGATGAGTAGACTATCTCATTGCCAGGCAAATATAATCTCTGGTGACTACTGTAAACTACATTAGCAATATTGATTGATAACTAATTACAAAAACAAACTCCAGAATAACATGCAGTCTAGGCATCTAAAATGGCTAAGTAAACTGATTAACTAAACGTTAGCAATTTTATTGCTTGGTCCTTGCACTGCAAGAACTATTTAATCAGTAACTTATTCATCAATAACTTGAAAATATAAATGTTATTGAAACATGCTTCTGAGATAAATAGCATAAGGTTTATTTTTATATTTGTAAAGCAACTGACTATTTAATAACATTTGCAAGTTCTTGGTGACTAAAATTCATTTTTTCTTCTAAAAGGAAAGAGTTGTATGGCATTGATCCAAATTGTTTTGAAGTAAATGGAAAAAAATACTTTTAACTTCAGTAGATTGAACCAGGTCCTCATACAACAAAGACAAAAATAAGACAGGATAACATACCTGAAAGCAAGCATTATTTGAGTACCGTTGAAAGCATGTACAGCATGAATACATTTTCTTATACATATGAATGAACTAGCAGTCTTATATCTGAAATCATGCACTGATCAGTTTTGCAGTAGGAAGTGTAGTTAAACATTTCTGAGACACTTTGTTTGAATATTTACTTTAAAAAACAGTGATGTTGAAAATACTTACAGTCTGTTTTTCAAATTACGTCAGTCTGCATAATTTTCTATTCTATTATTCCATTTGGAGTATCACCAAATTACTGGTCTTTGGTTTCTTCCTTTTATTTCCCTTTTCTAAAATCTTGCCTCATTTAATTCCTTTTTTGTCTGAGTAGGTTTCATGTCACATAACTTGAGCCACTTGGCAGAGGTGTTAGTGTCCTCTGAGATCAACAACAAGATGGGTTTCCACAGCAGAACATAAACCTATGATAGAATGCAATTAGTCATTATCCTTTCTGCACTGATTTGAGTGAGAACATGAAAAACTGGATTGGACAAGAGTACTAGCTTTTAGATGTTTAAAGTCAGATAACATGAGACAACTATAGATACCCTGGTGAATAGACATTGTCTTATGTAGCTGAATTATATAAGCATCCCTGTTAATTACTGACACAACTCTATTACAGCTGCATGTAGCTCATCTGTAGTTCTGTCATATATTCCCTCTGTGTCTGATATGTATCAAAAAACTTCTCCTTAGCAAAGTCTTTAAATTTTCATATCATTTGTCATTCCATCATTCCTCCACACACATATTCTTATTTCCCCTGCACACAAAAGCCTATTAGTTGCGGATCCATCTTTCTGATTTATCATTTTTCTTTATTGCTAAGCATAGGAAAAAAAATATTAACTCTGTATAATATTTTGATAATTTCATGCATTTTAAACTGTGTGTAAGAAGACATATATTCTTGAAGTTAAACATATTGTATCATCTAAATTTCATTGTATACTACCCTGGATTTTAAATGTGCATTATCTTAAAGAGACACTTAATGCCTTAAGCTCTTTCAGTGTTAATTCTTTAGCAATGATCACTTTTCATTTTCAGGGTTTTGAGACTCTGTAAAGACAATAACTACAATTCCACTTTGAAAAATCAGCTAAGACATTAGAACTGCAAAGACTTTGTGATGAATTTCAGAACTGAATTGTTAGGACTGTTCTAATGACACAGAGGCTGACATAAATTATGAGAGCAAAATAACAAAAATCTGAGGGCTGCCCATATCACTTTCTAGAATATAATTTCTTACAATAGGGGATTTTTCTTGTTGCACAAGACTATGATCACATGGTTATTTAAATGAAATCTAACAGCAAACTTTCATGCTAAACAAGCTACTTCTCACTTTTTAAAGGGAACAAATTAAAGTTATGCTTCCAGACAGATTATGATTTCACAATAAACAGAACAAAATAGCTGAGAACCATACTGTCTAGAGAGGCACAATCTCTGTGTGTGCTAAGAGGCTAAGGTAAAAGGAAAATCCAGTTACTCTATTATACCTCCTGCATCACAATGAGGCACAGTCAATGCTGGCATTCACACAAATACTCATGAGTTAGCCAGCATTTTCCTGGTCCCAGCAGCTAACCACCAGTATGCTGGAGGGGGCAGGGGGTGGGTAGAACATGACACTACATGACACTCTGCAATTATTTCAGAAGGTTTTGTTTACTTCAACATGATTCATTCTGAATTTGATACTGGTGCCTGCTATGAGCCTAAGTGCCATTTTCTTCTCCGCTCCATGACAAATTCTTCCTTGCTTTAGTTTGGTATCTCTGAGTGAATCAGGCAAGGCAAAGAGATTGCCTCGAAACAACTTTGTTGATATGATGGGAAAGCACAATGTAGTCAATCATGATAAAGAAATATCTACATGCTATGTAACAAAACACTAAGACTTAGTGAATGGCAGCAGTCTTGCTTTGCTGTGTTTTGCCATTTGTGAACAATTTGATGAATTCCATTTCCATTAGCTAGCACTTTTTTAATTGTAGGCAGTTCATCTCTGTACAGTACAATTGCCAGCTTCCTTTCTTTTTGATGTACCAATGAATTCTCAGTTCTTGTATGCTAGTTAGTTGTTCAGAGCCAAGGGAATGCTTTTTCTCTTGATTAAACTGGTTTAAAAAGAATTTTGACTTGCTTAATTAGCTTTTCTAGAACTGGTAATAACCACGCATCCTCCACTGTGAACCTTGTAATTATTGTGACATTAATTCTCTCCCTGGGATACTTTATTCTTGATGTGATCATTTCTCTTTTTTGATTGCTGCCTGGTGATTTAACTTCTGCTTATTAGTGAGCACCATAAGACATGTCTGACTGTTACTCAGGATCTTCAGTGTCCTTCCATATGATGCAAAGACTGTATCCATAATTAGTAACAGCATGCTGGTTACTAGTGATAAAGCATGCAAACAAAATAGAAAAAAAAAAAATTCAACAAAGCTTTTGAAATTACTGTAATGTTTTACAACTGCATTCAAGCATTGCCCTATCAGCTTGTCACTCCTCCTAATCCTTACCTTAGCAAGTTTGCAAAGGGAGGACAGAAAAAAAATATTTCCTTTAATAGCCTGAAATCATACAGATTTCTTAAAGAATACACAGCCCTTAGAATTCCCTCTGTTTTTAACTATGTTGTGCCTTTAAGGAGACCAGTGTAGTTTAGTTCTTCTGGTGCAAGTCAGAGTGGCTACAAACCACAGTAAGTTCTTTCTTCATAGCTGAAGACTGTAAAGACCATTCTTCTTTCTTTTAGTCAGAAACACTACTGTTACACTGGAAGCATGGTTGAAAGAAACCCTACAATGCTTCTACATTGCTAGCTATCCTATAAAGATATTTACAATCATTTTTAGTCCCACAATATTGAATGTCATGGTTTAACCCCAGCCAGCAGCCAAGCCCCACACAGATGCTCACTCAATCCCCCACCAGCAAGATCAGGGAAAGAATCAGAAAGGTAAAAGCTAGAAAACTCATGTGCTGAGATAAAGACATTTTAATAGGGAAAGCTGGACACATAAGCAAGGGAAAACAAAAATAATTCATTGCTTCCCATGGGCAGGCAGGTATTCAGCCTTCCCCAGGAAAGCAGGTCCCCATTATGGGTACGGATTACTTGGGAAGAAAAATGCATCATTCCAAACCTCCCTTCCCCCTTCTTCCCCCCACTTTATATACTGAGCATGATGTTATATGGTCTGGAATATCCCTTTGGTCAGTTGGGGTCACCCTTCCCACCTGTGTCTCCTCCCAAACTGCCACGCACCCCCAACTTCCTTGCCAGCGTGGCAGTATAAAAAGCAGAAAAAGCCTTGGCTCTGTGTAAGCCCTGCTCAGCAACAACAGAAACATCTCTACATTATCAACCCTTGTGTTCAGCACAAATACAAAACACGGCCCCATACCAGCCACTGTGAAGACAATTAACCCAAACACAGCTGAAATCAGCACATTGAAAAATAGGCATTAACAGATTTAAAAGACTGAATCAGTTTGTATATACAGAAAGATTTTGGAGAACATCAGTTTGAACGTTCCCTAAATGTAACAGTAAAAGGTAGCAAACAGTAAAATCAGCAGGGACACTGGCATTTCAGACCTCGACAACTTTGTGTTATCTAGGTTTGAGGAATAGCTTCTTTCTAGCTGTGGGAAAGAAAGCCTGTTGCGTAATTCTCTTACATAGTCTATACAGTCAAGCTACTTATGTGCCATGCTGACTTACATATGACACTCATGTAGCTACTTTCTGGTACTTCATGATCATGGGCATAAGTTTTCTGTTTTCTTCTTAGTTGTTCTGGGTATTTTGGCTTACTCGATTTACTTAGCCCCTTTTATATTTTAGGACACAGCCTTAAAAACAGAGAAAAGTTTCAAAAAACCTAGAATGAGTAAGACAGTTCTGAGGAGTTTAATCATCACCAGTCATCTCAGTTAATTAGCTAATTCAGTTGATAAGTAATGATTACTTGTTATTGTCATTAGCTGTTTCATATATGAAAACAGAGTTACATATTGTCAGAGCTCTGAGGGGCTTTACCAGAGCTTGCTGGCCTTTCCCAGCCTCTCCCACACATGAACCCAGGAGCCAAATTTCAGATGAGACTGAGACCCTCAGCTCCCAGCCCCACAGGAGTGCTGGTCTCCAGTCCTTTCCCCAGAATGAATCTCAAGATCTTTCTCCAGACCCATTGTTCTTACCCTCTCCTGTTGCCAGACAGATTCTGCCACCAACTTGTGTTCTCAGGACTGTTGAGGCACCCTCTTAAAGCACCCAGTTGTGCTCACCACAGTCACGTTCAAAGGGATGGTGCCTGCTGGTGAGAGCTCTGCCAGGCCTGCGGTCACCCTTGGCTCACAGCTCCCAATCCCTTAGGGAGCAGCTGGCCTTGCTGCACAATGACAGATATATAAACATGTACTCTGAGTGACATCCAATGTGAGTGGCTCCAGGGCACAAATTTTATTTGTAAATGATTTTTGAAAGTGCACCATACCCTTTTCAGTGCGACAGACAGTTCTATCCTTTACTGAAGACTTGGTGTTAGACTTCGTGGTTCTTAATACCCAGACAGCATTATTTCAATAATCATTATCATTCATGTATTATTTAATAATCTCAAATTTGTAGATACAGTACAAGTCATGCAACAGTATTTTTCCATAAATGACCACAACAAATCTGAATTTATTTCTGTATTAACTGCTGCTACTTCCACACTACAAATTATCAATTTTAATTTTTATTTTTTTTTAATACTGCTAAGGCCTGTTATACAAATTTATATTGCCTACATCTGGCTTGTTAAAATCTAATTTACAGTTTCTGCCTCAAGAGGATAAGAAGTGGTGTCTGTGTGCTCCATTGTATATCCCTGAGAAACAATTCACTTTTGAACTCCGCATTTTTTCACGGTAAATTGGTTCTGTGATAGAAAAATAAACACATTTGTTTTCAAGAAATGCTGTAGGGAAAAAAAAAAAAAGTGTACCATTTCTTTCTAGACAAATAAGCAATAATGGAACTAGTATCTGTATTAGAAGTTGCCATTTTTTATTTCACACAGTAATACATAGGGGTGTTTTTACATTTAACCTCTAATTTGTTATCAAATCCATGCCATTAGCATCCATTTCCTTGAATATAATTTGATAATTAGAATAATACAAAATAATAGTTTTGATATAACCACACAAGGTGGGGTGGAATGGGGCAGGATACCCAGCAATGTATAAAATTTCTGCTCCAAATGAAAATTTTAAGTACTTTCCTTTAATCTTTACATCCCCTATTCTAAGCACATTTTCATTACTCAAATTTTTATAAAAGCTTTTTTTTTTCCCCCCTGTTTTCTTTCATATGTAGTGACTTCTCCAACTACAGACACTGTTCCTGAATACAATTCTGTCAAGATTCATTTTAGGAAAACACAAAACACATTTTATCAACTTCCCATTTGCCTTATGCCATCCGGGAAAAGTTGTATTGAATCTTCTCTGCCACTAGTTTATCACTAGCTTTTTTAATTTAAAGAAGGAAACATTTTCATATTTATATTTACATTTACACAGATGTAAAATATTCACATCCTTGTCCATTTATAAGGTTGTCAATCAAAAAGTATCCAAATATATTAAAACCCAGGTAGCAATCCATGACAGAATGGGTTGCCTAGGGCTCTGAGGAAGAAATACAAAAGCTGAGCTTTTAGAGAGCCTTGGAATAGCAAACCCGAAAAATTAGCAAGGTAGTTATTTTGTTCCTTGAAGTATTATTTTATGTTTAACATTATCTTATTAAATCATAAAGTAAATAATTTTCTAAAGCAGCAGCACCTTCCTTGGCGAAGCTTTGAGGACTAACTACGACTACCTTCACTTTAGGTGGTTACAGTACAGAATCTAAGACTTCAACAAAGGAATGACATAATTCCAGAGCAAGAAATAGGTCAAGGCTAGAGGCATGAGGCCCATATAAAATGCATGTAAAAGACATGAGAGTACAGAAATGCAAGCTGTCCACAAGTACAGAATAGATTTACAATCAGCTAAGTCTGGCATTGTGCCATTAAACCAATTACTTCTTGTCACTGACATGGGTCATTGTTTCTACATTGTAGCACAAGAAGATGATATACCTGGGCTTCAAAATTACCAGACACCTGCTTTTGTTTTATTCCTTTATATTGTTCTTAAATGTAAACCCAATTTTATTCCTTCAGAATAAGCTAAGAAAGGCCCTGCTTAGCAAAAAAAGAGCAGTAAATAAGAAAAGTCTAGTTGGAGACCAGTGACTAGTGGTGTACCAGCGATCAATACCAGGTCCAGTCCTGTTTAACATCTAAATTAATGATTTGGATGATGAGCCAGAGTGTACCCTGTAAAAGAATAAAGGAAATTAGTTTTTTAGTGTAACTCACTTAGCATTAGTAGCTAGACAGGCTGAAGCCTCATGTTACACACTGTGAACTTTTTGTTGGACACACTGAGCTTTATACCTGCTTAAGTAAAAGGAGTCCCCAGAGCTGGTTCACACACTGGAGGATAACGGAATATGGAAGGCGACTATCCCACCAGCAGAAGCTGCAACCTCAGAGGTAAAAGGAGAAATGGTCTGCCTAGAAATGGTGAAGAGAAACAATGGAGAACAAGAAGACCCCAATCCTTAATATTAATATTATTGGACTGACCTGCCTCATGAGGAGTGGGAAACTCAGATTATAAAGGTATAATTGCCCACGGATTTCTTTGTTCAGGGTCCTTTTCTGAAGACACCCAGCTCAAGCTGTTCTTATTGCAGTACCTTTAAATTTTTAAATTATTTTTTCCTGGAAGCAGACATCTGAGACTGATGTGGGAAACCTAGGGCAAAGAAATTTCTTTAGCACCTTCAGCAAGTTTACAGCTGACACCACATTGGAAGGAGTGGTACACTGCAGGTAGTGAGGCCATTCAGAGGGATCTCAATAGGCTGAAGAAATGGACCGACAGGAACCTCAAAAGGAGAAGAGTAAAGTCCTTCATGCCCTATGGTGAGGAACAATACCAAGAACCAACTTTGGGTCTACCCAGCTCAGCAGAAAATGACTTGGAGGTCCTGGGGAACAGCAGGTTGAACATGGGCCAGCAGAGTTTCCTTGCTGCAAAGAAGGTGACTGGTATCCTGGGCTATGTGAGGCAAAGTGTTGCCAACAGTTTGAGGGAGGTGAGGCCACATCTGCATTACTGCATTCAGTTTTGGGGCCCTAAGGCACACCAACAAGAGTTCAGCAAAGCACCACAAGGATAATGAAGGGACTGGAGCACATCACAGATGAGGAAAAGCTGAGAGAGCAAGGATGGTTTCGCCTGGAGAAGGCTTGGGGAATTACCAGAAAGGAGGATGCAAACAAGACAGAGCCAGGCTCTTTCCAGTAGTAACCAGTGACAGGACAAGGGCACAAAGGTGAAAACAGTCTTTTTTTTTTTTTTTTTTTTTCCTTTTTCTCTTTTTTTTCAATGTAACTTGTTCTATATTAAGTGTGGGAAGATAAAATCTCACAATCTGTACAACTGTAGCTAGGGCACCACTGCTTGGCTGCAGCAAGAGTGCTGCTTTTTTCATGCCAAGTTTTATGTAGGTTTGGAGTCAGGAAGTGAGGTCAACCCTGCTATCTCTATAAACACATTTATAGATTTGGAGTGGGATGCATAAGTCAAATAAAATTAAATGGCCACATCGAAAGCTTTGGCAACACTTGGAGAAGTGATTTATAAGGCAAGTTTCGTAAGGTGTGCCAGGTCTACAGAGCACAGGGAAGGCTGGTATTATACAGTTTTCTTAGAATTAACAATATAAATTTGCATTCCGACAAGTCGATTTTCTCATATACTGGTTAATCAGTATTTCTTGATATTCAGTTTATCAGCTGATAATTTAGTTTATCAGCTGAATTTAACCTATTTTCTGATGGACCTAAATTCAAGTGAAAAAAAAACATACAAAATCATTTAATTAAATGAATTTAAATACTATTTCCTCAGCTAAAAGCTCTTAATAAATCCTGAACTACTGTAGAATCAACTACAGTTCATGGCAATTCTAAGGTGTTTTTTTGTGGTTTGTTATCCTTATTGTTACCATAATTATTATTCAAATGATTATTATTTCCAAGTCTTTTGGCCAAACTGCTATCTATAGACATACACAAAAACTGATTGTTTACAACAGATTGTTCCTTACACACTGCTGACTTACTGATTCCTTTTACATGTCTTAAATAAATGTGCCAATGCAATTTCATAACTTAAATTGTAATAATTTAATCAGAAAAAAAAATCAAATTATTGTCAGAAATTACTGCAAAACTCACCCAACAAAATTAAACACAGCACTTTAGTTTGAGACAATACTATAATGAAGGTTTCCTTAAGAAGACTGAATCCAATAAATCTGTTTAACTCTTCAGTGCATTATAGCAAGAGGAGTTTTAACTGAAAATGCTGCAAGTACAGGCATTTAGATGTTGCGTATCTACCATTTTCTTGAGGCTTTTAAATGGAACGTCTTCATTTAGTCACACAATTTTTAAGATTAAGCTCATTTAAGAAAGAACAGATGACATGGCAAATTAAATTAGAAACAGAGCAGAGCCTTTGTAAGAAATAAAAACATATGCATCCAAGAAGGATTTGTCTCTCCTGTTTTTTAATAATGAAGAAAATTCATGAAAGCTAACTAAGATGTGCTTTTTGGACTGCCTTTTGTATTGGGTGCGATTGTGGAGTTTTATTTAGTGATTCTTCTGATCAGTCCATTATCTATGCTGTGTTTCAATACTTTTCATGATACTGTCCAACAGTATTACTGTCTAGATTCATAGAATATTTCTATGGCTTGCAGCAGATCAGGAGGCAAAAGACATTGCTGAATAAAAAATAGTCTCCCAGCAGGCGAATGGGGAGCAGGTGAAAAAGCAGTGCCAAAAGTGCTCATTTTTAGCTGGCTTGCTAAATGCATCTAAAGGAATCATGTAATGATGCCACTTTCCTGGTAGGGGAGGAACAGGTTTCCTAATGGAACCTGGCAACCTCCCACATAGCTGTCCCTGGCACCTCGCCACCATCCCCGGCAGTGCTGAATTCCTCCCGTCCCTTCTGCCTGGCAGCCTCTGCTGCGTCTCCGGCCTTCCTTGGGGATCTGACTCCCAGGGCCATTCCAGTGCCAGCGGCTGCCAGGAGCCTGTTGCCAGACAACACCTCTCCAAGGCTCTGGGATATGCATCGGCCTCGGGGCTGCACAGTCCTACAGAAAGACCACAGCGTATCTCAGTTAAAACTGTGTAAGGGGGTTTTATCTTTTTTTTTAAACTTTTTTATTTTATTTTTGCATTGTGTGTATAATGTATGAGTTAGAGAGCTATTATTATCTAAAATCAGAATAAATCATAAGCAGCTGGTACATAGTTATTATCACAGTGGTGTGTGAATAGGAGTAGGATTTTTTTTAGGTATGGCATGGTTTTCTTAATTTAGCAAAATTTAAAAAAGTGTTTTAGATAAATTGCTTTCTTGCATTTTGAGATTTTTTTTTTTTTTTCAGTGGTTGTTTTCATTTCTGTGTTGGGTTAATTTAAGAGTAAAACCAGTGCTTGAAGTGAAAAGTCAGTGTTTTTGCTTTGACACTGACAACAGGAAATGCTTCTTTCTTTATAGTCTTTTTGCAGATGAATTTGCCGTATTTAACCAAAGTTAACAAATATTTTTGGATGCCAGAAACTAATGCTTTGTCGAATATACTTTTTGGAAGGCAAAAAAACCCAAACCCTCAGATTAGCATATGTAGACATTCATCACCATGCCAGATTAGGTTGAAATACTATCCAGTCTGAGTGCTTTGATCACTGAAAAACTATAACCCAAAACAATTTGATCCGGCGAAACATTGCTCCCAAGAAAGGACACAAATAAACATTATCACTCCCCCTCAGCAAGGTGGAAGAAGCATAAATAGTCTAAGGGCAGACATATATTGTTGCATATGTAAATATGGCTTTACTGAACTATATATTAATAAACTTCCTATGTATGCTCCGTTTATAAGCAAAGACCTAGATTTTTACAGTCAGGCATCAGGCTAGTAAAACAGACATCTAAAGCTCTTTTTGCAAGGTGGTTTGGGGTGACCATTTCTTTTTCTTAGAGATATTACCAAGGGGAAAAGGTGGAAAGAACTATCCAGTGAAGTTATTATATTTAAGAGTTTGAAAATTGAACAGATAGTGATGGGAGCTTAATAAAAGCACATTATCTAGACTCATGTGTATTATCTTTTTTTTTTTTTTTCTTAAAGTTCCTTTAGGATAGAAGGAAAAAAGCTAATAAAAATAATGACATTTATTTTGCATCTGTTCCTATTTGAATTGCTTACTCATACTAAGGACTAGCTGAAATGGCAGTAAAATATCCCCAGTGAGCAGGAGTTAGGGTTTGAGATTTGTATTGAATCAGAATTCATATTCTCACTTCATAATGTCAGAATCTTCTAAGTGGTTCTTATAGTGGTTACTGATGATGAAGTAGCACCCAGAAATTCAGAGTGATACTGGAAACCCATTTTGTTAGGATCTGTAAAAATATATAATAAAAGAGAGTCCCTGCCCCAAGCTATTTGTAGTATAAATACAGAAGACAGAAAATGTAGAAAATTAAATGTGATAAAATATGTTAAAAATTTTAAATAATGCCCAAAGGCTACAACACTACAAGTATTATGAAGCAGAAAATAGTCCCTGAATTCTGATCCACTGTACACCTAGACCTCTTATGGCACAGATTTCACTAGATTATTATCCAATATACTATTCTAATTCAGAGCCGAATACATTTGACCGAGAATTGAAACACAGAATCTAGATTTACCTGGTCTATACCTACATAGTGTGCAAAGCCTTATGCAGGACAAATGCTGTTTATTGCAGCCTAGGCAAAAAACAGGCTGGGAGGAGGCATCAAAATTTGCATAATGGTTAATAATGGATAATAAACAGAAGGATTATGCCACAATTATTACATCTCACCTCCCCTGATAAAGGAGATGTTTTCCTGTTTTTGCCACTCATATTGTTACATCATGTGAACACAAAGTTACATTTCAGAGATAAAAAACTGATATCCAACCAAACATATCACTATGATTTAGATTTTAACTTTCTTTATGCTCAACACATACTTAAAACTAAGTATATCTCATCCCTGTCGGCCAGCTTTCTTACCAGTGTATTGTCTTTTCCTTTCCCTTAACTGACTAGGGGTAGGAGGTGTTCTGTTACTCCATGATTTCCTCGTTCTCTTTGAAACTTTAAGCTGCTTTGAACTTTTTGGGGTTTTTTCTATTTCTTGCACAGTATAGCAGCTCATTGTATTTCACTTTGACAGTCTGGGTCAAATCTAGCTCATTCTAGTCACATGGTTTATTCCAATTACCTTTGATTTTTATTTCTGCACTGCTGCCCCCTCTAACAAGGATCTCTTAAAATGCTGTTGCTAAAAAGGTTTGGGGATGTCTATCAACAATACTACCATTGTAGCCACAACACACAGATGGAAGAAAATATACTAGTGAGATTTCTATTTTTTCCAATGTACTCAAGTAAACTCTAGTTGCTAAATACAGGTGTTAGAGTAAGACGAGTCTCAACTTCTAATCGTGACATGATCACATGCTCTATTGATTTTTCAACAGCCTAATGTAGATACTTTCTGGACAGGTTATGCTTTGGAGATGTCTTTTTGCACTGCCTTTGATTTTCTGTACTACCTACTCCAGTCTGAAACAGACGGATCAGTGACACTGGCCCTAAAATACTACTAATAATCTATTTGTTTTAAATACTAAGAGGCTGTTTTCCATAGGCACTTTTGATCTTTCTTTACCTTTAGCAATCACTTTTGTGTGTGATCTACTATGTCATTTTTGTCCTGTTTTGATTATTCCTTTCATTGCATCTTCTGGGGTTCCTTTCCCATTCACTTTCTCTCAGTGTTGACTGAAGTCATTGTCCTTGTTAGAATTTTCTGTGCCAGCAAGTCACTATTACACTTTCTTAACTCTGACCATCTAATATGCCCAGTATCCTGTTTCTCTCCACCTATGATACATCCCCAAGAAATCCTGCTGCTAGTCCATCCTTTTACAATATTTTTTCCAAAATCATCTTCTTTGACACTGCTCTATCATCTTACACAACTAAACCAGTCACCCTTGTCATTCACTTCACAATCTTGTGGTTATTTTTTGCTTTCTGCTTTTCTTAAGCCTTCCCAGATCTCATTAATTCATTCTTAGTGATTATTTGAAATCCCATTTTTCACATACCTTTCACACTGTAAAATCCCAGAACATGCACTGGTCTTTCTCATATTCTGTGACCATTATCTCTGTTCTGACTCTGTACCACTCCTTCAGGCCATATGATGTACAGCAAAGATGAAATTGTTCCTAACCAGTTGCTCAGTCATTCAAGCCATTAATCTGATTCTGGAGGCTCTTCATTCACTCCTACATTTTAGCATAAAATTCATACTTAGTGAGCTCTATATACTTTACTTTCTAGTTTGCATGATTAAGCACGTATAACAAGTGCAACACAAATCTGTATGTTCTAGTAGAATTAATCTGCTGAGAAGTCCTTAATGGGGAGTACAGGAGATACACGCCAGAGCGTTCCTCAAGACTTTGTTACCTATGTCAGGATGGACCTGCGACCGTGGTCATGTTCACAGGCACAACAATCTGAGCATTGTCAGAACGCTGCACAGATTTCAAATCAAATTTTAACCAAATACATTTTCTTTCTGTTTTTAAAAAACATATCTTTATCTGATACAGCATACAATACTGGCTCCATACTCTTAGAGGTCTCAATTTGACTTAACTACCTTATGTTGAAATTATAGCCCTGAGATAATTTTAGCTAATTTTAGTGTTCTGTAAAATATTATTCTGGAGTATAAGACTGTCTATCTGACACACTGCTGCCATCTTACAGAAGTTTACAGGTTCTTTCATTTCGTATAGGTTTGTGGAACACAGATTTGTAGGTTGATGCATATACACATTTTAAATCACTATATGTGGGTAATCTCATTATACTGGATATGAAGCAGGGGAAAAATGTGGCACTTGTCAGGTGAAAGAATACATATAATGGATTCAGTAGCTAGTACTGAAGACAAAGTGCATATACACACACACACACAAAAAGAAGACACAGAACAGATAGACAGATATAAAAGAAACACCCTCTTGAATATCAGTGAGGGGAAAAATATCCTAGAACAATAACCCCACATATTCTTATGGGATGTGGGAAATGTTCTTATGGAAGAATAGGTTTGGCATTCTAACTGTAGCAGAATTCATGATGACTTACAGTGAAAAAGACAGCTATAGAACAATTGTTGTATATGCATGTACTGAGGTCCTGAGTTTTCTGAGAGTGGGTTTAAGATTTTTCTTATTTGTTTGGCTGGGTTTTGATTTTTTGGAGGTTTTGTTTGTTTGTTTGTTTGTTTTGTTGTTTGTTTTTTTCCTTAAATTCTATAGACTAGATACCACTGCTGTCCAAAATGCTATCAGGTTCAAAACAAAACATATAGAATATATGGATCTTGGAAAATACCAAATTTCAGAGTAAGTTTATTTAAAAAAATAAAGTTAAAATTAAAGCAGTAAGAAATAATTAGTAGTAACTAAATTGTAGCAGTTGAAAACCATAAAATAATATTAACAAAACTGAAATATGAACAGTACAGTTAAGAAACAAGTACCTGTTTTTTTTCTTAGTGTTTTTTAGTGTTACATCTTTTTGTTTTGTTTTTGGGTTTTTTTTCCCAATAAAACACACTGATTATGGTTTGGCTTTGGGTTTTTTGTAATAATAGTAAAGCCACTAAAACTGGGATAAACAATAGCTATACTGTAACATTTCTCATTTTGAAGGATTCTGAAATATATTACCAGCATAATCCAATAAAATGTAAAGTGAAGACCTCAATCATCATGAAGACAGTTTGAAACAGAAAGAATATGCAGCATCCAAATCAAATTTCAGAGGCAGTTAATAAGGAGAAAGAAAATAACAAAACTGATTAGAATTTGTCCAAAACACTCATGTTGACAGTGCCGCTCCTTTCAATACGGTCGATGTGTTTTATCATGAACAGTGTAACTGATTGGTCCAAGGGGACTAAAAAGATGGTTTGTTTCTGGTTGTCAGGATATTATTATTGTGACAAGATTTTTCTTAGTTGCTGTAATCAACTCAAGCAGCAACAGTGTCTCTTCTTCACAGCTCCAATAGCATGGTGCTGCTGTCTCCTTTCCTATCATGTTGCCATGGCTGTCAGTGATTCAGTACAACTCCAGAATCAGAACTGTCACAGAAACAGAAATATAAAATCATATTGTCAAACTTTCAAAGATTTCACTGCAATGATATTTTCTTGCTAAAACCAGTCTGGGTTTAAATGTCTAATCAATAGAACACTTTCTACTTCCTATAAGAAAGCTACAGAAAAATGCTAGAGACATTCCCCATAGACATTTTTTTTTAGTACAGTCCTCTTCTACTGCCTCAGAGGGAGCTGTACTGATTTCTGAATCCCCAACTGGTCTTATGACTAGCTATGAGTTAACCCTCAGCTAAGCACCACACAGTTGCTCAGTCAATCTTCCCCACACTCCAGCACAAGATATTATCCAAACACATAGCCCTTTATCCTACCTGGTGCTAAAGAATAGAAATTTTGTAGCACGGGGATGACAGGATGTTATAGTTTAAAACCTTAGAATTCCTTCCAACAAGTTTGGAGCCAATGCCCGGGGAGCTGAGCAGACTCACGCACAGCCGGGGTCCGACCTCGCCGGACACGGGAGCTGTGTCCTTTGATCTCTGGCTCT
>JAWWEW010000078.1:70834421-70844824 GCA_035583185.1 Anabacerthia variegaticeps | reverse complement strand
TCTAAATTTAAGGAGAGGGATTATTTTATTTCTTGGCCAATAAGATATCTTAGTTTTCCCTTCAAACTAAGACACAGGATAATTATCAAATCCAGTCTTATTCAGTAAGATTTCAGGTGCATTGGTGAGGAACTTTAGGCTAATGTTGGAAAACCACGGAACTTGCTGGATATATGTTTTTTCCAGGTGTTTATTGCTCTGTGGGACTCTCAGGAAATGCTGGGACCATCACAGTGCAGGGGAGAATGGAATCTCTACATAACTGGGTGACAAAAAAAAAAAAAAATAAATTACTCATCCCTATCTCACTGGAGAGTTCTCTAACAGCTTTAAAGCTGCTTTAAACTACATGAGTAACACAAAGCAGATTTAATGCAGCTACTAATAATGACTGAAATCTCCAAAGAATTTCAAGTTCTCTACATCTTGAAAAAAGAAAGAACTTTAGGTTCCAAGAAAATGTTTTAAGAGTGCTTTCAGATGACTATAGTTATACTTTGAGGAACTAAGAAACCTTAGCCGTGACACCACAAGTAAAAGTAATGGGTAATACAATCAATAGTTCAATGTGTAGGGCACAACCACTTCAATTTTATAAGCCCATAGACTACAAGTATCATTAAATCAGTTCAGCAGTTGACAGGAAGCAGTGTTCCAGTTTTAGTACCAATCCAGTGTTTATACAAGTTTCATTTACAGGGCACCCTAGCCACTGAATTCTGTACAAACTGAAGTTTATGTACTGAAGCAAACATCTGGGAGAACTCTGGGGTATAAGCCTTAAGAATGTATATCTAGGTTCTACAAAAAGTGAGCTGTGTCTGGCTGAGGTTAGTATCTCTTGGGAAGAACACCGAGGCTTAGTTTGCTTATCATTAAAGAATTGGCAGTCAAAAGTAATATCAAGATGAGACTCAAGGTTTGGCATCAAAGAATAGATCCATTCAGAGTTATGTCAGTTGTGATATTCATCACTGCAGTGCTTAACTTTTGTACTCCTGAAACAAAACAGAGTCTAAACTGAATACATAATTTCCCTATTGAATGAAAAATGCTAAGGCAGTAATCACATCAGTATCTAAGGCTTCTTATACATTGTCAACTGCAAGAGATAGGCTTCTCTGAAACACATTAGAGAAAACAAGAAGACAACTTCAGACCTCCTAATCATTATCTGACTGAATTAGCTCTCTGCATTGAGTGTGTCTGATTTACACTGACTAACTTAAATTCCACAGGTAGGGGATGTAAACACTCTCTCAATAGGTTCAGACCAGGATTCACAACTAGACTAAACTAAATTACCTAATGGCTTGACTATAAAAGGTTGTAGCATAAATACTGCTGCTCTTGAGATACAATCCCCAGAATTTTGAGCACATCTCTCAGAGAAGGATTCTATGTTGACGCCCTCAGCTGCCTAATGTTTCTTCTTGCTTAACTGGGCAACAGTCTTTTTGAAGCAACGGCCTAGCTATTAAAGCACTCACTCAAACCACAAGGGGGTTCAATTTAGAGCAACTGTCAACATGAGAGAAAATTACATGTCTCGCCTGTCATGTAAGTGCCCTAATCAACTGTTGGCTGTTCTGGGTTCTTTTCTTGGTGAAGCTATATTGCTTTGCAAAAAATAAGAAAAGGATTTATGGGCATGTTTCTCCTACTTAAAAATTACTAGTAAGAAAGAAATAGTATCTATGCCTATCACTTAGTTCTGCCTTTACTGGAATTAGCTTTACAAAAACACCATGAATAGTGTCTTAAAGAGTGTGTGGATTCTCTTTTTGCATGCCTTTCACTGCGGACAGCCTTTCATGTGAGTGTTTTAGAAATGACTGCACATGCAAGCTTCAGCATTCCTTAGCCTGTGGTTGTATCAGCAGAACCAAGTCCAACTCTCAGGCTTTGTGATACGTGGATTAACTAATTTTACCACAGCCCATTCGCTATGGTGTAAATGAATAGTTTTGCCTACTCATGCCAGTCAAGGATGAGACAGTCCATTTAGCTGCCAGTGACAATCCTCAGACAACAGTCTTGCACCTGCTCTGATTCTTAACTTAAAGGATTGCTCTGTCTCAGTACTTTTTTTTTTCATAGTGTTGCCTTAGAGACCTGTAGCTTCAATGAAGTCATTGTTTCCATCATTAACTGCTTGAATAATTCATTACTTAGCAGAAAACATCCCTCTTTGCTCTCTGTTTATTACATTGTTTGTACATTTCAAAATAAGTCAATGAGTCATACAGTGACTATTTTGAAAAAGAATTTGCTTACGCAGGAGGAAAAAAATACTTGGCACAACGAGTAAGAAACTAAGAAAAAAGAAATTTTATCTTTTTGGTATCTTACACATACACTCTGAATTATGCTCTTCAAAGTATCTGCTTTGCCTACAAATAAATGTAGTGACCAATGAAAGTGAGCAAATTACTTAATGCATAATTATAATTGTAATTAGTATGTAATTAATGTATTAATAATAATGTTCCAATTTCTTTATAAAAATAGATACAGAAATCTTCTAAGCTTGGGAAGCTGAAGACATAGATTAGTATCAGGACTAGAATTGCCACAAAGATAAACTGTTCCAATTTGCACCAGTAAACAATCAAGAAGTAATAGAAGACATAATTCAGTGCAGCATCTGCTTCATCTGCTTCTTGTGAGTTATGAATCATACACTATGGGTATCATTCTGTATCTAACCAAATATGTATGGGGTATTTCCTGAGTCCATCCTTAAAGTATGCCAAGGTTTCCCATACTAGTCTGAAGTGACCTTTACTGCTTCATGTACTTTGATTCCTTTTTTTTTTAAGCATTTTTTGGTAATAGATTTAAATGACAGAAACTTAAATAGCTCAGTAATACACTTGAAATTATGGGTAATAGGATAATTGGCAGGATGAAGCTGCTGATAGGGCATAAGATAGGGTAAGAGATCTTACTTTATATAGTAGTAAAATATACTGACAGTCATTAATTCCTTGAAATATGGAGCAGTTCTAAAACATAATCAGTTAGTATAACTTACTAAATCATTCGACAATCTTGTTAGCAATGATTTGTGTAGGCTAAAAAGATACAAAAGCTTCTTTTACATGCCTTTCCAGAATAGGAAAAATCTGAAGAAGTGATAAAATATTATTTCTGTGAGTAAACAAAATGAACAGTACATAACACAGTTGCCTAGTATTTAATGGCAGGAGCACCCAACTCCCCTAGACGATAGCTGGCTGCTGCCAGTTTTTTGCACACTTATATTTGTGCCTTACAGCGCTGTACTATGGCTGTGGCAGCTACAACCATGACCTCCTGTCCCACCCCCAGTGGTGGGAATCAAAAGGAGAGGACACCTTGGGCAACAGAAAGGGCCTCCAGCCAATGAGAGGCAGAGAAATTTCTAGACCATGACCATGAGCTCCAACACACCAGGTTATAAATGAGGGTCCTGACAGAAACCATGTATGGTATTTCTTGGAGCAGTGGGTCAGTGACGGGAACCCTTACCTGGGGACTGGGATGGCTTCCAAGGAGACTTCCCAGTTCCGAGTGTCCTCCCACTCCTCCCATATGAATGACTATTTTTCTACCTGATATCCTTGAGAAATTTAAGGACCCTTTGGGTGAAGCTAACTGATTTTCTGGGTAACTCTAGGAGAGTGGCCACCCCATTATATGTGTGTGAGTGTGCGTGCTCTTTGCGTCATCATTCCTGTCCACGTAGTAACAATATCCCTGACTGGTAACACTAAATCTTGAACCAGTTAAATGTCATTGGAGTGTCATTGTGGTTAGCCTTGTCATTTATTAGTTTTGGCCATTGGTTTTGGTTGAGAATTAAAGTTTGCCTGTTATATGCATGAAGTTGTTTTCGTGTGCCTCTGTGACACATGTGCAATACCACAAATAAAGACAAATGAATAAAAATCAGATAAACCAGTATGGCCAAACTCGAGCATGGTTGTATGCAAGAAGATGCAAAGCCCACAAAGGCTATTTATACACTTAGAAGGTGCCGATCTGCTGTTCTGAGACTAAAAGTACTGATGATAAAATACAGAAATCAAGGAATATGATTCTGATTCTTGCTGAAGTTGTTAGTTGCTTTTGTTTGTTTGTTTGTTTTGTTTTTTTTTGTTTTTGTTTTTTGTTTGTTTGGGTTTTTTTAATTTATTTTTCAGGGCCCAGGATTTAATTAAATGAATTTGCAAGTACATATGTGTATAAATAAATGTAAATATATTCACACAAGAGAACATGTAAGTATCTCTATGCAAGGTACTAAAAAGGATATTGTTAATACTAATATAGTAGCAGTCCTTGGGCAATGAAAGCTAAGTAACTATGGGAATGAGTTGAGAGAATTGGGGTCCAACACATTTTTGGAAAATTCATTTTAATGGAGTTCTCATATTACTAATGCAAGTAAAAGTGCCAAACAGAGTTTTTAATAGACTTTCTGCATAAATTATGCTTGTTTGATATTCATAAAAATCTCTTGGTCTTCATATATAAGCTGGAGATCCTCTATAGATCCCTTGAGCATAAAACTACTGAAAGTGCGGGCAAAGTGAGCCAAAAATTGGTGAAAAAATACTTTGAAAAAAAAGGTATGGTTTTAAGGCACTGGAAAACACCATAACATGGATTGCACATAACATGGATCTTTTCATTTTACCACTTACAAATGTTTTACATTTAACATTTTTCAGTTTAAACCAAACTATGAAGGCTTTCCTGTGTTTTTATATCACATTTTCAAAGAGACTGAACTAATTTGGACTCAAGGGGATGGATTATCTAATTTTCTATATACACTTGGCACTATCCAACACATTGTAGTAGACTATAATTTCATTTAGGGTTTGGAAAATCTATACTACTCACACATGACAGAGGAAATAATAGTTACATAAAGATTTTGAAAAATCTCTTATAATGCTATTGACAAGAGAAAACAAGGAGAAAAATTACTTCAATGAGTATTTGTAGAAGGGCAGATTTATAAACATTTTAATAGACATGTATGTACAAGTATGCAGTCCTAAAAATATTGTTCTTAGACTAGAATGGTAAAAAATTCTAATAATTGAAAAAATACTATCTTTTTCTATAACGTTTAATAATTTTTTGCCTGTTTGGAATGTATTGCAAAACACATATAATTGTTTCCTAAAAAGGAATTTCTACTGCCACACATCAAGTTTTAAATACCTCACTACACAGGACTTTTCATTTTGCAAGTCCATCCATGCTTTGTATAATGGTCTCTCACAGCTGGGGCCCTGAGATCTATTGCAATTGAAATGAAAGATTGGTCAGAATAATAACATGCTAACACAGTGATGCTAGCAATGCTGTAAGATATGTAGTTAAACTTATAATTATGGTAACTGCTATAAAGAAAGACTACAAATCCTGAGATCATCCTTACTGACAAACCCTTTCTATTAGTGCTCTTAAGAAGCTGCTGTAGTGAGACACACTATCACTGATGCTGGAGGATTCTCCCCTGAAAATATGTAATCTCAATTTTAACATGCTGTTCCTCCTTTTCTCAGATCACTTGCCAAACTGTGGAAGTACTGCATTAAAAATAGAATACTGTGTATGGAAGAGGAAAGACAGGAGGAAAGGGAAAATAAAGAATTAGAATAGTTTTGCCTGCCTACTGAACACTAAGAGACACACCCCCTTTCTTCTTTTATTGCAACTTTCTTGTTAAAGTTGGGGAGAGTTTTTTATCTCTTCCATGAGCACCCATCTTGGTTTTCTTTTAGACATCTACTCAAATATGGATTTCTTTCATGCAGGAACTACCTGATACGGCCTTTGGACCATGTCTGAACACTTTAATGCTGCTGCTTAAACCTACTCCCAGACACTGCAGTGAAACAACAGCTGACACATAGTAGCACTGCTACCAAGAGACGTCAGCAGTGTTATTTTTAAGGTTTCATACAAGGAATCGATTTTGAAGGTATGTGAACAAGTTTTCAATTGCCAACAACTTGTCACTGGTGCAGAGTCTTGGGAAGTGTGCAGGCTTGGCTAACCTGGCCAGTATTGCTGTGGTAAAACCTGCTTTCTCAGGACCAGGCAAGTACCGGGTAACCTGTTTGTCCCTCAGCTCAGACAAAATCAATGTGGTTTATTACTGCATAAAAATTATTCCCTTCCATACCAATAGTTGTTGTGGCCAGGGAAAAGTCCAACTTTAAATAATAGCTAGTGGGTGAGCATGGTCAAACTTCAGCTAGGAACTAATGAAACCAAAGAAACACAAAAAGGCGAAAGAAGATTGTTAAGACTATGCCTAAAGTGAATCCCATGTGAACCCAAAGCTGAGGATAACAATTATCAGGCAGAAACTTCTGGTGTTGGCTGAGAGGGAGCCAGGCCAGGCTTTGGCAGAAACTGCCTCTGAGGCCCAGTCCTTCCCTGCAGTGCTGGCCAGACCCCTGCCATGTTGTTGCCTCTTCTGAACATGTGAGTGCTACTAAGCAGCATTAATAATACCTTGGTTCCATTAGTGGTACTAGGAACTGCTACCACCTAATCATCTGATAGCAACTCAAACTGTGGACTACCATCAAGGAAAGGCAGGAAGTTGGATAACACCAAATTTGGTCAGTAATGATTTAACTTCTACTGTGCCTCAAGAGGAAAATCTGAGACTGTATTTATCCTGAGTTTTAAGTCAAACAGAAGTAAATTAATTTTTAATATCAAATTAGTATTGCTCTTTCTAATGAGGCACTCCTAGAAATCCACTGCATTAAATATTTTCGATCTTTCTCTAAAATACTCCTGAGAATGGGTACAGAGCAGCCTTTTTACATGCAGAAATTAAGTAGAAAATAAGCATCAAGAATCTTAGCACAGTAATTTGTGCAGAAAGAGAATCAGCAGAAAAGCAGCTCTTGATTGCAATTTGCCACTTCTTCTTTCTGATGCCCAGCATTTTGGTGCCAAACCCATCGTGTGGTCCTGCAATTTACTCAGGGATCTCCTCTCCTTCTGTGTCAAAAAATGTCAACAAAAGGAGCATATTCACCACAGACTGTCAGGTATCAAAGGGGGAATCCAGAACTCAGGAAAAGAACAGTTGGGATCCACCCTGGCGCCTTAATGCCCTAAAACATAGGATGTTTCTTCCCACCCATCCAACCAGCCTCCTGCCCAGCACCTATAGGTGAAGTTCTGCTCTGAAGTGCTGACCCCGAGCATCCTGACCACCTGCCTGGTGCCCTTCAGTTCCCCCAGACCACAGGGTAGCATGAGCTAAAAAATCTCCTCCTGTGTCCTGGGAAGCTACCTATAGGTATCCCAGCTACCTTCCTGGGGCAGACAGGTGGAAGCTAGTGTTTTGGGTGCATTTTTGTTTGTTTGTTTTTTAATTTAATATCTTTGCAATTAATTTGGGTCCAGGTTCTCCTTTTCTGTTTTATAGTCCCCTATGAAATAGGGTTCCTCTGAAGTAAACATAAGGCTTAGTTTGTTTTAATATGGAGCATTGACTCTTTCCAAATGGCTATAAAAAAACCTAACTAATTCCATTTTATTCCTAGACTATTTAAAAGATCTACATTGTGCTATACAAGATAAGAACAAGAGGTCAGATCTATTTTTCTCTTTTTAATGACAGGATTTAAAAGTTTTCTGGGGCCTTGAAGCAGTTGCTGCCCATGCTTATTGAGAAGCCAAATTAGTTCTTGTTTCAGAGATGTTAGATTCCCTTTTGTAGTCTAACAAAGCCATAAGATAGTAAAACCTTTAACATTTGAATTTCCATAAACCATAAAACAAAGGTATATGTAGAAACAAATCAGATTTCTGCACAGGATGAATTTGGTTTTAACCATTCACAAACATATTTCTCCCTAGGCTTGTGAGGGATTTAAGTTTCAGAGGGTGACTGACACTTTGAAACAAACATATGTACTCTTTTGGAACTGCTGTGTTATGGGCAGTGCCATTTTCTTTTAAAATAACTTTTTTGACTATATCTAATTCAAAAATAGTATAGAGGGGACTGGAAAGGGGAGGGGAAAAGGAAAGAAGACGGGAGAGGAGAAAGTCGAGTTGGGAAAAAGAATAAAATATAAAGAGACAAAAGGAATTTTGCAGCATTTTATTATTTGCAAGTGGCTGAAACACAAATATTCGCAGCACTAACAGATCTTTATAATAATCTATAATCTGTAGTGGGGCTGGGAAGGCTTGGTAAGAGTTGCTTGTAGGTCAAGTCTTCAATTTATGCATCTTTTCTCCATGGTAATGGGCTCTTTTAGTGTAAACCTTAATTTACATAATAGTTATGAAAAGTTTTGTTGACTAAATATGTGAAAGCGCAAACTGGAATTTATGTCCTTTCTGTATTTGTATTATTATGACATACTGATTTTCTTTCTTGCAGTTTTCAGTCATAAAAATGAAATCTCATTAAAAGCCTGATACAGGAATTTGGAATTTAGATGCTCTTTCATGCATGCCTAGAGAGTTTCATTACATAAATATGCCAGCTACTGATTTCACTGGGAGCTGTGCCATTGATTTTAATACATTTGAAATCAAAGACTCACTGTTTTCTGTGAGTTCTAACTTTCACCACACCATAGTGCAAATGCTTTATCAGTTTAGCAAAATTTTCTAACATGTATTTCCTTCTGCAGTTCCTAGTCTTGTTCCACTGTCTAAGGCTCATTTTGGTATATTTTTGTTTTATAAAAATCTGACAACTTGTTTTTGGGATACAAAAACTGACACAATTTTATGTCTTGCTGTGTTTTCATATTGTGAATACAGCAAACTAACTAGTGCTGTAAATTCCAAATTAAATTTTTTATATATTCACAGTGACCAAAGGGAAAAAAAATCAGAAGATAGTATCAATATCTTTCAAGTTGTGAAACTTTTTATTTCATGCCATATGCATTAGTTCTTGTATATATTTTTGCTGCAACCTGAAAATAAACTGTTTCAGTTGCCATTTATAAGTGCTTTACCTTTTTAATGCCTTTAATGGCTTAGACTTTCTAAACTAAATCTGTCCATTTAAAGCTATTTTTTTAGATAATTTTAATTAAATGTATAATAACTGTTACTTACTTATGTGTTTAAAGATAAGTAATAGTTAAAAAAGCGGAATGCCCAACCTAAAACAGAACTTGAAACACTACTGATTTTTCAGATGGATTCCTAAGCTTCAATATACAGTTTTAGTACACCAGAATGACTTATGACAGTACAGATTCCTTAATAGAGAAAACTTAAAAAATCTAGTTAGAACATTCAGTTTTGAATTTTCTTTAATCAGTTGCCTCTTCTGCTAAGGAAAAGTAGAAACTTCTATCCAGTCTCAGTGTCTGATGTAGGTACACGGTGTTGTGGTTTATCTGTTGTATTGTGATTGATCTTGACTGTTCAGTGATTGCTGGTTAATTACATCTCATTAGTAAACCAATACATGACTTTGATTCTCGTTTGGTTTACACATCAACAGAGTAGTGTTTTCCCTGTACCACCCCAGGATCCACAATGAATTAGGGTAGCTGCTTGTTCCATTTAGTAACTCTTAATGGATCCACTGTGCGTGAATTTGTCTTGAATTTTTTTAACTTCATTTGCTTCTACTATTTCCTGTGGCAACCAGTTGCTAATCCAAAGCTACTCACCGCTTTAAGAAAAACTTGTTACCTGCTTTAAAACAATTTATTAATAGTTTTATTGAGATTTGGTAATAGTTCTGCTCTCTTTTTCATTGCACTCATGATTTCATCAGCCTCAATCTCCCCTCAGCCTTCCCATTCTTAAATTGAAATCCTTTAACCTTTTCAGTGTCTTGCTGTAAGGCAACTGCTTTGTCCTTTTCAATGGTTTGATTGCCCTTCCGTACCTCCTCCAGCCCCATGTCCTCCAGCCATTGTGTTTCAGTAAACACATGCCCAAAATACAGGTGAGAATAAATTAAAAGTTTCAGTTAAAATGTACATTTCATGCCGCAATTTATACAGTAAATCAACAGACATGTTGGGCACTGGAACAGGTTCCCCAGGGCAGTGGTCACAGCACCAAGCCTGACAGAATTCAAGAAGTATTTGGACAATACTCTCAGGCACATGGTACGACCCTTGGGGATGGTCCTGTGCAGGGCCAGGAGCTAGATTTGATGATCCTTGTGCATCCCTTCCAACTAGCATATTCTGTGATTCTGTGACATAGAAAATATCTTTGATTTGGAAGTGGAAGTCCCTAGCTTTTTTGTCTGAGTTATTGTTATAGTTTCAAAATCTTTCATGGAATTTGTTTGCTCTCCCTTACTGTGGCAATCAGCCTTAGAAGATGATAAAGCTCACCATAATGTTTTAAAATCATGCCTTGTGGGATGCAGTCTG
>JAWWEW010000078.1:70803956-70829792 GCA_035583185.1 Anabacerthia variegaticeps | reverse complement strand
CACTACCCTGTGAATAAAATTCTCTTTGCTTCCTGCCCACTCTGCGTGTGTGGTCCTTCTTGCTACATCTCGGGACCTGGAGGGACACGTGAGAGAGGGATAAGGAGTGGAGAGCATCCCCTTCAGCTACCGCACCTTACCAACATGGAGGTTTGGGAGCTACAGGCCCATGCCACTAGACTGCTCTTAGAGCCAGCTAACAAAACATGGCTGATACTTCTGAATTCCAACTTGGTGGCTGGGAAAGTGGGGCAAGGGGGAGAGAATGAGGTTTTTCTGGTTTTCTTTTTTCACACAGTTCTGCTGCTCGAGCTGCTGTGTGGGTGCCAGCCACTGTTTGCCGGGTTGGTGCAAGCACTTCGGAGGAAGCACCCTTGGCTCGACCCACCCCCTCACCAACTCCACGCACCCCAGCTTGTTTTCTTTGACGAGAGAAAGAACCAGCCTCGCCAGAGCTCAGGAGTGACTTTTGCTGCTGCCGCCTCTTGAGGGACAACATCATCCTTCCACTGTCTGTAAATAGAACTGCACCGACAGGGCAGAGATAGGACTTGATTAGTTTCAAAGTTTTTGTTAGTTGTACTGTTTGTTCTGTTCTGGTTTTGGTTTATATATTTGTAGTTAAGAAGTATTATCCTTTTCTATACATTTTCTGATTGAAGTCTCTTAATTTCAAAGGTTGTGGTAGTTTTTGGGAAGAGGCTGCCTGCCTAGACCAGATAGACATCTTAGTTTTCTTTTAAACTGAGACAGTTATTAAACATTTGGTGACTAGGTAGGAGAGAATAAGAAGATTTGAGTGGGGAAAAAAAAGGCCATAGCAGCTAGCTGTGAATAGAAACTGAGTAGTATGAAGGATGATAGAAGTCCCTAGTCACAGTTTTTTAGTTAGTGTCCATAGCTGATAGGATAGCTCACCTTAATCTCTTACATTTTTCATAGATATATTTATTTTAGAAGTTATAAATAGAAAAGTTTATTTCTATTGCAATAATTGAGTTCAACAAAATTTCAAGAAGACTAACTAGAAACAGGTATCTTTGGTGATCATGATCTTTAAATTCAGGATTATAACACAAGCCTTGTGCTCCAACCTATTTTTCCAGCATCTTGAAGGTGCAAGTCTGTGTATGAGTGAGTAGGCTAATTGAAAAACTTCAAGCAGAGTGGGCATGAGGTGATGAGCAACAACTAAGATTGATCTTTTATTACAATTCAAAGGCATAAGGAAAATATTTCAGCTTCAGGAATCATGATTAAAAAAATGTAAAAAAAAGCTCCTTTAAATAAGAATTCTGGATTGAAAGGATCATTTTTGCTTAATGCAAAATTTATCCAGCCTGAGGAGAGCAATCCAATTCATTGGAAGGTGTTTATTCTCATCTTCGTAGTTTCCTGTAGATGTGGTAGTACTGGATGAGCAACAGTATCAAACTCAGGGATGAATATGGATGCATTTCCTTTATCAGTGAACAATAAAGAGAATAAAATAAAAAGGATCACCCTTGCTATGGACTGAACCCTGACTGAGAGAATTTTGAGATATTTACTGCTAAGAGTTGCATCTGGAGATTGCTTCTGTTAGCAGACACTGCAATTACTTGATTTCTGAGTGGTAATTTCAAACACAGTTCTCCACCTAATACTTCTTTTGTTTGGGTAGCTGTCACGGTTTTACCCCAGCTGGCAAGCAGGGCCCCATCAGGTGTAATGGTTAGTCGGGAAGACAAACTGCCACTCCAAATGTCCCCCTTTCCTCCTTCTCCTCAGCTTTATATACTAAGCATGATGTCATATGGTCTGGAATATCCCTCTGGTCAGTTAAGGCACCTGTCCCAGCTTTGTCTCCTCCCAGCCTTCCATGCACCCTCAACTTCCTTGTCAGCAGGGCAATACAAAAAGCAGAAAAGGCCTTGGCTCTGTGCAAGCACTGCTCAGCAACAACAAAAGCATCTCTAATTATCTACCCTATGCTCAGTACAAACCCAAAACAGCCCCAGACTAGCCATGGTAAAGAAAATTAGCTCTATCCCAACTGAAGCCAACACAGTAGCCTATGGCATACGTAACATTAATAACTGTCTTCTGTTGTAGGGTGAATAATAGGATTCCTATATGTTTTGTGCACTCTTAATACACAGAGACAATATTAAGGGTCATAGGCTGTGGCCTGTATGTAGCTTTCAAATCCATATCTATTTGTGCTTTGAGAAAGCTGTGGGCTTTTCTTGTCTTTTCTTTGCCTTGCTTATTTATTTATGGAAACAATCAAGGCTATCTCAGCTATTTAGGAAAATATAAAGATGAGAGGTATATATTCTCCATGCTAAAAGTTGCTGTGGCATTGAACTAAGTAGATGAAGGATGAGTTCTGTAGAAGTTTATTATAAGATCTTGTCATCTCTATTTTGGCAGGTTGTCAGAAATTGTTAGATGACATTACAAGCCCAAATTCAATTACAGAAGGAAAGGTGTAAAAAAGCATTTCTCTTTCCTTGGCCAATGTTGTTCACCTTCAGCCATGTCAAGACCTACCAGTGGGGGGCACAAAGTTCATTATAAATTCTCATCAGCCTGATCAAAATCAACCAACACATGCCAGGAACTCTTATGCTTTATTGAACAATTGTCTTAACTCCAGCAGCCAGCAACCTATTTAGTCTCAAAAGTGCTGACTAACAAGCCCTTAATTATTAAAACAGATTTCAACAAGCCTCTAATCCTCACAACAAACCTCAGTATGGAGTATGGGGTAGAATATGATAGCTGCACTTTGCCCAAAGGAGAGAAATAAAGGCAGAGAAGGGAGAAAATTAAGAAAGAAGATCACCAGTCCCTAGATGCATCTTAGTCCTACTACATGGATGGACCAAAGCTAGGCTAGCGAGACAAAAAAATGAGAGGAAAAAGAGAGTGAGCAGAACCAATCCACTTCCTTTTATAGTTAACCTGGTAAAATTGATTTGTTACACCATTTCATTCACACATGCACGGCCAGCCCTTTTGAGCCTTTTAGGAATTGAGTCAAGGCAGGTGGAGTCGGGGGACCACTGAGCACCACGGTCAAGGCAGAAAAGGAAGCTGTCTCAGAACAGTACTGCCTCCTACACCTCTTTGGGACCCTCTCTTCCAAACACAACTTTTCTGTCACAACAATCAGAGACAAAACATGCTTATGCCTGGTCCTACACAACAAGCATTCTTTCTTTTACCCTTACGATAGAAGTATCACAGCCTGTCTACTTCTCACCATCATAACATTGCTTTTCTGTGGCAGAAGTTGGGGTTTTTTTTTGTATTTTCTGAGGATGAGTCACTAGCTCTGCAACAAGGTTGTCATTTAGAAAATCTTTGAAGATATAATTCTGCAGTGTCTTAAACAGCAGGATGGTTGTTTTTGGGCTTTGGAATAAAAGACAGACAGTCTGAAATGCTATTTAAGTTTGAGTTAAAGACCATGTCAAACAAAAAAAAAAAACACACGAAAACCTCCCAACACTAATGAATCAAATACTTTTGAGGCAACAGTAGTTAACTTCGTGATTTTTTTTTTTTTTTTTTCATATATAGTGGATTTCCCAACTTAAATCTAGGGTTAATTAAATATTGGCATATATTTTACTGTTTGGGACACATTGTTGGTCTACATGTTTTAAAGTATTTGAGCTCATTTAAGTATAGAATGCTTGACATCTGATAATGCCCTTAAAATTCCTGAGCTTATTTAGGTTTTACTGTTGGCAGTCTGGCTTATAATGACTGCCAAAAGAAAATCTTAGGATCTTCTGAAATTGAGTATCTCGTTTGAGAAAGTTCAACGTTTGTTAGCCTTAGAAAAGCTAACAAGGTTAAAAAGGAATAAAAAGAATAATATTGAATTTATCTGAATTCCTTCCATTAAACTGACTGATTTTATGCTAATGACTTGAAAGTCATCTTTTCTCACATAATTTGCTCCTGTGCGGTTATACTTTTAATTTCACCTTTAGTTAATATGATTGCAAAATATGTGAGTATATTAAAATGGATGTACTTGGAAAATGGAAAATACTTAGTCAATTCTGGTTCTTTTCTTCCCCCAAAGACAAGCATCATTTTACATATTTTATCACGTTGATTATTTGTTGATTTTAAACTTGGTTGGATATCTCTGCAGAGCAATAGATCAACAGATTCAAAGATTTCTCTTTGCTAGTCCATTTTTGTCACTAAATTTTCATATACACTTTCTGATTTATTAAATGTCAGTGGTTAGTATTCATTTCATCAAGCTTAGTTTTTATGAAGGTATGTCCTGTGAAAATATGTGTACTTTAGCTAAAAATATTTGCACTTTAACAATGATGACAGTGATTTTTCTTGCAATGACATCAAAACCGCTTTACAAATACAAATTAAAGTTTACAAAACCTTTGTATAGCAGTCATGAGTTGTTATACATGTCTTCAAAGTGAATGCTTTGAAGGACAAAGATTGTAAGTGATTGTTCTAAGTTCAGAGTATCAATACAAATGAAAAATTCTCACAGTAGCTTAATTAGTAGAACACAGTCCTTAATTACTCTTTAATAGTATGAAATACAATTCCTTTCTGAAAAATTGCTCCATAAATAAAAGGGCCATATTTATGAATAATTGCGTCTATGTATACTTTTTTTCTTGTTTTGATTGGCAATGGAAATATGATAGCAGATAAATATTTATTTACATAAATACACTGAATGAATACAGTGCTTGACTATACTCAGTCATGCCAGGAAAAGTCTCCGTTTTTCTTATAAAGGATAATGGCTTTTGCTTGTTACTCACATTTTACATTATTTTCTGGCTCTCATCTGCCTATGATTAAGCATTGCAAATACCAACATCTCCTGTACTCAGTAAAAGATCAATTAAATATTTTAATGTACTTATAAACAATTTAAAATCAGTCAAAACATTGTTCTCTATACATGTGAAAAAAAGCTCCACAGTAATATGGACCAACCCTCAAAACAAAGTGCAATTCATTAAAAAAAAAAAAAAAAAAAAAGGAAAAGAAATGAAAGCAAGCAAGCTATCCGTCCTACCATGAAACAGGAAACAGGATGCTTATTTCTGCACTGAGTAATATGCCATCTGTTGTGGTTTAGGAATGGTACTCCCCAATTCAGTGCCCCCCCACTGAGATTCTCTAAACCTCACCCTACTCTCTCACTCCACCACTTTTCCCTCTTCCTCCTCCCTCCAGCAGGACAGAGAGAAGAATTCGAGGCAAAAGAGGGTTGAGATCATGGGTTGAGAATAATTTACTGGAAACAGCAGTAAGACAACAAACTGCTAAAATACTAATAACAGAGGGTAAAAGAAACAATTCACAAAGAGACTCCCTGACAGCAGGTAATACATGATTGTTCCCTCCTCCACGTTTTGTTGACTGGACTGGAACCCCTTCTTCCCAGAAGAGTCCCTTTCCTCCTCCATCCCCAGCAATGATGTGAGGTGGTAGAAAATAACCTACAGGTCCTGGCCATGCCCCTTCTTGTCTACTGCAAAAATGAACCCTGTCCTGGTTGGAACCAGGACACCACCATTGCATTGTGTCCTTATGTAGAGACACTTCATACATAAGCTTTTAACAGACTTGGTCATAGAACTGGGTTGAAGTAAAAAGATGAGTTGCAACATGGAAAATTGCAATGAGAAACCATGAAAACTTTTCCCCTCTCTGAAGGTGGTCAAACAACAGTGCAGGGAGCCCAAGAGTTTGTGGAGTCTCCATACATGAAGTTATGGAGATCTCATTGGACAGAGCCCTGAGAAACTTGCTGTAGCTGGCCCTGCTTTGAGGAAGGGCTTGGTTTGAACGATCTCCAGAGATCCTTTCCAACCCCTCAGTTTTGTGTTTTTGTGATTGTTGACATATGTGGGCATACTTAGTTCTCTGCGTTTAGGACATCTGTGTCCGTGGGTCACTTTTTACTTTCTGAAAAAAATGACCCAACCCACTAAGCTGGACAATTTTTGTTGTGCTTAATTCTGTGGGACTATGATCCAAAATGAAGAAAACTGAGTATTATGAAAAATGTCCATCTTCTTTTACTGAAAGCCAAAAAAACTTACTGACTGCTCTCTTAAAAGACACATTGTAATAAAGATGTAAAGTTATTCCTATGCCTTGAATTGTATGTGTTTTAATAATATAAAAGGAACAGGGAGGGAATTAGAATAAAACATGATAATGAGGTTTTCCTTGTCCTAGCAATAATGAATGCATTTGTTCTTGTTATCAGTATGTACTTGGAACAAGATGAGTCTACCTGATAGATAAAGCACTGTGGTTTGTTTTCAAGAGCTAACTTTGCCTGCTAATTGAAATGTAATGTCAGCACTAATGGAGGTGTTTACAAAATACAGTTGTGATATTTAAACTCAAATTATACTTATATAATTATACTTTATACTTATGCATTACTTACTTACCTAGAATCTTTCAAAATGAACAAATACAGAATTAAAATAGGAGGAGAGGGAAAGGCTGCTTTAGAGCTTACTGAGGAGAAGAACTAGAAGAGGATTAGGTTGGCATGGGTCACACCTGGAACGTACGATTTTCTAAAGTTGCAGTGGACCTCTGAGTAATTGCATAAAACTTTGGGTCTATCCTGGTAAACTCTTCTTCATCTTCTAATTTCAATTTTACCTTTTGACAGATTATTTGAGCAGACTCAAGAGCTAGAATTCTCTCTGAGAAACATCATCCTAATCATTGCTCTGTTGGTAGCTGGAAAGGGCAGTTGAATTTAATAAGGAAAAGTAACGAGTAATTTCTTACAGTCCTGAGAGGTCAGGAAGGTGGTATTACAGTTGTCTTCCTTTTACCTCAGGATAATAAAATGACCAAGCAACAGTTTATTCTGCTGGCTTTGCAGAAGAAAAACATGAAATGTTGATAGCAGAGTGTACCAATTGTCATTGACATCCTCGCTTGTGGTTTTCTTTGTTTTTGCAAGGTAACATACTTTTCATAGTACCTGAAAAGTATGTCAACGTTTCTATGCTCCTAAATATATACATATATATATATATATATATACACATATATATAGGGACAGGAGTGTACATATTTGTGTCTTCTTTCCCTACCAAAATCTTGATCACGTTTTTTGCATCTAATGAGAGGTTTCTCAGTGCCTAGTTTGGAAACCTGTATGACATAGATATGAGCAGTGGAAAAACGACAGCATATACAACAGTGACACCACAGAGAATTCAGCATTAGTTA
This sequence comes from Anabacerthia variegaticeps, assembly GCA_035583185.1. NCBI lineage: Eukaryota > Metazoa > Chordata > Aves > Passeriformes > Furnariidae > Anabacerthia > Anabacerthia variegaticeps. The sequence goes on along the minus strand of JAWWEW010000078.1, from coordinate 70,822,529 downwards.
TATTCAAATACTAACTTGAGTGAGATTTGAGTTCCCTTGAGCTTAATTCCCAATATACCCAAATTTTTGAAATGTCATCTTTTTTGGGGTTATAAATAATATTTCTTATTAGTTTACAAGCAATGGTATATAATGTCTAATTAGCTCACTTTCCTCTTGCATTTGCCTACTATCCTTGCATATCAGAATAGTCATAGTGTGACTAAGCCACATTGTAGAAAGTCAACTCCATTTAAGTGCACACTTACCAAAAAGTAAAAGGCAGAATAAATTCAAGCTTGGACTAGGGCATAATTCTTTTGTGAACAGAGTTGGACAGCTAAGAAATATTCATATAAATATATTAAAAGAAATATTTGTCACTTGTGAACTTTTACATTTACATCTTACTTTCCAAGATAGAAGCACAGCATGAGTCATGTTCAATGCATCAGAAGTATGTCTATTCTTTGCCAGACTGCCATCTCTTGCATTCAACTCATCCTTTACTCAAAATCCAAGAACAAAACAACATGTATCAGATGGTCTTCAGATAAAGAAACCATCCCACACTGCAGGATACAGAAAGGAAATTTAAGGAAATGCTCACTTGATTTCAAGCAGCATATAAAGTAATTCTGCAATGGCTTATTTTAATCCATCTTATCTATGAAAAATATTATATACTCATTGGAAAATGTAAAATTTGCATCCCATTTATGCCTTTTCATGTTGGTGCCTGTCAATCTGATACTTGGATACTTTCTCCAAAATAAATATTTTTAAAATACATTGTAAGGCTCCTCTACTCTGGAAACACATTGGGTGGGAATCATGTTTACTGCAAATTTATGCCAGCTCTTCTGAGCATGGGGAAGGGTCACCATATCACTCTGGTCATGCAAAGTGCAAAGGCAAAGGTCTTGTCCTTCTCAACTTATGTTTTTTTCTTATACAATGGACAAAGGTACATAACCCTAGGTACTTTAATGAAATGCATTTTTAAAAAGCATAAGCAACATAAGAGATTGCTGAAGAATTGCTTCATTATATTGCGGCACCCTATGTACAAAGTGCTGCCATAAATGTGTGAATTTTTTTTCTGAAAACCATAAAATCATCAACTGGTTCATGTTGAAACAGATCTTTAAAAGTCATCTAGTCCAACTCGCTGCAATCGTCTGGAACATCTTCAATTAGATCAGGTTGCTGAGCCCTGTCCAGCATGACCTACGGATGGGGCATCAACAACCTCTCTGGGTGTTTCATCACTCTCATTGTAAAAAACTTACATCTAATCTAAATTGATCATTTTTCAGTTTAAAACACATAACTTTTGCCCTATTGCAACAGACCATGCTAAAAGGTTTGTCCCAAGCTTTCTTATCGTTCCCCTTTAAGCACTGAAAATCTACAATAAGGCTTCCCCAGAGTCTTCTCCAGGTTGAACAATCCAAATTCCTCAGTTTTTCCCAAAGGCAGGGGTGTTCAATCCCTCCAAACATTTTTGTGGCCCTCCATTGGACCCACTCTACCATGCTTGTATCTTCCCTGTGCTGAGGACCCCAGAGTGGAGAGCAGAAGGGCAGAATCACCTCCCTGAATCTCCTGGCCACACCTCATTTGGTCCAGCCCAGGATACAATGGGCTTTCTGGACTGCAAGCACGCATTGCCAGCTCATGTCCAGTTTTTCATTCATCAGTATTCCGAAAATCTTCTACACATGAAAATTCTGAAAGTGGAGTTTAAAGCCATATTGTTTGTCAGAAACTCATATTTTTAGTCAGAGAAGCTTCTGGCCCAAGAAAGAAAAGAAAATGCAATTTGAGTTTCTCAGTGCTATCTGAATAGGTCTGTCAGAATATGACAGTGTCTGCTAGGGGTTAATAAGTATAAATTGCTTATCCAAACAGAGAAAATTATAAGAAAGCTTCTAAAAAATTACTGCAAAGTTTTTTACATTTCAGAGAAAATCAACTGATGCTGTGACTGTAGGGCACATTAAGGGACCTGAGAGGCAAAATGACAGATAGAACAACCAAGTCATGCTGAACAGGGATAGGGCATTTTGATTGTTCTAACAGTGTTTAACTTCATATCACCATTAATGTTTTATGAATGATGCAAGCCAAACTAATATGTAATGCAGGAGAGGTGGTGGCTGGGAAAAAAAATGAACTGAGGAATAAAAGTATGTCTGCCCCTGGAACTAGGTGTATTTAGAGTCAGTTATGCTACCAAGATTTACTTTACCTGAACATATGGTCCATTAAGTAAGGTTATTTGTTTTCTTCCCTAAAAAGAAAGAAAATATGCACAATGATTCATCATGAAATGTCTTAATTTAATTATAAATGAACACACTAAAGAAAGGGTTTCTTTTACTTCTGGCACAGGAGCATCATGGCCTTGCTTTGATCAAGAGTTGAGTAATTGAACAAAATTATATGGGAATGCCAGGATAACAAAAACGAAAACAGAGTGTGATGAACCATCATAGACATCAAGAAATGACAGAACAATACCTGAAACTGATGCAAAAAGTTACACTGTGATAATGATTTAAATGTTATAATCTTGCTATTTAAACCCCACTAGTAACAAAGACTAGGGAAAATGTTGTTAAATGGACATCCAGCGCCTTCAAGAAGCAGAAGGCCCCAGAAAAGTTGCATGTTGGTGCTGAGCTGCTGTCCTGAACCAGACATTGAGACTGTCCTGAGTGAATGTTGTACTCCTATGCCTGGACTATGCTGGTCACTGCAACAATAACTGGGGCAGGTTGCAGTTAATTGTGTGTGTGGGCATGACGGTGAGCTTTTCCTGGCACTGCCTGTCTCGTTTGGTCTGCTCACTAACAGTGAACTTAGCAGTGTCATGTTTTTAATGTTCCTTTCCCCCCCCCCCCCATTACAAGTTCTTGTATTAATGGGCACTTAGTAGATATCAAATTAATACTATAGAACAGCTCAGGCAGTGGGGGTGAAAGCTTCCAACACATTTTTTCTTTCTGCTTAAATTTCACGGTCCTTCCTGCCGGTGAGCTACACTATTTGATCTTGATGGTGTTTTTGAGTTTACAAAGTCAAACCTTGAAAGTACTGGTGGGTACGAACATAACACCACATAACCAGTCAGAAAAACATGTTTGCCATATTTCTATTCCTAAGTGCTATTCTATCATACGAAGCAATAAACATAGCTTCCAATGAATTTAGAAAAATCAAGAGCATTAAATAGCCTGAGAAAGCTCACAATAAAACATTTTACTGCTAAATGCATTATTTGCTACTTAACTGTTTCATGATGTGTAACAATTGAGCATAATTATATGATAAACAAATGGCTGACAATGAAATTTATACCAAAAGACAAGTTCAGAATATAAAGTTCGGTACAAGATATAATAGGTGTAGTGGATGGTAAAACAGTTTGCACAAATGTAGAACCTGTGCTCAGGAAACAGTGTCATTTAGATTTATTATTGACTTTCTAAAAGGTAGAGTGTAATAAAGGCACACGAGTAGCTATATTTGGTGCAGTGAAGATACATCATCCTTTGTAAGCTGCATGTTCCCCAAAAATTATGGATTTTCCCATAGATATGCCCTATGTGAAGTAAGTGTATCCACTGTGTTGCTTCCATCCTGACTGGTTTTCCTCTCTTTTGTCTTAGGAATTTTTTTCAGTGCCCAAAACCCAAAAACATCTCAAGAGTTTACAATCATAAAACATTACACTGCATAAAGAAAAAAAAAAAAAAGAGATTTGGGAATTTGCATTTCTCTTAGCTTTCTTATCCTTCAGTATATATTTTCAGTGAAATTTTGAAGGTTTTTTTCCATGGCTTGAGGAGTTACGAGCAAAATTTTTAATATGCAAGCTGAGATTTTCATGTGGGCTTTGAATTTGTGCCTCCGGATCTTCCAGAAGAGCAGCAGCTACTGTGAGACTTATGTTTAAAATCTTAAACTGACATACCTAGACTTCTAAGGACATGTCCACAGCATACAGTAGAGTAGACAGGATAACTCTGAAGCTGGCAGTAACCATGCTAGTTCTGGAACCACAGATATTATAACTGATGGCAGTTTTGCACTTGTCTGACTTTCTGTCAGCACACCTACTGATTCTGAGACTAAAAATCATACTCCTCTGAACTGCACCTGCTCGAACCTCTCTGTGCACAGTCATATATGGGCAAACTTAGTCATAAATAAATTATGCACTAAACTATAATTTATTACCATAGAATAGATACCTGGGGGGAAGAAAAAAAGTTATACTCCTAGCTTGGTGGAAGTTATTTAAGTTTCCATTTCCTATCTCTGGCCTTTTCATTTTGAAGACTTTCAAAAGAGATTTTTGCCTCTTGTGAATATTTTTTTAAATTTTTTTTAAGAAGCCAAATAATTGGCTTTGGTGGAATGATTTCAGTTGCCTGGTGAGTTGGATCTTGGACTTTGATGTATGAAAATAATGAGTAATTGGAATTATTTTTAAGAATTTTAAAATATACTGTTTAACTCTTCAGCACCTTTGTTAACAATTTGGACAGAGGACTCAAAAGAATACTAAGTAAGTTTTCCAATGACACTTAACTGGGAGGGCAAAGAGGCCCTTCAGAGAGACCTCAACAAATTAAAGGGATTGGCAATCACGAATCATATGAAGTTTAACAAGGGTAAGTGCCAGATTCTGCACCTAGGAGATGAGAGGCTGGAGATCAGCACTGCAGAAAGGGACCTGGGGATCCTGGTCAATGGCAAGTTGAATCTGAGTCAGCAGTGCCCTGGCAGCCAGGAGGACCAGCCGTGTCCTGGGGGGCATCAGGCAAAGCACCACCAGCCAGGTGAGGGAGGGGATCGTCTTGCTCTGCTCTGCATTAGAGCAGCATCACCTTGGATATTATGTGCAGTTTGGGGCACCACAATATGAAGCTGTTATTAAGCTGTTACAAAGTATGCAAAGAAGGGCTACAAGGATGATGATGGATCTGGAGGGGAAGCTGTATGAGGAGCCGCTGAGTCACTAGGTCTGTTCAGCCTGGAGGAGACTGAGGGGATACCTCACTGAGGTCTTCAACATCATCACAAGAGAAACCAGAGGTGCAAGTACTGATCTCTTCACTCTTGTGACTAGGGACAGGACTTGAAGAAATGGCATGAAGCTGAGTCAGGGGAGGTTTAGTTTGGATATCAGCGAAAAGTTTTTAACTCTGAGGGTTGTTGGGTACTGGAACAGGCTGCCCAGGGAAATAGTCACAGCACCAAGCCTGACAGAGTTCAAGAAGGGTTGGGATGATACTCTCAAGACAATGAGAATCACATGGTGTGATTCTTGGGGTGTCTTGTGCCAGGCCAGGAGTTGGACTCAATGATCCTGATGGGTTTCTTCCAACTCAGCCTATTCTGTGATTCTTTAACAACCTTAACTCTGGCATTATAATCTTATAGTGCTCCTACTCAATTAAGATTTTTATCTTATTAATGTTTTTTTATGCAAAACATAACACGTCCTTAATGACTAGCCTTGTAATTATAAGAAAAGTTTCAGATAATCATGAAATGGTTTAAAATAATGACATATTGAAAATCAGGAAAGAGGATTTCTGATTATTTTATTACTTTGGTTTTGGAACCTTCAGATCACCAAGACTTATGGGGCTTGGAGGTTTTATTTTTTTGACTAAAACACATAGCTTAGAATACTGTCTATGCAGTGTTTTGCAAGAAACAAACAAAAAACCAGCAACCAGCACTACAGGTTTGTTCTGACTGCAGCCTACATTCAAATGTGCCTTCATGAAAAGTAGTTACTGCAGGAGCAAACAAGAAAATAAATGTGAGTAAAAGGCAGGCTTAAAACTGTTACGTTGGGTGTGAGTTCCTGTGGTGCCCATATAATGCATCATGAACTACACTGTACAGATTCCAGCTAATCCTATATAAAGACAGATCAATCAAGCTAACTTCTACTTGCCAAACAGAATGCAAGTAATACTGTTTTCTTTTTTTGTTTGCTTTTGTTTTGGTTTTTTTTTTGGTTTGTTTGTTTTTTTCTTTGTTTTTTTGTTTGTTTTGGTTTGGGTTTTTTTGTCTGGGGGCTTTTTGTTGTTTTTTGGTTGGTTGTGGTTTTTTTTTTTTAGTAACTAAATAATGCAATTCACATTGTATTTGTGTGATGTTGTGCTTAGAATGAAAATTTTAAATCTTGTGTTTGATGGGTAAGAAATACTAGTATTAAAACCTATATGTGATATTGTGTTTCTGCAATGGAAAAAGAAATATGAATATTGCGTCATTATAGCATATTATGATATTTACGCACTTGAATTGTCTTTTGTTCATAACATTTTTAATATATGTGGATTTTATGAAGCTAAAATATTCATTAAATAAATAAGTTGAAATTGCTGTATTATTTCAGTTTTAAATTATCCTAATCTACATACATTTTGTTTGAGTTTTCCACCACAGTTAAAATTACTAAGGTAAAAAAAACAACCAGAACTAATTGGTAGTCTGTAAGATGTAGCACCTGTCTGTCTCTTCTGATGTACCTTTTCCAAATTGCAGCTTGCTGATAACAAGTCACTGTAATGCTGTTTTCCACAGGCATGAAGATAAAGGTAAGAGATTACCCAGGTTAGAGGCCTAAAGCTACTGGAAATGCCTCTTTCATAATGAAAAGGTGTCATGCTGCTTAGACATCCTGACTCAGAAAATTGAATGGCCATCTTCTGGAATTGTCTTAGCATTATATAGGACTCTTGCTTTGTTTTTAATTTTTCCTGAGAATGGGATATAACACGGGGTCTTCTGACATATTTTAGATAGAGCTCTTGAATTTTCCAAAGGAGTGATAGTGATCTTTTTGCAGTTTAATGTTTCTAAGTCAACAGAGTAGCAAAAGTAAATATAGGTATATAGATATGTAGATTACCATTATACTAATGAGGAACTCTATATTGAATTTCCTTAATACACTTTAAAACATTTTAATACCACTTCTAATGCAATTAGTGCTATTTACCTATTATATATAGAGAAAGATAGACTTATTTTGTTAGCATCATTGTCAGCCCAATTAGAATAATAATATGTTTGTTCCACCAACTTAATATAACTGATCATGAACTATAGAAAGAATGAAAGTCACAGAAAAGTCTGAAAGGAAGAAGCTGTATACGAGAGGCCCTCGGGAGATAAAGCCTGAAGAGGTTTGTACCTTCTTTTGAGAATATAAACATTAGAGAAGAATTTCAGGACCTTACCTCATGCAAATTTACATGAGATCTTTATCTTTTAGTCTTGAATATTAACTCATTATTATTTTCTTCCTAAGGAGTCTAGGGTACAGGGTTTCATTCATATTTGAAAAATTCATCATGACAGAATTTAGCAAAAGAAAAAATTTCTATAGTGTTTTCAAATTCCTTTTAAAGATTGGTTCTTACTGTTTTATGTGACAAACAACAAAATAAAAAGGCTGTCTAATTTGGATCTAGCTTTGAAATTATGAATATTTTATTTTATCCTCGAGTATTTTAAGTGTTCTGTACTTGAAGGTGCTTCTTACACAAATGACCCAGACACTAATCTGCTTCCCTACACCTCTTAGACATCTGATAAAAAATGTTGAATTAGCTCATAAAGTGACAAGAAATAATTCTTCATAAAGACAGCCAAAGGGAACATAGTCATTTTGGCTCATCCAGGTCTGGGATGGAATACAAGAAAACAAAGCTATCTGGTTTCTGCTAAGGCTTTAAAATGCTGAATTACAGACAAAATGTATTCTGTACTTCTTGGTTCTGCACTTTGTTCTTGTCGCGGAGAGATGGTATCCCTGTACCTGAGGGAAAAAAAAAAAAATAGTTCAAAGCTCAAAACAACTACAAAGGATTTACTTTCATTGAATGTTTGGATTTTCTTATATGTAGAAGGGATAGCCTCCCAGAGTATTAAAATAGGTTTTTAGTTGGAAACCAGTACCAATTTAATTGATTTGTTTATATATCTGTGTTTGCTATATTCACTTTTCTCATTTACTTCCTATTTTCTTGCTAGATGAAAATACAGATTGCACAGCTCTCTTCAGTGGCTTCTACTAAATATGCACATCTTCTAAGATTTCTCTACAGTGAAAATGAAGATTGTTGGTTTTCAGCTTTAGCTACATCTTTTTATAATTCTTAATTTATAAAATAGATAGGCACATGGTATATTGATATTGACCTGAAGTTAGCTTCATTGAGAGCACTCTTCAGCCTTCTGGTAAGACACAAGAGGAAGAAACGTGTATGTGTTCAGCCTTTCTACACTTCACAACCAAGTCGTAGTATTTCTGATCCTAGTGTTCACAAGCCAGAGGTATTTAAAATGTTTCAGTTCCTTAATGTGTCATGTTAGAGCTGGTTTGGTTTGCAGCTAACTTACAGTGTTCATTTACCCTATTTTATGCAATATATTATTTTCTTTGTCGTCATGTAGGCTCTGCAGGGAAAACCTTTGAACTTGATAAATTAATGAGACAAGGCTTTTTCCCCCCCTTGGACCTGCATTTAAACAGTTCTGTGAGCAATGTTGTGGTTAAAATTCCTTCAATGAAGGCCTTGTATAGCCTTTATCTTTTGTATAGCATGTACTTTTTGAGACAGCAAGAGTAGTACTGAGTCATAATAATGCACGGTGGTTGTCTCAGCTAGAGCATACATTTCCTTTTTTTTGCTACTGAAAAATATGTTCCATTCTAGTTTGATATTTACTAGACAGTGTAAAAGAACACCTCCTTCTCAGCCACAGTAAATGATCAGAGAAGTACATTTTTGCTGGGTTTTTATGTCCCTGATTCCAGGCCACCAAGCCTGCTTTTCTCCCAAGGGGTCAAGACCAACACAGGCCATGAAAAGTTAAGTTCTTACCAATAAATACTCTGTGTACTGATGAAAAAGAGATAGAAATTCACCTTGCATTGACTTTTTTGGAAGCATAATTATGAATCTGGAGAACGGAAATGTGTGTCAGAATGCGTCACAATGAGAGACACTGCTGAAGTAGGAGGAAAATCTAAGGGCTTTACGCTGACCATTGCCTTTGGTGTACTAGATTCAGAGTTAGTATAAAAGATGCAGCAAAGCTACCTTCAATAAAAATTGCATGTGTTAATTTTCACCTTTTTAAAAGATTATCTTTCATAATACTATATTCAGCTTTTTTTTTTTGCTGGTCCATGTTGAGATCTTCATCAGTCATCTCCCCCAAGTCTTTCTCTGCCTGGCTGCTCTCAGTCACTTCTCCACCCAGCCTGTAGGTGTGCTTGGGATTGTCATGACCCACATTTAGGACCTTGTGCTTCACTTTATTGAACCTCATGAGGTTTGCATCAGTCCACCTCTCAAGCTTGTCAAGGTCCCTCTGGACAGCATCCTTCTCTCCAGTGTGTTGACTGCAACACACAGCTTCATGTTATCAGCAAACTTTCTGAGGGTGAACTCAATCCCACTGTCTGTGTTGCTGACAAAGATGTTGAACAGACCTCGATCCTTAATTTTCTGAACTGCAGTCATCTTGTTCAGGTCAATTCAGAAATATTTCTTATTTTAGAAACTAGGCAGTGCTGCAATCACGTGGTCTTCAAGAAGTTTTCGATGTACTTATCAGTTTGAGCCAAATTCACAGAGAATTAAAGGCCATGAAGATAATTAAATTCCAGCAAGTTTCATGAGATCAGCAATTACCAGTTGTGTGTGGCCAGCTGTTAGGTCTATCAGCACACACATGCTTGCTGGCTAGCAGCAGCATGCACAGCCACAGCATATGCTGTCACTTGTCCATTCGGGGCAGCCATGGAGTAAGCTTCTGGAGAGGACTTGAAAGATTTAAAAGGGTGGGAGAGATAAATACATAGAAATCTGACTGTAAGACAGTTACAAATATGACAGATACAAATATTACAGAACTACTGCCCTGCAATGCATTGTGCTATGAAGTCATTCTATGTGAACATCCTTTGTTTGGCAAATATAGATTCTGCTTATGTAAAATTATTATCCCGAGACAGAAAAATAATTGCTTTATTAGGAGTGGGTTTTACCCTTTTTTTATTTTGTTATATTACTTTATTCTATTTTTATTGCTTTCTAAAAGTACTAGCAGTCTTATAGGGAATAGCTGCAGTAATTTTATGCTGCCATACCCCTCAGAAAATGTCTGAATTATTCCCTCACTGTATCAGTGAAATCTTTACTGTAAAAGGACTGTTTTTATCCATCAAATCTTTCTTCATAGCTGAAGTTGGCAAATTATTTGGCCCTTTTATTCTTGTTAATTATATATAAGCAGCTTCAGATTGTTATTATTTTGCAATTGATAACTGAAGACTATATACAAACATATGGTAGGCTAGAAATCATTTGATGTGTTCACTTTGAAGATGTCTTCAACTGTCTGAAGCTCATTATTCACAGGCTGGGACAGACCCTACCATTTCATGTTCTTAACTACTCTCTGATTGAATGACTGTAGCTTTGGTCAGAAAGAACATATGAAGCTTATCTATCACATCAATATTCATATGCAAACTCAGGTATTTCCCTAAGGAGTTGATACACTGCAACTTCAGGTTTGATCAAAAATCCATTTTCTTCAATGTTCATGGACAAAAGTACATAAAAATTCTTCAGACTACTTGTACTATTATAGCTGTAGTAGGTTTATAGCTGTAATATGAAAAAAAATCAAGGAAATAAAATATATTTTATTGTGAATAAATCATAGGTTTTAAGCTCTACCTGACTATTCAAATGTGCTTTTTAACCCTTTAATCTGATGCATTATTAACAATCAATTCAGTTAACAAATTAAAGCGAGATAAGCAGACTTTTTATATATGAAATATTTTCAAGAAACACGCAAACCAGAGACCTGACTTCAGTTTGTAACAGTCATAATCTTCTTGATTATGATGACAGTAAACTTTTTGTTTTGTCAATGCTAATGATCCTTAGTTTTGCCTTGGGATACCTAAATCACCCTTTGATCTTTAAGTTCAAGCAAAAATACCAGTGTCTTTGCAAGGCATTGCTTTGACATTGAAGAAAATATTGTTTTGTTTACAGAGTCATATTTTTATAGATTTGGGAAGTTGTTAGACCCCAGAGCCAGCCACAAGCTCAAACAGAAGTTTTACTTTTAAAAACATACAAGGGTCCAAAAATTCACTGACCAAATGTTTTGAAGAGACTTCAGTTCTTTAATACCTTGAGGTAGTATAAAGAGAAGATGCTGCACACATTTTCTCAGGAGATACTTCTACTGAAAATAAGGGAGAAAATAAGAGATCTTGGCAAAAGTTTAAAAGGGGTTACAAACAAAATAGAGTATTCCACAAAGGATTGACTGAGCATATGCTAATCCACACAACCTGGCCAAATCCAACCCAGCGGTTTTAAGTTACCCAAAATATTATGAAAACAGTAAAGAAAGAGAGTAGTAAAGGAGAAAGATGGAGACAAAAAAGAAAAAATAGCTACCACCAGAGTCCTGTGGAAATCCAGCTTTCCCAAAGTAGGTGGCAGGTCACAAGAGCAGAATGAGACCATGTACTGCTGTTTTCATGTGCTCTGGCCCCCTGTAGCCACCCCTTCCAGGAGGGATTTCTGGTACACTGACCAGTCTGTGGCTCCAGGCCATAGTAAGGGGTAGTGTAGCCCATCAGAGGCTGAGTTAGCTGTTTCAGGGGGTGTGGTGTGGGTGAGGTCCCAGGCTGCATTTTGACTGACAGCTGTTACAGGGCTGCCCCATGAGGCACCCTCTCCCAGAGGATGCCCTGTGGGTTATGGTCTGACCTCACCTCTGTGAGATTCCACCTGACCCTTCCCGCTGGACTCACATACACACTTGAGTTGGTTCCAACCCAGTAATATAATAAATAATCCAATGTCTCACAGAATTGTATGGAAAAGGTGTGGAGTTTATCAGTGATTGTAGGAAAATATGTGGAGTCAAGTTCAGAGAGTAAAAGTCTTTGTGAATCTTACTTAACTATCTCTTTCAAAGTTCTCTCTTGTGTGTTTGAGAAGGTCAGTACCCTTAATGTTCACATCTTTTGGCTGTGAAGGTAAGAAAGTATTATTAGTGTGAAATGTTCCTTTATGAAAATTTTGGTTTACCAAAAATGCAAATAGAGAAAAAAAATTGAATGTGTTTATTAAACATACTATGAGTCAATATTTAGACAGCTTGTTTTTGCTTTAGTTTTGGACTTGACTTTTCAAGGTTTAGCTAAATCTAGCAAAATCAACTGAAAAAGAAAAAAAAATAATGTTAGCTAGAGACTACCAGTTTGCACAGGTGCAAATGGTTTTGATCATATGTTAATTTACTGAGAGCCAAGGGCACAACTCCAAACTGCAAAATCAGATGCTGTGTGAGACAGAAGGAAAAGAAAGATAGAAAACCCATGAACCATGGGAGGATTCTGTTTTTCTTTTATGATCTGGAGTTTAAAGCAATCATAGAATTTAAGAAACTAGAGACGGTTGCTAATATATGGAGACCAATGTTCCTTTAAAGAACAATAAATCCCTAGTTTATCTATACAGTTTATTGACAACAGAGGCTCCTGAACCTTTTCTTAGTATTATTTTTGGGTGTCTCCCTATTCACTACAATTCCAGGAAGTGTGAGTCCCTCCAGCAAAATTCCTTTCTGTTCTTATCCCTCCTTTTTCTTGATCTCTGGTGGCTCTCGAATCTATTATGGCACTCAGTATGAAACAAGCTTATGTCAACTCACATTCTTTCATCTTCTTTAATTAAATCAGCTTGTTTTGTTAGTGGCACTATAAAAATGTCTGTTGCAGTTTATTAAAATCTTGCATTATGAATATTTATTTTAGATATAAACTTTCAATGTATTTCAACAGATAAACTGCCTTCCAGTAAAGTGTGGATGTGGGAGAGAGACGGCGAAAAATACAATAAAAAGGAGAAAGATGTCTTTTACAGAAGAGATGTAGACCTTATAGACCTGTAATCTTGTTTAAATTTAAAGCATAATATTAAATGTATTGCAGGCTATAGCTGGGCATTTGAGAGCGTTGGGAGCAATTAATCCATGAAAGTCTTGAATATAATTAAAACTGGATATAAATAAATGTTCTAGAAGTGATATTTTTCCTTGTACTGATAACATTGACTTCCTTATTTTAACAATACCTTGTGCTTAATTTTTTTAGGGTGTTCATAACCTCTTGTCTGCTATTGTGACATCCAGGCTGTAGTAAAACTGCAGCTCACTAGTTTCCTAGTACGTATTGGAATGATATTTGAAGTACTTGAAAATCTGTTTTTCTGTGGAAGATCTATCACCTTTCATCCAGTCAAGGATCTTGGTCTGCTTTTCACAAATAACTGTATCCAGTTGTTATTGAAAATTCACTATGACCAAAATTAATCTCTTGATCTTCTCTTTCAAAACACTTCACTAATTCATTTTCTGTCTTAAGCAGAAACATCACTGTTCTCCAAATTACTCCACTCATGTCAAGCTTAAACTCCTGCTGTCTCTAGGGGAATACTTTCACTGGGTTTCTCTCAAACCTTGTCAGTCCAACTGTGCACACAGTCAAAACATTTGTGCAAGCTTTTATTATTGCCTACATTAACTATGACAACATCTGTTCTCTAGACTTGCTTACAGCAGCCTTGCTCCTCTGAAGTTACTTTGGGATATTGCTGTTAAAATCATCCTGAACTCATTTACTGGGCCTTATATTGGCCCTGTGTATTCTCCTTCAGCATTTTTAATTTTAGGTCTTTCCAGTTTTCCCCCTGTATATTTCCAATAGTTCAGTCCAACAATCCTTGTAAAATCAACAATAAAATCGGACATAAACTTGTGACTTTCTTCATCTCTTCCTACAAGTCATTTTTGCTAAGGTTAGAATCAAATCAAGAAACCATTGAACTACCCTTTCCACTGTACTGAATTTGGTCTGGCTGAGATGGGAGTTCATTTTCCCACAGCAGCCCTCTCGCAGTGCTGTGCTTTGTGTCGGTAGCTAGAAGGGTGTTGATAACACACCAGTATTTTAGCTGCTGCTGAGCAGTGCTGGCACAGCATCAGTGCTGTCTCCAACATTCTGCTCCCCACCAGTAAGCTGCGGGTGAGCAAAATCTTGAGAGGGGAGTTAGCCAGGACAGCTGACCCAAACTGAACAAATGGATATTCCATACCATGTGATGTCAGCTCAGATATAAAAGAAAAAGGAGGAGTGGGAAGACATTGATTACTTATAATGTTGGTCTATCAGAGCAACTGCTACATGTACTGAAGTTCTACTTCCCAGAAAGTGGCAAAACACTGCTCGCTGATGGGAAGTAGGGAATAAAATATTTGCATTATCTCTTTGCTTTCAATCACACAGCATTTTGCCTTTTTTTTTTTTTTTTTTTTTTACCTTTTCTCAACCTACAAGTTTTTTTTCTCTCTTATTTTCTTCCCTCATCTTGATGGCTCGATGACAACCTGTAACATTTTAAGATTTTTTTAAAAATAAATATTTCCACTAAAAGGTTAAATAGGGAAATGTTTTCCATCAGTGGAATTTCCTAGAACACAAAAATCCCTTACTTGCCAAGCTTCTATGGAAAAAAAATAAATGTTGAGAATTCCCGCAGACACAGCCTCTTCCATCAACTACCTGCACTAAGCAACAACAGAAAGCGGTGCAGTAGAAGAATTCTAAGCATGGCTGGAAGAATATCTAGAATGCTGAAGGGTGATACATCTATATCTGTATTTCGAATATATGTATGGATAGTAGAACAGTACCAGGGGAGTGTACTTCATATAACAGATGTAGTACAGTTGGAATTGCTCTTGTATTTTATGTATTTATTAATTAAATATGTACATATTGGATTTGTTGCGTCTGGTCATAATCAGAAAAAGGATGTTTTCAATACAGCTGTAGATGAAAAAGAGAAGCTGGATAAAATTGAAATATTTTCCTACAAATCAGTAGCATTATTATCCACATGAAACACAATAGTGGGGAGGGGGTCTGTATGTGCTTGTAGATAACTAATTCCTAGATGTAAGATCCTTATTCAGGTAACTCTTAACACCTTTGGTGAATAAGAAAACCTATTCCAGTGGGCATATTGGCCATATAATTGCAATATTACTAAATGAGGCTTTTTTCTTCATTTTTAGCTTAGTACAAAAGTTTGAATTTTAAAAAAAGCTGATCACTTAGTTAGCTCTAGTTAATTAATAAGCTTGTGCATTATCTAAGACCATGACTATTTTGTTTTTTATTCTTCTCTTTTGTTCTCCATTTCTCTCATCTCCTAATGATGCATTTTCAAGAACCCCTTGCATATTTTAGAATCCATTAATCAAGAACTTGCCTAATTTAACTATACAATCCTTTTTTAAAAAAACAAAACAAAACCAAAAACCAAACAAATCCAACCTTAATTTGATATTTGCTTTAAAATATTAAAATATTAACTGTAAAAAATTTCCAAGGAAACTTTGTCACAATGTGACCCATTTTCCAAAAGTTCAGTTGATGTTTTAGTTTTCTGAACAAGTATTAAAGAGAGAAGAGAAGAAGACATTTAATACTGCAAAGTTAAATAAAATCATGAAAAATTAATTAGCCTCACCATTCATTAGAAAAATGGGCATCATCTGTGAGAAAAATAATAAGAAGTAAGCATAAGTTGTCTTCAATAGCCTTCACCTTGAGATGTTCAGATTGTGCTTTCATTGTAAATTTTCTGGACTGATACTTTTCTGATTTCATCTTCTGCTATATGTTGCTATTCTGTGTCTCCTTTCTGTTGTCTTTTTTTTTTCCTTTTTTTTTTTTAAATAAAAGTAATTATTTCTATTTCTTTCATTCTTATAAATGTAAGCAGCTTTTTCTACACCTTAGTCTGAAAACCAGCCATGCTTAAGGAGGCAAAAATATGTACATAATGGAGTGCTGTGAACCAAATCTTGAAATCCTTTCACATCACATTTAATTAAAATTGTAATAAAAAAAGGGGATTGCTATGGGAATCAGTAAAGGAATATGAATGTTTTTCTTTCTAGGTCAGTAATTCAAATCTGTCAAATTTGATGGAGATCTATAATTCTATCAAGCTCTTTGCTGTGAGCAAAAAGTTGCTTTGTTGACAATCTGATTCAAGTTAATAGCAAGAAAGAGTCCACATGGCAAACCTCTTACAGAGAATTTCAGCTACTCAGCACTCATACTGGCAAACCTTTAACAGGATAGGCCTCAAGGATGGGTGCAAATGTAAGCATACCACATTTCCTTCTTTTGGCTAGCCCATTGTTAGACACCAGATCAGTAACTATTGGGTCAGAACCACCTTGTGGGGGGTGCTTGTGTGTGTGGAGGGGGAAGGGATTGGTCGAACCTCACAGAGATGGGGTGGCATCATATCCCTCATGGCAGCCCCTGGACCTCCTACGGAGAAGACCCAGAATGGTTGTCAGTCACAAACAGCCCAGGAAAACTATAACATCCCACAGCCCCTGGAGCCCCTGACCCAACTGGGATTGGCAGGGACAGTGAGAACACAGCCCCTCACCCTGGCCTGGGACCCCAGAGTGGCCAGATGGTCAGACAATCCACCTGGGGAGTTTGGCCATAGAGACCAGAGCAGATAAAACCAGAGGCACAGAGGTGCCACATGTCACAGCCCTGCCATCTGGAGCTGGTCTTCCACAAAATTTCAGTGGTAGCCACATGATCTGTCTCTCCGTCTATCTCCTTCTCTCTTCTTATTCCCTCTGCTTCTCTTCTAAATCCATCTGCTTCCTTGATGGTTTGGGTGGCTTGGAGCTGGAGAGATTGGATTTTGACTCAATTGTTGTGGATTGATTGGATCTTGACTCAAGTGTTGTGCATTAATATGTCCTGAGTCAGTATTGTAGCGGAACATTTTGTCTAGCTTGTGTATTGCCCTTTTTGAACCTTTGCCAAGTTCCCTTATTTTCTCCGCTATATTTATAAAGATACCTCTTGGGAACAACTCTGTGGCTTATTCTCTTAATGCTATCTTGAGATATTCAAAGAACCATATGTATTTATATTTATATTTAGTGAAACTCCTGGCTGAGCTTTAAACTCCCAGGGCTGGCCCGTTACACCCATTTAGCCTAATAAAGAATTAAGTGACTGGGAAGCTGCCCAGCAGAAAAAGACCTGCAGTCACTGGTCAACAGCTGGCTGAACATGAACCAGCAGTGGCTGGCCAGGTGGCCAAGAAGGCCAATGACATCCTGGCCTGTATCAGAAATATTGTGGCCAGCAGGACCAGGGAAGTGATTGTCCCTATGTACTCAGCACTGGTGAAGCTGCACTTCAAGTGCTGTGTCCAATTTTGGGCACTTAAATTCAGGAAGGATATGAAGTGCTGGAGCATGTCCAAGAAGGGCAATAAAGATGGTGAAGGGTCTGCAACACAAGTCTTATGATGAGTGACTGAGGGAGCTGCAAGTGTTTAGTCTGGAGAAGAGGAGGTTAATGGGGAACCTTATCTCTCTCTCCAATTACCTGAAAGGAGGCAGCAGTGAGGTGGAGACTGGTCTCTTCCCTAAGTAACCAGTGACAGGACAAGAGGAAATGGCCTCACCTTGCATCAGAGGAGGTTAAATTGGATATTGTGAAAAATTTACTCACAAAACCAGTGGTCAGGCATTGGAATGGGTTGCTCAGGGAAGTGGTTGAGTCACCATCCTGGAGGTATTTAGTAGATGTGTAGAGATCGTGTTTGGTTACATGGTTTAGCAATTGACTTTGCAGTGCTGGGTTAACAGCTGGGCTCAATGGTCTTAAAGTCTTTCCCAAGCTGAACGATTAGTGCCCATTAAATAGCATTTTGTATCATTGTGGGAGACATCAGTTTCTGGTTCTCTCAAGGCACATATACAAGCAGTAAATTAACAGATTTACCTTGCAAAACTGAAATTCACTGTATTCCTCCAGTCAGTTAGTAATTATGCACTTAGATAATCCAGTTGATTTTAAAGGTATATTATATTGGTGCTGCTTCAGTTAAACTTGCCTTGTTTATACTTTCCAGTCAGGCTTGAATTTATTGTCAAGATTAACAACTGTGTGTACAGTACCAGAGGAAGAATCTGAAGAGCTAGTCAGACAGAATAGTCTGGAAATGTTTTTTGTTTGTTTGTTTGTTTTCCTTAGATAATGGCAATTCACTATAATAAAAAATTATTTGCAGATATGCTGCTGTCACTAGGTGCATATTTGGGAATTTCTGGTCAAAAAAGGCTGCTTCATCACTTGGATGAGCAGGATAGTCAAGTGTACTGGTGTCTTAGTTCACGGGGGGAACTAAGATATCTATGTTGGCCAAGAAATAATCCCTGTCCTTTAAATTTAGAAAACAGAACTTTAATTAGAAATATATATATATATGAAAAGGATAACAGTTCTTAACCACTGTATATACATATATACATATATCCAGAAAGAACCAAACAACAAGAGTTTATAATAAACCCCTCCACCCCCAAACGACAAGGCAAACAGTTAAA
>JAWWEW010000078.1:70754846-70803856 GCA_035583185.1 Anabacerthia variegaticeps | reverse complement strand
AGGGGGGAATGCAATTATATCTACGGACAGCAGGTGGCGATGTCGCGCCCGGCCGGCTGGGCTCTCTCTCAGGGAAATGGCAAGCACAGTCCCCAGGTCAGCTCCCGTGAGAAATCAGAAAGAACGCAGCAGCAATCCCGTCTCCATAGGGGGCAGGAAACAGGCTCACTCTGTCTTTCCTCTTTTCCTCACAGCAGCTTTCCGCGGTGTCCACGATCGCTCACGGATGAAGACAGTCGAGTTAGGGAGGGGAAAACACAGTCCAGCCATCCAGCGATGCCGAGATCGGTGTGTCTCCGTCCTCGCTCCCTCTGCCAAGAGCTGAGCTCTTGACCTGCGCAGCAAAAAACAAACGCAGAAACCTGCCTCCTGTCGACTCCCCTCCGCTGAGCTGTCTTTCCCCATCTCCCCGCCCCCCAGGCTGGAAGAACAGAACAAAGGCTTTGGTGTGAGTCTTTATATCAGGATATGCATATACATTGTTTCTTTTGTTAACCGTCTTCACCGAGGTTTAGGCCATCGGCTCCAAGGCTTTAGGGAGGAATTCCAACGAGATACCAAGCTATAACAACTGGTTATCAGATTAGATAGAGGCAGAAACTGGCTGGTCCGAAGTAAGTGCCTTGAGACTGAGCTGAAAAGGCATCCCTTTTTGTGAATTATTCTTCCGCCCAACCAATACTGTGGCTAAAACCTTAGTGTTTTTTCTTTTAGAAATTAATTATGTTGCTCACAGATGAGGAAATTCAGATTAATTTTTCTATTTTGGTATAATTCAGGGTCCTGGAAAATAAATTCTCTGCCCATGCTTTCATTGTTTTGAGGTAAGACATGATATGTATTACCTCTATGTCGCACATCTCTTTGATATGGTTCAAATTTCGCTGTTGAAAAACAAAGCTCCATGTCAAAACTCTGAAATGCTTTTCAGTGCTACATTCCTGGTTCTGGCAGATTTTAATTATTTCTATATTGAATATAAGCAACAGTCTTGTCACAGTGTTGAACTTACCCAAATCTTATTTGCTCCTGCATGGTCAGATGATTGAGTTAAGCATAGGGAGAGATTAGACTCATTCTACTTTCAAGGAATACAGAAAGGACTCCGCTTCCTGTAGTTGTGTTGCAGTCAACAGTGTGTATTGAAACAGAATAACATTATTTATAACTGTATCATGGAACATAGTGTAATATACTAGTGATTATTTCCCCCTCCTGCCTTCTTTCTGACACTAGTTCAAGGATCTTCTATTACAACTCACATCTTTGACAAAGAGGAGAAAAATACCTTATTTCAGTAAAAGTTGAGCCAAAGATACAATGCATTGAGGTATATGCTTGTAAGAAATTCTGAAGCCTTTACCACAATTGAACCCTGAGCGACTTTAGAATAAGAAAGAAAAAAAAAGTCAGTTATCCAATCTGTAGGAAGAAGAAGCAAAAGGGGCATCAGAGAAGCCCTTAACGTGTTTGTTTTATTCATGTAGCCATGGTCACAGCTTTTAGTCATGATTAATGCATGTCACTGATGCATCACTTTTAACATTATTTTTTATTTAAAGAGACTTAGTAGAAGTATTAAAAGCCTCTCAATTCAGGTTTTAAGATTTTTTTTTTTTTTAAGAGAAAGTGAAAGCTAAAAGCAAAATGGTCACTGATGGACTAAAAATGAGGACAATCTGATGCATTACAGAAGGGAGATTACACGAAAGAGTTCCAGAGTATAGGAAAAACACTCCTAAGGTTACCTGCATTGTGTGCGTTTTGTAAATACTGTTGATTAGGTAGAGAGAATATTCAGGTTAATGTTTTCTTCCACTTAAAAGGAAATTGAGGAAAGCACACTTGGATTATTTTATAGACATGTTCTGTGAAGGGGAATGTTTGGTTTAGGTTCTTTGGTTTAGTTTGGTTTATGTTTTTTGTTTGGTTTTTTTTTTGTTGGTTTTGTTTTGTTTTGTTTTTTCAGGGAGAAAATAATGGAAATAATCAGAATACCACTTACTGAAAAAAACCAGCACAGTGATATTGCCTTCTCAAAAAGATGAAGGGCTAAAATCAAAACCATAACACTACAGAAAGAAAACATAATAAACAACTGTGAAACTTGGTCAAAGCAGTCAAATAAAGGTGTATGAATGATGTCATTATATGAGCTTTCTTCTCTCTACCTCTTTACCCCTAGCAAAGTAATACTGTATGATAATTCAAAAGTGTTAAATAAGTAAACTTCTGAGTAAGGCAATGAGGCTTTTTTTCTTAGAGGTACATGAAATGCAGTGTTAGATGAACATATACTGATGTTTGGGGCATTTGGAAATGTTAGCATGTGCCTGTAGAGGCAAAGCGGCAGAAGGCAGGTCTGCAGATGTTTGTTTATCTGTTGCCTTGTGTGTGGCAGCTGACTGAAAAATATTGATTTAGTTGTGTTTCACATCCTCTTTGGTATGATAAAATATTCAAAAATGTTGAATGAAGAGTGATGAGCTAGGATTAAAATATTTTTAGTTATTATTGTAACAAAAATGTTAAAGGAAAGAGTTTATGAGATAAGTTACAAAAGCATTTCTGCCTTTCCCTCTTTACAAAACAGTAACACTAGTTTAATTCATGCAGTATGAGTCACTTCAGGGAGGCAGTGACTCCTTTAAAATGAATAGTATACTAGTTATAG
The DNA here is from genome assembly GCA_035583185.1 of Anabacerthia variegaticeps. Taxonomy (NCBI): domain Eukaryota; kingdom Metazoa; phylum Chordata; class Aves; order Passeriformes; family Furnariidae; genus Anabacerthia; species Anabacerthia variegaticeps. The sequence continues at coordinate 70,801,182 of JAWWEW010000078.1, read as the reverse complement.
AAATATAAATTGATAAAGGCTTCTAAATAGATTATTGCTAGAATTACTGTTCTAGACAATTTTCATTTAGACAATTCTTGCTATTTCTTTCAAAATTTGTGTCAAAACGATATTAAATATTTTCCAAATATTGAAGTGATCTTAAACATTTTTAGGTGCTGACAAGCAACTTTTAAATGCTGTGTTTCAACAACTATTTAGGAAGTTACACAGTCTTTAGTTAATATCTAGGCTATTGATAGTCTTCTCCATCATTAGTAAATTTATTCTGAAATTGCAATGTACACATTTGTGTCCTCTGGCCATACAAATCCATACTAAAAGTACTGTGTCTCTGTGTGTAAGCTGTGTTTCATGCTGTTGCCCTAACTGAAATTGCTGTCACTTTAAAGACATTCAAGGAACATTACTGGAAGAGATTAATATAATGGAGAAATATTTTGAAAATGAGTTAATTATAATGAAAGTTGCTAAGGATATTTCTGTGAGACCCTCAAGGAATATTTGCAGTGTGAAACATTCCCTTATATTTGTGTAAAGACACATAAACCCCCATCTGATGATATGAAAAATATAAAAAACCCAGAAAAAGGTGGTGAAAAAAAATTATAGAGCAAACTAGGGAAGTGGCAAAATTAAATTGCTGGAGAATTGAAGAGTCTAGTCAGAATACTATGAAAATTTAAACAATTTGGGTTCAAGCCAGAGAAACAAAACAACAGGAATGGGGTGCAAAACCTGAAGATTATTCTTGTTAAGTAAGTTCAACATTTACTTACTTAGGGGTAACCAATGGTGCTTAAAATAACAACAAAAAGGATAAAAGGATTTGTGGCCTTATGAAAAATGTATATTCTAGAGAGCTATGTGTACAACTAAACTCTGGCATAGCTATGGAGGAAAAATGATATTTTGCACAGCTTTTCTTTGTGCAGGTCTGACGTCACATGAAGATACAGTTTGACTAGGATGTCAAAAAGAAAGGAGATTACCAGAATAATTTCTGAATTTAAAAGTTACAAACTTCTGGATTAAATGAGATGATTCAGATAACTTCTTTAAAATATAAATAACTCCTAGTGACAGATATTTAGTGGAAGGGAGAGATTTTGCCCTTTTTCCCTAGGGAAAGAATTATTTCATTAATTAAAAAGGAAGTGGATTACATACTGGCTAACACCATGGGCAAATAGTGGTGGACTAAGTAATCCTAACTCCTAACTCTTACTCTAACTCTGATTTTCAAGCAGCATTTCTGCTGTGATATGACTAAATATAACCCTTTGCTACCGGTGTCCTTTTTGTTTTAGTGAATAAAAAACCCAACAAGTTGGGAAAAGTAGCAAATTGGAAAACTGGGTGCTCCATTAAGACAACTGAAGTGAGGATTTCTTTTAAGAAATCAAAAAAATACCATATCTGAAAGAGGGATAGTAAAACATTCAGTAATTGCTATTCTGTTATTTTTTGCTAGATTGTCTGCCTTTTTATTTCCTAAATGGTCAAGTTATTTTCTCTGCTTTTCCTTTCAGTTGTTCTTATCTTGATCCTTGTTTCTCTTCTGCTTTATTTTTCTCACTTTTTTTTTTTTTTTTCAATTTTCCCTTACATTTCTCACAGAAAACATCATCTCCCTGCATATTGTGCTCCTTTATGCCATCTCTTTAATGATTTCCTCTCTCAGTGGCTGAGGGCACTTGGCCTGTTCATCCTGGAGAAGAGGAGGCTGAGGGGATACCTCCTTGCAGTATACAGTTTCCTTGTGAGGGGAACAGGAGGGGCAGGCACTGATCTCTTCTCTCTGGTGACCAGGGGTAGGACCTGAGGGAATGGCATGAAGTTGTGTCTGGGGAGGTTAAGGTTGGATATTAGAAAAAGATTTTTCAACCAAAGTATGTTTGGGCACCAGAACAGGCTCCCCAAGGAAGTGGTCACAGCACAAAGCCCAGCAGAGTTTGAGAAGCAGTTGGACAATGCTCTCAGGCACATGGTGTGACTCTTGGAGATGGTCCTGTGCAGGGCTAAGAGTTAAACTTCAGTGATCCATTGTGGATCCCTTCCAATTCAGAATATTTGGCGATTTTGTGATCTCATCTTTCCCTTTATCAAGCTGAAGGCAACTAGACCTTACAACATGTAGCACTTTAGTTCTTATTTATTAATTTATTGATAATCTCACAAGTGAAAGACTGATATATTAATATAGTTCATTGTGCAGAAAGAAAGACAAGTTAACACTTGTCATTCTTCACATGAAAAGTCTGCATGAAAGCTATATTATTTCCCCTTGAAGTCATTATGAAGTAGAATAGCCTGGCAATTCCTAGTTCACTACTTAGCCTCAGCTTTTCTTGAAAACAAATATCTTGAATTAAGTTGCACTTTTTAAGGTTGAAACAAACACAAACTTTCTCTGATAGTAAGAAATAAAGTTGCTTCTACTTTGTTCAGTGCTATCTTGTGCTGGGAAACTCTATCTTTTCTGAAGCGAAATGTGAGATAGTTTCCCCAGTATGTTACTATTTTAGCACAAAGAAGGAGAAACAGAAAATAACATATTCTTTGGCTTAAGTGGTGAAGTTACTTTTTCTGTTGATGTCTCTGATTAAAGTAACATTCCAAGTACCTGAGGGGGGAGAATGATTTGAGGATTCATGCAGCACTCTTAGCTTTGCCTTAGACACTATCATGAACTTGGTCTTTGAAAGCAGACAACTCTTGAAGAATGACACTCAGCATCACACGAGGGAGTTCTTGTCCTCACTATATACCGGATAACTTACCTGCATGCACACTCTGCTGCCAACGAACTTTATCTTATCACAGAAGTGAGGTTTGCCCCTGGCTGTTTCTTACTCCTTTGAGAACAGAGAATGCTTGAGCTTGTGTCCCTGAGCAGTAATGATTTTCAAATACTTCTATTCAGCTCATATAAAGAAGTTAAAAATCCTATATAACTATTTGTAAGTACCTGGAGACGTATGGGTCTATGCCAGTTATTAAAATCAAATGCATAATTGCTATTCTTGTGGGAAAATATTTATGTAGTAGGAGTCCTTTAAAATGGGCACAGAAACCAATTACATACATTGAGGGGATAAGATCCAGAGCAAATTTTAACAGGATATAGGCACTCAGTGGTGGCCTTTTTATACATACAATAATTGAGGATTAAGATAAAAGTCATGGTCTTCCATTATCTATAATTTACAGTTTTTTAAAAAATGGAGGCTTTTCTTCAACTCCCAGAATGGTGACAAGCATAAAATATTGTGTCAATGCCACTGCAATGTCCCTGAAATTAACTCTTAATTTCACTCTGAATTCCTGCTTCTTCTGAGTTGTGCATAAACTGCTCCAACCATCATTCCAGTAATTTTCTCTTAGAACCTTTAACACTCTTTACCTGTATGGAGGAAAAAATATTAAATATTCACAGTCGCGTTGCTAACATAAAAAAAAATAAATAAATAAAATAAAATAAAATAAAAAGGCTACCTTGTACTTTAACTGCAACTTAGTATTTGCCCTAGGTCCTGGCTTTGAAAAACCTTGAATTTAAGGTTTGTATAAAGAAGAGAAGCTACAGGTCAGAAACATCTTCAGCCTGAACTCCCCCCCATTTTGACTGTTGGAAGTGGGATTTCTAAAGGGAAGCTCCAAGTGAAGGTGTTCAGAAAAGGGTCACAGATACATTACAGACAAAGTCTACCACCCTTCCTTCCTTCCTTTCTTCCTTCCTTCCTTTCTTCCTTCCTTCCTCCCTCCCTCCCTCCCTCCCTCCCTCTTCCTTCTTTCCTTTCTGTTTTCCTCTTCCCTAGTCCACTATCTCTGTTTCTTTCTTCCTTTCATTAATAATCTGAAAAAAAGACGCAACTGAATGAAAGTAGACTTTGGATGGAAGTAATGCATTTGATGTCTCACTTTGTTTAACTTTATTTGTTTGCATGTAGTTGTTCTCATTTGCTTATGGGAGGGACAGGAATTTGAATCTCACTCAATCAACTACCTTGTAAGCTGCCCTATTTTCCACCTTTAGATTGCTTAAAATTGTGGGCTGGAGCCAAGATGGAGAAACATGTTTGTCATATCTTTCAAATATTGGGAAATTAGAAATCTGCTGTCTTTGTGTTCATGCAGTTAATAGATAGTTCCTTCTCTCTCAAAACTCTTATTAGCCATTACAAGTGACTTTAACAATAAGTATCATGCAGGACACATATGTTTGTTGATTCTCCCTAGGTTATATTACTAGAAGTAAATATGGGAACCAAGGATAGATCTGTCAGCTGCTGTGGGAAAAGAGAGAGGAAAAACAGCTGCTATATGGAGTTCAGGGGAAGGGATGTTAATGAGGTGTTTTGATGTTTTGGAACTGCAGACTTTCAACTATAGTTGTTTAATTTCTCTTTCTCCGCTTCCCTGGTGGCTTCTGGCATTGCTTAACATAGAAATACCTGTCTGCCTCTGCACTATTCTCTGTGGTAGAGTTAATGTTGTTTCTGCCTGCACCCCTAGGAGAAAGAATGCTAAAGCTATTATTTCTATGTCATTTAATGCAACAGTCATCTTCACAAAATTTATTTTGCCAACAATTATTGTCACTATACATCGTTATATTTCAATCAGCTTCAATACCCACTTTGCAAAATGTTATGTTGCCTTCCATTGTGACAAATCTAGAGTAATCCCAAGAAGTATGTTCTTGGAATACATCCTGATGCAGTGTGAAATAAACACTAAGATTCACCAGTCTCATTTCATATTCAAGACCTTCTCCTTTGTGTGTTTGTGTAAGTGATATAACAGTGAGATAGCTGTGGATTCGAGCACAGGAGCAGCAAAACAGGCCTCTCAGAACCATGAGCAGAAACAGTAATATTTAATATTGGGTAGTGGGACATTTATTTTTGTTCAACCTGCTGCTTATAAAAATCTGGCTATATGTGAAAACATAACTGTGAGACACAATCTTTTCAGAGCAAGAGAAGTAGTAAAACTCTTCACTCTCCTTTTCTGCTTTCCTTGTTCTATGAGACCAAGGCTGAGAATTTGGGGTCAATGTGGAGGTAAATTGCATGTTTTCCTCCTCAGATATCTTCTCTCCTTTACAAGTCTGAGCAGGAAATGGCACTTGCACAGCTGTTAATCCAGTGCACTAGATGTTGCAGGTTATTCATTCCTTCAACATTAACTGAAACTCCTGTAGTTCCCTCCTAGTGCTTCTTAGGTAGGGTATATGTTACATTTTCCTTTGTGGTTTCAAAATCCAGGCTTCTATTACTTTGCTGTTTATCAATTAGATTTTTTTTCTTTTACCATGGGAATATTGAATAATTTTGTTTTTTTCTCTGCTTGTTTGCACATCTGGCTAATCACCATAGCAACTGAGATATGCCAGGTGTTTGCTCCAAAACAGCTCTATCGTCCCATTCTCTACTACTAAATTCATTACATTAATTGTGAAGCAGATATTAAATGAAACCCAGGAGTCAATAAAAGATTAAAAAGGTATACTCCTCATTACAAACACTGTAAGCAATTTCTAGATAATATAAAATAGATATCAAATATATAAATCACTTCAGTGCAACTTTAACTGAGAAGAGGCCAGACTTGTACTTCAGAAAAAGTTCTACTGATTTTACTTGTCTAATAGCTCTCTCTCACTGCACTGAACTATTTTTATTTTATTTTTAAATCTTGTAAACTAACATGAAGATTATACAGTTAAGAATTCAAATATCAGGGAAATAAAGTAAAAACATTTCAAAACACAATTAACCCTGCATTTTTGCAGATAAATTATGTACTTGCATCAACACTGAATTTTAAACATGTAATTATATATCTTTGTTATTTATAGTCCAAAATTCTAATTATACAACATTATTTTTTGTTTTATATGTCTATATGTACAAATTAATTCTATACAGTATTAAAATTTTGATGAATTTTAATCCTTCTAGATTTTAGTCAACATTTTTCATATATTTCTTAGAATTTTTGTTTTTCTTCTATTATCTGTTCTCTCTGTATTAATTTGCTAATAATTTTATTTTCAGCTAACATCAGTTTGGCATAAATGTAATTCAAACAGTTCAACAAGAGCTCATGACTTTATTTTTTTTCACTTTCTTATTGGCCAATATTAAGCTCTTGAGAAAGTTTCTCTTGCTAACATGTCATTTTCCCCCTCAAACACAATATTTTATTCTTTGGGACACTAATCACAATAATTTTATTGAAAACAAGATGGTGTGTTGCAGGTAATAATCACATAGTGAATTAACATTCGTTGTTTCTTTATGTCAGGGGTATAGCTTCGTATTTTTAACATTCTTGTTTTGTAGCTGTTATGTTAAATGATATTTCCCTATTATACATTACAGAAATAATAATTTATAGTGAGCTTATGCATTCTGATACTTTAAGGTTGCATCTAAATCTTGAAAGGGACACATACCACATACCATATATTCAGTTGTTCAGATCAGGTAGCTGACTGGAACAGGCTGTGTGCTGGAAGATGATGTAAAGCTGGGTGTTGACGCTGTAGAAACAGGACACAGTTTGAGAGTCTCCTGAATTTGGGAACTAGAATCCTTTGAAATGATGCATACGATCATTCGATAAAAGATATTGACATTGATAAAAAATGAGTTATTAATGTAATGAATAAAAACTTATGTTTCTGCAGGCCCCTTACCTCAGCACCTCTATTTTTTTCAGAAAAAAACGTTGGTACATAGGGTGAGTATTGTACTACCTTTAAAATTTCCAGATTTGGAACATTTAATGTCATGGTTACAAATGATAAACTGTCGCATTGTGGACCTCACTTTCCTGATTATCTATTCTTGGTACCTAAAGAAATGATGTTTATTGTGTAAAACAATTTCTCATTGAAAATTTGAACAAATGTACATGCTAGACTCAATGTTAAATTTGTCTCTTAGATCTGCATTAAACAGCTCTGAAGAGTTATTTTATAAAAGAGTAAAATTTTGGTATGCTTTCTGAACCCTTTCAACATGAAATAATTGTGAAGTCATAGATATTTCAATTCAGGTGAACATTGTGTAAGCTTAAATGTTGTAAATTCAGGTTAGTATTGAAAAGCATCATGATGCATTAACAATAGCAGATCTTGCAAAGGCTTCTATTGGTAAACAAATGTTCAAGATACAGGAAAGCAGAAAGAAAACAGCATCAATTACATTGGGAAATGAGGCTGGTAGTGATTTTTCATTAACATAAAAATAATATCTTTCTCCCTTTATGACAGATAGAAAATACGTTTTTCTTTTACAGTCCAGTATTCAAGAATGTTTCATATACTATTGATAAAATCTTCACTTAACATTTGAAATTATTCCTATAGACATATTCTGCACAAATGGCAAACCTTTTTAGCTTTTTGTGATGCTATTTCTAAAACTGAAATATGATACACTCTTTTAAACATACCTGAAGGTAATAAATGGATAACTATTAAGTCGTATTCTTCCTTTTAAGTAGGTGGTGGCTCACAAGCTAGAGTTTACTTTATACTGATAAAGAAGTTCTAGTAATATCTTCTGTGAAATTTCATATGAGATTTTGTAGGAATAAGTAATCACATTTCAGGTCTGAAACTATTAATTACACTAGTTTTTATTAAATTGTTGCTGAGTACTTTTTAATATGTTTAGTTAATGAAATTGTCTCTTTCCCTTACCCCTATATCTCTGCATCTCTACTTCTTTCTGTCTCTCACTCTTTCTGTTTTTCTTTCCATCTCAAATTCTGCCCAGTGAACTAGTTTGCACAATTACAATTTGAGTGCATATATGGAAAGGTGACTTTGCAAAAGAGTAATGCAATTTGATAGAGGATCATAAATGAAATTGAAAGGTTTTTACTTATGATCCCCTGCTCCTTTAAAAAAATTAATGTTACATGCTACCCTAGATTTATAAAAATGCAAACAGCAGCAACAACCTGCTGCTATTGACCCCAGTGCATATTCTAGAAAATTAAAATTTTATTTTGAGTCATGTGATAGGCTTTGGATTAGTTCATTTAAATGGTGCTTTTGTTTTTCTTTTATTTTTAGAAAAAGTACATTATTTTCCAAAGGGTCTTTTAATTCTATCATCTGCATTCCATAATTTATCCTTCTTTCCTAGCTTTGGAATACATTGTAGGGACTGAATAGTGTCTCTGATAATTTCAAGATCTTTGTTGAAGACAGACACAATTTTTTCCCCAAATACAACTTTTACAAAATCTTGCTTTTGGGTCACTCTAAGAGATTTGTATGACACCATGAATGTGGAGAATATTTCTCCTAGTAAAGAAGTCATAGACCAAATTTTTTTTCAAGACCATGTTTTTTTCATGGTCAGAAAACCACCAATCATGTCATAGATAAACAAATCTATTTCACAGTAAACTAGCTGATTTTAAATTCTTATTTTTTGACATAGTAAATTTCTCAAGTTTAATGAGGTTAAAAGTTACTCCACATTTACTGCAACGTAAAAGTGTCTATATGGGTAGATACCACGCAGTAGCTGTAATGTTCCAACCTGATTTCCATCCTTATTTCCATTTTCATACAGACATGTCTTCAGGAATCTCAAAATTATGTCCATTATAGTAGAATTTTTAATGGATTTCCTCATATTTCTATGAGTTAAGGATGTTCTTACAAGAGAGTACCTAAGTACACAAGACTGTGATCTAAGGTCCCCAATGTAATTTTTGGTGTTGAAAATTAAAGCCAAGCAATTTTTTTCATGTTAGTTGTCTTTTACCTTTCACTTGGCTTCTGACACTACCTTGGGATCTTTGAGGTCACTAAAGCATCTGTCTTTGAAAACTGGAACTGTGTACCTGTCTAATTTTTTTTTAACCTTTTTAAATTAGTGCATCGAATGAAAATTTGCTTTCATTTTGTCTAATAATACAAAGGTGGGTTTTGGAGAATTATTTTTAGTCATCAAAAGGGTTAAGATTTCCTTCACTCCACTGCCTCCTACCAGCATCAGAGAGCATGTTTATCTCCCTTCAGTGAAATAAGCCCTTGGTCACCACACAAGTTAATTTAAATTAAGGGCAATGCCTGATCATAGCTCTTGGTTTTGGCACCACTTCTGGGGACAGTGAAATAAACTGTCTGAGTTTGAAGATTCATTGTCCATAAAATAAATAAAATTTGTAATCTATTTTAATTGTCAAAAGAAAATGGTGGAAGAAAGATGTCTAGGGAATGTTTGTAGAACATACTACCCACAAGTTCATTGAAACACTCTAAGGCTGAAAATATGCTCTATTTGTCACAATCATTGTCTCAGAAAACAGCAAGTTAATGAATTGGTGAGTTTGGTCCAGAAACTTGAGAACTCCTATAGTAAGAAAGGCGCTAAATCCATGTCACTACCACACAGGCAGCTAGAAAGCAAATAATGCCACCAAGGTGCCCCATTTGTGTATTATTATTCAGCCTTAGGTCTCTGTCTAAGAAGGAATGGGAGATTGTGAAAGAGAGTGAATTAATCATTTGACTGTGATTTTTATTTCTTTGCAGAGACACGACCACTGATCTGAAGCATCCTCTATAATTCTCCTTTTTTGGGTCCCATTTGTTATTTCTCTGCTGCCCTTACTGGTGTTCACCATACAGCTTCAAAATGGTTAATAGAAAACAGAGTGAAAGATTGAAGATTTTGAAAATAGAACTTCCCCAGAATGTAGACTGTCAATGAAACAGCTCAGATCTGTGATGTGCTTACATCTGTAGTGTTGCTACTCTTGGTTGCAATGTCAACAAAACTTTTACTTGGCCTTTGCCCAAGAAGTGTAATGAAAGAAGACTGTTTTTTCTTTCAGTATTAACACTAAATCTGGACAGTATTGCCCCTTCTGTGCAATGTAGGCCATGCATAAAATAACATAATTCACTATAAATTTTCTAGATGTAATTTAAAGCATAGGGAACTGTTCAATAAAATTTTAATGATATTCTAAGCATTAAGCAGACTGAAAATAGACTTCAAAATTCGACCTAGCTGTTTTCTTCAAGTGCAACAGTGGAAAGAAGAAATTCTTAACTTCATTCTTTCATTCTTTCTCTCCTTGCTAAATTATGGACTCCTGTACAGGATCTGTTATAAGACTATGCAAAATTAATTATTACCTTTCTGAAGGAAAATATGAATATCCCTAGAACCTGCTGTTGTGTAAAACATATCATGTAGCATCGAACAAATAGCCTTGAAGGGCTTCATAATTACTGACAGGGATATTAGAACTGACAGATTTCAGGTGTATGCTGCAGAATAAAAAGGAAATATTGTAAATTTGATTAACAATTTCTCATTTATATTTGCACATTTGACAAATCCAGCAACTACTGTCTTACAAGAAAGATCGGGTTTTTCTGCCTTTCAAATGAAGATGGATGCTTCAAACTAATTTGCTTCCTTTACTAGCAGGAGGGCACCTGATATCCTGCAGAGAGAGTCTTATAAGGCTATTATTTAAGCAGTTTCCAATTGACATACATTTCTAGCTAATAGTTGTGATAATTTTAAGGTGAAACAACCCAGCATTTTAGATATCATTTTTATGGCAATGAGCATAAAACAATTATGTTATCCCACATAATTTTCTGTAATTTCATGTGAAGAAAATCATTACATATGCAAAGCATATCAGGTTGAGTTATTTAATTTCTTATGTGACTGTGCAGCACTACTTCTACCTGCCACATATTGAAACAACAACAAAACCAAACAAAAAACCCCAAACCATATTTATCTTTAATATTTCTTTTTTTTTTTACATTGTTGCCAGATTAGTTTGCCAGGTTAACTCTACCTTCTTTACATTGAATATTACATTGACCACTGGACTAGAACTTATTTCAGCCAATTTTCAAAACATTTTATTTTATGATTTTCACTTTCAACAACAATCATACCTTTCCCCCTCTGTACTATTTAGAGAGGTAGCCCAGAGATTGACAGTCTATTATTCTAGACCAGTCATTTCCTTAATATTACACCGATGCTGGTCAAATATGCCCTCTGTTATTCCTGCATGTCTGTGTTCTTTGTCCTTTGCCAATATTTGACATTTCAGTGAAAAATAACAAAATTTAACTCTGAACAGTAACCGTGTTTCTGTGAGGCACTTATATATTTTTGTTTAGTTTGCCATTACTTCTTCTGTGAGTCAATACGCCTTTTTTTTTTTTTATTTTCTATCACATTTGTATTTTTTTCCTTTCTTTTGCATAGTTTGGTCCTCTCATTATCTGTGCAAAAGTACTGACTTGTCACATGCATGCATAATACAGTTTGTCAAATTAAAAGAAATTTTGAAGGTACGTTCCTATCTAGCTTTGTAGTCATCAGATTAATAGAAAAAAATGTCAAATCAAAGACATTGATGAGTTAAAGTTTCCCATAGATAAAAAATCCCAGCTCCTGATCACTTGAAATCAGTATTCCTAGAATTGTTTGTAAGACACTGTGTTAACCAGTCCTTCCATGATGAAGAAATCTGAATACAATACTAAAGAACTAAATCTAAGCAAGAATTGACATTTTTCCATGACTAGCTCCTGGAATTTTCAATTATTTCCAAAGGATAATGTGATTAGTTAAATACAAAATGAATGTTTGTTTTCTTCAGTACAGTAACATTAATGAAGTGGTCTGAAAATGACTTTCATCTTGTAGCAGAATAATATTTTGTTGCAAAAGTGGTCTTGCCTTTAAGTATAAATGTACCTACGCTGTATGAAGAAGGTTATTATTAATTGCGTTTATGTTAACAGAAGAACAGATCAAAAAAACATAGCCATTTGACACATTACTGTGGCCTTTTCTTACTACATTATTTACATTACTGTATATTGGAAGCATATTTCAGATGCTAAAATTAGGGCAGTTAAACTATGATAGTGAATTATTGAAATTTAAAAAAAAAAAAATATTACTAATTCAACTCTATGCAGACCTGGGATAGCCTCATCTAGATAGTTTTCAGGACCTTCATAATCAGGGAAATTTACCATACAGAAATAGTTCTGCTACTGTACTGTTAAACATATACAAAAGCATTGACTGTAGATGTCAGTCATGAAAACTCTGTCAAAGGCAGTTTCAAATGGAAGCATAATTTTCCTTTTCTAAGTGTGACGAAATGAACTAAACAAGTTCTCTAAAAATGTTGAGACTTATGCTATTTTCCACATTCCCCTAAATTGATGTGAGCTCAGATTGTACATTAATAAAACACAGAATCATATCCTCCAAACATTTCTCTGGTTTTTGAGCAAAACAGAAACTTTACAGCATGTCAGAGGAGCAAGCAGAGCTCTTTTATATGGTATTATTTCATCCTTCACTCATAATGTTAGGTCCAAATTCTGCAGGGACACACACAGATCTAGCTTTATGCACTGAGAGTTATTTCTCTGACTTGACAGGAAACTGAATTCCCATTACATTAAAAAAAGTCCTTCTCTTTTTGAGGTTTGGATTGCCAATCTGTCAGCTACCCATATTAAGTTTTCTGATCAAGAATTCATGAGTAAAAAAAAGCTTTTTCTTCACAGTGTCCAGGAAAGCTTTGGTGTAGAGTTCAAAACTTCTGGATAGACAAACCAGTCTGGTTCAGATATTTTTACCAGTGATTAACTTGCATGTCCTCCCAATATCCTCTCTTAAAAATAAAAAATAATCAGACTCATTATTTTCTCAAAACAGCACATTGACACTTATTTGTATGTTCAACGAAGCAAAGGTTTTGACTATCAGCTTCAGATAAACCAACATTCCTGAGATTTGTAAGTAATATTACACTATTGCCAAACTCATTTCAAAACCAATGATCCTGATGAAAAAAATGATTCCTGTTCAGCTTTAAGTACAGACCTATGAAACAGTTGATGATGAATAACCTCACACAGACCTTTTGAATAAAAATTAGGGACATATATGTCTGCCACATCAGATAGAAGTGATGTGAAGTGTGAGGACAGTGGACTTTAGAACACAGTGGTTCTTAAACTCATCATGATATTTGCCCAAGATAAAAGCACTGGCAATTTATTTCTGTTTTTTAGTAGAAGTACATTCTGGAGATGAAAGCAACTTAAAATTCTGTAATTACCTTCTCTGTGTTCCTTTCTTCACTTTGCATTACAGGGTAAATTGATGCTTCCTGTTAACTTTTCAGCATTCAAGGAACCAAATTATATTGCAATTGAAAAATATTTTGATCAATATTTATGTGGTAATGGCACAGAACCCTTTCCCAAACCTTTTACAGATCTGAACTACATACACTCCCTTTAATTCTATTTTTGGTATGAAAATGGTTTGTTTTCTATATCTTAGGCTACTAGATCTTGATGTTGAATGATGATTCCCAAACTAAAAAAGTAATATTGGTACAAAACAGTAACTTACAAAGATCAGCATTATGTTGTTTTGAAGAATTAGAAGGGCTATCTCCAAAATTTTTGTGTCAATAGAGACTGTAAATTGTCCAAATGAAAACCAAATGAAAACATGTGGTGTCCCTTGAGGGTCTGTAGTGGGGTCAGTACTATATTCATTAATCACAGATAGTGGGATTGAGTTCACCCTCAGAAAGTCTGTGCACGACTCAATGAATGGTGCCATTGATGTACTAGATGGGATGGCATCCACAGGGACCTTGATGGACTTGAGGAGTCAGCCCATTTGAGCATCATGAAGTGTTGTTTAAATGAAGGCCGAATGTAAGGTCCTGTACCTGAGTAGAGACAACCCTCAGTATAAATAATGATGGGGGATGAATGGATTGAGAACATCCCAGTAGAGAAGGACCTGTGAAGACTGCTGTACAAAAAATTGGATATGAGCTGGCAGTGTGCTCTTGCCCTGAAAATAATCAGAAGGCTGTAAAATCTCTCTTATGTAAAAAGGTTTAGAGACTTGGAGTGGTTGAGCATGGAGAAGAGAAGGCTTCAAGAACACACTGTTGTGGCCTTTCAATTTATAAAGGGAGCTTATCAAAAAGGCAGGAAAGACTTTCTAGCAGGATCTGTAGTGGCAGGACAAGGGACATTTTTAAACTAAAAGAGGAAATATTTAGATTGGACATAAGTAAGAAAAATGTTTGTGGTGAGAATGGTGACATACTGGAATAGGTTGCCCAGAAAAGTTGTGGTTCACCGGAAACGTTCAAGGCCAGATTGGGCAGTACTTTTAGCAACCTGATCTGGTGGAAGGTGTCACTGCCTTTCACAGGATGTTTGACATAGACTATCTTTGAAGGTTCTTTCTAACCCAAACCATTCTATGAATCTGTGATACTAGGATTCTGTGTTTCTATTAAATAAAATGAAGGAAAGGGAAACATTTATTTATAACATTTATTACAATAAATTAAGAAGTAAAATAATAACAGAAGTACTCCCAAAACTAAAATCCATATATGCCTGCTGTGAAACAAATATATTTATATATAATAACACAAAAAAAAATGAACAGAATTCTTCCATGTTTGAAAAAAATGCCTTTGTCAAGGATAGTGCTCTGCATAGGATACATAGAAGAATGAACCGTTTTCTCTGTAGTGAAACAATGTAAAACCAAGTTCACAGGAAAAAAAATCTTTGAAGCTCTTCCAAAAACTTTCACCCATACCAAGGCGGGGGTCTCAGAAAGTAACACATGTGAGCAGCTCCCTCCATTAGGACAGCATAGAGAGTGTCTGAACAAGTGAGCAAAGAGTCAAGGAGAGATCAGACTTCAGATGTAACATTTGGAAGAATGATATATCAAAAAACTCAAACTCCAAGAAAACCACACACAGCCTTGATGGTAGTTAGGATTTTTTTTTACTTGAGTTTTCTGTTTATGTTCACTTTTTTCACTGGAAAGGATCATTCTCTGTTCCAATGCAGCATCAAATGTCACCAATAATGTGTTCTGCAATGGTTATTTCCACCTGCAATTTAAAGAATTGATCAGCACAGTTTATTGTTGCTGATAAGCAACAATCTATTTCCATTTTTGTTACTGAACTAACTACATATATACAGTCATTACTCTCATTTAAAAAGAAAATACCCAAATATTAAGCCCCTACATTCATCAGAAGACATTTTCACAACCTTTTCTATCCCCATTTAATTTGATGACTCCACACCCTTTTATTCTTCCTTCCAGTTTTCTTTTTTTTTTTTAAATTATTTTTTTTTCCTCCCCAAGATAATTGTTAGTTTTCATGTTTATACATGGACATGGAGCTAAGTGAATACACCATACTTTTTGCATGGCTTTTGCTATCACAGTACATGGTCAAGGGAAGAACTGTGTCTCTCAGACCTCTTTTTTCTCACCCACTCAAACTGGAGAACAAATCAACAAGAAAAAGAGAAGCTACAGAGTCACAGTTCCTCTCTCTCCCACCACATGCTAGCTTTTGCAACAGAACTGCAAGAGGGGAGAGAATTGCCTGTATGGCTGTATCAAGTCACTTGGCTTTGCTCATACCGCCACACCACATGAAAAATATCCTAGATCAAAACAGACCTGCAGTGAAAGTTTGATGCAGTACCACCATATGGGCTTGTGAACTGGTTTATTTCTTGGTTCTCTCAGTATTTCATTTTGGTTGCTAGTTGCACGGGACTTCACACATATCTTCAGGTTTCCATCATGTGATAGCTGCCCCATCCTAGCCCTAGTGGACTCCTGGGCCCAATGCAGGAAGACACAGCAGAGCCCCAGTCCCAGTGGTGGAACTGTGAAGATCTGCACCCCTTGGGTCTGTAAGTAAGGGTCACATCTTGACAGCGTGCAGCAGTACTCTCTCTCTCCTAATTTGAGAACCTCAGCCACAGCTGCATTTCATTGCACATGGTCATTGATGTTGGTCTAAATTGGAATAAACCTTAAACTATGACATGAGATATAATGAATCACCATGTAAAACCCAAAACTGGGATTAAGACAGTGCTATGGTGAAATTTTAGCCATAGCTGCAGAACAAACTTGTATACTATTATAATTAGGTAGGGATGGGGAAGAATTCTTGAGTATTAATACAATGATGATGTATTAATACAATGAGATTAACTGACAAATTGAATAGTCAATTTGTTTGATCACACTCCACATTTCTCTGAAAATGAAGAAGTAGTTTGATTATAATTAATTCTGTAGCATATTGATGTCTTCTTTTGTAATCCAGTCATCAAGAAACAAAGAGTTGAAACGTGGAGTTGGTGATTTGAAATGAGGCTGTGACCATTGATTTACAGAGATAGTAGATAGTAAAACTTCATAAGTAAGAATAGAAGTTTGCAAGGGATTCTTTGTAACTTAGTGAGACACTGTTAGCTGAGACTAAACCTAAGAGGAGGAACCTGCTCTGCATGGTTGTAATAGAAAAAAATATGTACAGTCTCCTTATTTCTGTTCTGGCCTAACTATTTAGGGGTTTCTAGAAGGCTAATGGGTCTTTCATGTAAGCAAAAGCTTTATGATAATGTACAGGCTGAGTCAGCTCTATCTCAATGATCTGGTAAGGGCCTGCTACAAATCTGTATTTGAAAATACCCAAAAGTAGCATATGCCCTCTAGAAAGAAAACAAGCGTTTTAAATATTTTGCAGTTTTCTTACTCCTAATTATTCCCTGTTCAGTATGTTCATGTGAGGTTCTGTTTCCCTAGATGATACCTCAAGTCATCAAGGAATCTATAGGAAATAGATTCATTTGAATGGACTCTGCAGTCATTAAGTAATTACACTGCTGTGTTGATGTAATACAAGAGCAACAAAAGCATAAGAGTAAAACCCATTAAGTTCTAGTTATAGGACCAAATGGGCTTAGTCAAAGTCATTTATTTGGTTGCTGCAATTTTATCTGAAGTTCTGTGTACCATTTCAGCCATGATTACAGTAATCTATTTTGACCCCTAAAAGGCATTTTTCAATGGAACAGCAAATGTGTAAACTGAAGATTCAATCTCTGAGAATAAGCAAAAATATGGACCAGAAAAAAATCTGAGTTACATAGAAAAGAGGTAAAAGTACGTCTTCTACAGTTTTACTTCCCTTTCATATCCTTAGCATCATAAAGACAAGTCAAATTTGATGGTGTATGTTTACTTTGTGTTTGTGTTGCTAAACATGCTAAAAGTGACCAAGAATATGCTTTTATTTTTTTGTTTCTTGCCTTCAAAAAACTTTCTCCACATTGTAATAGCAAAGAATCAAACAAAACCAGAAAGGTATATTAAGAAATAGTCACTTAGTGGTACATATTTTAACCAATACCATACAATATGTCTCTACTTATGTGTCAGATCAAAGCTATGCATTAAGGATACTATTTTAAGCACTATATTTCTTAAGGGTGTCTGTCAAACTTAACAGAAAGTGAAATGAAAATATAATTCTTCCATTTCTCTTGCTGTATCTAGCCATCAGTTTGCCCATGATTTTAGCAGATATTTCTGCTTTTGGTCGCAAGACAACCTAATGAACCCAGTTTTTCTCTCCTTCCTTTTCATTCTCTTAGGAGCAAATGCATTCATGAGCAAATTCTTTGCTATACTTTGGAAATCAATTTTGCATGTTTCACCCAATGCTTCCAGCATAGTTATACAGTGAAATTTGTAGCCTTAGTACATTATTTATGAAAATTTCTAAATAATTTAAAAAATGTGAGGTTTGGAATGGTATGACCAATAAAAGGACCCACTTTCTGTGATGTTAATTGCAAGATAAGTCTTTGTCAAAGCTGTTACATGTTGTATCCTATTCTCTGTTATCCAGAGCAGAATAAAGCTGGGTTCTGGAATGAGAGCTGTGACTTTTCAAGCTGTGTTAGAAGTAGCACACAGCAGCAAAAGAGATTGGAATGAAAAGTAAAGGATCTATCACTTGTGATCTGAACCTTCTCAGATGATATTAGCATTTCTGTAGTAAACTTAAGGACAAAACTTTTATTGTGACTGGAGGCAACAGAAATGCCACCAGTACCAAATATTGAGGTAACAACCAAAAACAATGCTCCAAGTTGTCATTATTAATTGAAAAAGCTGATGGTGAAAAAAGTCCTGTATATCAGTGGAACACCATGTATAGATGTTCGGATAAAATATTTCCAAAAGGCATTTGTAGAAAGATTGCTGGATGATAATGGCCAGAGTATTTTAGGTTTTCCAGAAGACTTTACAACTCAGTTCCCAATTAAATTAACAAAAGTTAAATAAATACAATTTTTTTTGTACTTTCTAGTGATTTCAGTACTTATCTTTCTCAATTGTTTAATACTTGGATCTATTTAAAATCTTGTTCTTGATGTTATCCAACAAAATACTGTTATTTCACAGATACCAAAACATAAAACACACAAATTCAGATACAGTTCTGTTTGGGGTAGATAAGTCTGTTTACATAAAATGGTCAGAAAAAGTGATAAAAATTTCTCGCCTGGTTTGCTGTAAGTGCCAGAAGCGCTGATATCTCAAGGTCACAACTACCTGACTGAAGGAGAAGAAGGGGTCTGAAACACTTTAAAAACTAGTTTAATTAAGTAAATCTGATACAGAATAAAGCTTAACGATTTTAAAATATTAAAAATATTAAGACAGTCTAAAATAATTCTGAATCTTGTATAATTTTTAAAGTGCATAAGCCAGATACAACTCTGAGAAGGCTGTGTGATTACTCAGGATTCACATGTGGACATACACCATGTTTACTGTGTCCTCTTGGGGAAGAAATGTGATGAGTGTTCCCTGCCTGGAAAGTCTGTGTCTAGCAGTAACCAGGACTGGGATGAGGACCTTCTACTGCTCTGTTTTATCTATTGAGAAGAATGAAACATACTTCTTTTGTGTTTTTTCTTGTTTGTTTTTTTTCCTTTTGGTTTTTTGTTTGTGTTTTGGTTTGTTCATTTGTTTGTGTTGCTGCTGCTGGTGGTCGGTTTGTTTTGTTTTGTTTTGTTTTGTTTCCCCAGGATACTTGCAGAACAGGTATGATTTTTCATTCTGGTGAGGGATTTTGAATTTCTTACTAAGTTTTCCCATCTGATAAATAGTCTGATAACTTACATGAAGAATTCCTTTTAACTTTATTCAGGAGTCAATGAAAGTCTATGTGAAGTTTAACTATTTCTTCTATTGTTGTCAGTAACAACACTCTTAGAAGAATTCACTATAATTATTAGAGTAACCACAAGTGCAGCCATTGTAATTACTGTATTTTTTTTTATCAATTGCAATGTTGCAATATCCATAGCATAAATAAAAACCACTGCAGGTTATGATAATGTGATATTCAAACTAAGGGATTCTTTTCACACCACATTAATCATATAGGCTTTCTACCTAAAATTTTATATCCATTCTAGGGAAAAATAGCTAATCTGAAAAACACTTTGAACCTTTGTCAATTCAAAATAGGCCCATCATGTACTCTTATTAATATTCAGTGTTTAGCTTCCAAATTTGAAATTAATCAGTATTTTTCTCTCTTTATTTGGCCAAATCCTTTTTGCTTTCCTGATTTCTTTCTCTGTGTTTTGTAAAATGTTTTATATCCTCTTTATATTCTTCGTGGTATTGTTGAAAAATCAATGTATTAATTTTCTCTACTAAATCCTCTACCAGTTCTCACAATGCATTTGAGATTCTGAGATGTTGTGATACTGATTAAAAAAATACTCTTTAATTAATTTATGTTAGCTTTGGCTAATATCTTATTTTTCATCCAGAAGCTGGTACTAACTGATGTCACATTTCAGAGTGTGTGACAGATGATTGAAAGTGTAGATAAAGAGCATAATGTATGTCTATCTGCTTAGTAACAAAATAAACAACAGAATGTAAAAGTGACATTTTAAATGTGGTTGTTTTGTTTTTTAATTATTGCATTCTAGTCACCATTAGCCATGTCAAGTGCAGAAGGACATTGGGATTGACAAGAGCAAAGTTATGCTATGCCAGACACTGAACGAATTCAGAATAAGAGATAGTCCTTGCTCTAAAAGCTTCCATTTCATTTCTGTTTGAGGTTTCTCTTGATCAACTCTAAGTACAATCTTAGGACATAACCACCTTGTTGCAAGCTATCATGAATGATTTTATGACATTCATTAGTGTACCAGACACTGCTTCACTCCACTCTGAGCACACAAAATGCTACTCAGTGTGGTCTTACTGAGGGATAGGCAAGTAATGTTGCAACAATAGTGGTGACAATAAAGTAAGACATTGGATGCTGACAAGAACTTACACTAAAGAAAAACTAAAAACTTAAGCTAAGTCTATGGACAGCAATGTGGGGGTTGTGTTTTTTTTTTTTTTTTTTTTTTTTTTTTTTTTTGTTTGTTTTGTTTTGGTTTTTTTTTTTTGTTGGTTTGTTTATTTTTTGTTGGGTTTTTTGTTTGTTTTTTTGTTGGTTGGTTGGTTGGTTTGGTTTGGTTTGGTTTGGTGTGGTTTGAGGTTTTTTTAACAAAGATATTCTGTTTTATTAGAAATATTTTACAATGAAGCAGAGTTCATCCTTAGAGTCTAAGGCTTGTAAGCAAATGAAGCAATAAGTAGAAAGTATATGAGACATCTAAAAGCTGTGAAAAGCAGAGTTTTAAAGGAATATCTAAGCATTACTGGCAGACATCCAAAGGGATGTGTTTGTGATGAATACATATAAATCTGGCAGGGCTGCAGTATTAAGTATGCTAACCTGTTATGTTTGGTTCTCAAATAAAGAGAAGGAACAAGGCATGAAGAAAAGGACAAGAGTCTGGTAATGATTTGCAGACAACTGGTAGAAACTGAGGTCAGTATAAAACAGACCCAGGAGGCAGACATAGTTTATGAAGTCAGAAGAATAATGATTCAGATAATTAAGAGAATTATATTTGTTCCTCTTTCTCTAAAGCGGCAGATGCCAGCTGTTATAAGATGAATATTAAAACTGGTGTCCCTGTGGTATGATCCAGTACAAAGGAACCTCAGTTGTAATATCATGAAACAATGTTCTTAAGAATATAAACATTCTTATGTTTCTTCTTCAATACTTTGCTACACTTTTACCACAGCTGAAGGCAGACTACTGGGTCCCAGCTGGGTCAGACTTTGTTTAATTCTTTGAAAAGCTAAATCAGAATGCATATGGGTTTGTTTCCCGCTTTAAATAAGTCTTCCTTTCACAAGAAATTCTGTCACTTACAGTTTTTCTTACAAACTAAAATGCTTAAAATTGTAGAATTTCTTCCAGAATGGAAATTCAATAATTTCATTAATACTTTTCATCTCATGATATACACATCTTAACTGTCTAAGAAAGACAATTTAAAATCATTAAAATCCATTCACTAATAAATGCCTGTTATTTTTGCTTATTGTTTGATAAGACTTGTTTCCTTAGAGATAGAATACCTCTTCACTTCTAGAAGAAAGATTACCATACTGAGGTAATATTAAAGGAAATATTAACTTAATTAGGTGTTCAGGAATATATGAGACACAAGTAAATATTCTATGTTCTGACAACAGAAGTTGAAATCTTTCATAAGTAACTATCTTTTTGAATTACTGCATTATTTTCAAGCACAGAACTTAAACAGAAGCCATTTATTTTATAAATATTCATATATCTTTTATATATATTCATATACTCTGTATGCAGAGTATCTGTGCAATGTGTCTTTGTCCATAAGGGCCATTATCTGTCTTGAATCAGACACGTATGTGCACATATGCAGATTCTATTAATGTATATGCATTGTACATTTACCATGCTATGATTAACAATGGGAGCCAGCTTCAGCTTCAAAGTGCCATAATTAAACTCTAGTCTGAGTTTTGTCCCAAACTGGGAAAACTAGACTAAACTGATTGCTCAGTGACCTTTGCTGTCTCCTCACAAAATGTGAATCAAGTCCCTGTTGTTGAGGGAGAAATGAAGAGAGAGGAGAAATGTAGGCTGTAATAGTATCTGTTTTCCCAATTGACATGAATTTAATGTATTCTTTCTTTTACTGTGAAGAAACTGTTGAGTAGGTGGAATGTATCATTGTCTTGCAGCAGTGCTTGACTCCCTGCCTGCTGATGGCAATCCTGAGCACCTCCTGCCTTTCCTGCCCTCTGTGCAGAAGCCAGGCTTCAGCCAGTCCCCCACTGACCTTCATATTCCTTCTTGCTGGTCAGAAGCAGGACACTTTTCAGTGATCTTCCTGCTTCTTAAAGAAAATCACAGGATACTGCACCACACAGAGTCTGCTATCTACAGATTTCACTGGTGACCTTTTCTTTACCTGGAATGTCATGGTCCTAAATTTGCAGGCTGACCCATTTGAAAAGAAGGAAAGTCTCTTTCAATTTCCTTCTCTTTCCATGGTCTCTTTCATTTAAAAAACCTCTCTTTGCACTAATGAGAGGAGTTTTGGGTATTCTTGTACAATTTTGCACAATGACCTACTGTTCTCTCTTAAGTCTTAGGCCACCTGGTTTAAATATACTCATCTTTGCATTGTTGGTATGAGAAAACTGAACATTTGGAAGAGCAAGACCTAAAAGTATGACAAGCTATGATACAAAGCAATTGAGTATTCCATTTTAGAAATGTTCTTCTTCTCAATTTGTCTCTGCGGACATCTATCTAAATTCATATGTACCTATTCTCATGATTTTACTATATTTTTTACATCTGGTAGCATACACTATGATCCTCAAGGTTAGGCAATTACTGAAACTTATAACCTGAAGGAGTTGAGATTGCTGCAACTCCCTCACTGAAAGCAAGGATTCACAAGAGGCGTATATTTGAACACAAGCATATATTGCAAATATGTATATACGCACATGTGGGCACAAAGATCAGACATATTTATATATGTCCAAGATACACTCAGCACTCACACTAGCTCAAATGGTGTGAACAGTCTCATCCCATTCTCCCCAATGAATGATTATGCAGAAGGTTCAGTAGTGGGAAAGACATATGCACATGCACTCGTGCATGTACCTGCATATGCATAGTAATGTGGATCACTCCAGCAACTGGACTCAGACACTCAATCTTCCCATAGGTTTCCCCTGGATCCAAATCTTACCAGTTGCTAGGATCTGTACAAATGAACCACTGAGGCCACCACACCACTTCACCTTCTGGTACAGAACTCTTACGGCTTCACACCCACACTCTCTCCAGCTGCTGATACTCAGGCCCCCATGAACACACATGAGCTGGAAATGGAATTTAATAAGAGGGCAGGGAAGATAATACGGTATGGTCAGATGTGTACTGAGCAACCACCTGTTTACATGTGATCAGTTCCTTTTTATCTTCTTGTTTCTCAATTTTTTCCCATGCTTATTGCTCCCCAATTCACCTTGTTCTCTTCCATTTTCCACCTTTGATTCCACCCCTAAACATCCTAGAATGTCCTGAGCAATTCCAAAAACTCTTCTCTTGCATCCCATAATGTGCCACATATTTCTGGGCAGTGATCCTCCTCAGTTAGAAAGGTGATCTCAAGAGCTGCTGTATTGGCTCATGGTGATGGGTTGTCCTGTTTTGATGTAGGGGCTGAGACCCATCTGGGACAGCTGTGGGAAACCCCAGAGTTCATTTCTCAGAGTGGTGATTGGGGTTCCCTACATGGCACTGTGCTCCTCTGTACCTTCATATGTGTGTGTGTCTGTGTGTATGAGATTTTAATCACATAAACTGACATCCACATCTTCTCTGCTGTTAAATTAAATCTTTTGTTTGGAAACTATTCAGGCAGCTAAAATAGAGGGAGACATTCTAAATGGTCTTACTTAGATTTATATTAGGAAGGCAGGTGAAGTGGGCTTAGAAGGAGCCTGGAAAAAAATGTCAAAAGAAAAGTATAGCATGTCAAAATAAAAAAGTGAATTATGTTTGGATAAATAAGTTATGTTTTTAAGGCAAATTTTGGCAGCCCTCAATAAAAAGCAAAAAGTTCCAGGAAAAACTTTTGAAAGAATACTAAAACCAAAATTTTGTTGGATGTACTGAGAGAGTGTTAGTGATTTAGTGGGATTTGCCAGATGATGAAAGACTCACCATTAGGCTTAGGAATATCAGTCTGTTGGTTAAAGGTCAGTTCTGAATAAATAGCTAAAGGCGGCTAATTTTCAGTGATATGATTAATTCTCCAAGACTATTATGACAATTCTGTGCTGTCACTCTATTAGTTATCTGTTAGAGAACAATTTAGGAAATAAATCTCTGATGAAAATGTTACACAGAATTCAGACTTCAAAAAGATTTCTGGGAATGCTTTAGACAAAAATCTGTGGCAGCTTGATTCACATTTGTTTTTTGCTTTATTATTCCCTTGGTACTGCTACTGCTCAGCACTGCATTTTCACCCTGCAACATGCTAGTGAGCTGGCTCCTCTCAGCTAACTTTAAAAAGTGTTCAGCTGGGGGTTCTGTTGTTCCATTTAAAAGCAAGACCTTTTTTTTTAACTTGCTGTCATTCTGTATCCCCTGAAATATCGTTTGAACAAATGCTTATGTGATCGCTGTGCAGTTTCCATTACACTGCATGGAATCTCTTTGGAAGTATAGCATGGAACCAGACACTAGGTTGAAAGTGTACATCCTGCTTTTTTTGAGGCCAAAGATGGAAAAGAATGTGTTGCAGATACAGTGGACTGACTTCAGATGCACAAATATTTCAGAACTGATCTTTGCTGTTCGATAGTGAAATAGAGGGTATCTGGGGCATTTGCCCATGACTCCAGTCTTCCAAGTAATGGCACTGCCTTTAAACGTAACTAACTATGCCAGTTTTCTTCAAGCCCCTTCCTTGGGGTACAATGACAATCTTGTTTTGTCTGTTCCTTACTGCAGTGCTCCACAAGTCAACCTTTGCAATTCTTTCATCTGCTTTGAGGCAAAGGGTGTCAAGAGCTTGAAAGAGCATAGGAGAACAATTCCCCTAGAACTTTCTTATCTTTGATGGCAATCTGAATTTCTGCTTCCCATTTGTTTTTAATCTGCTGTGATTTCTCTATTTCACACTACTTTGAATTTCAGAAAGAATGGCTATTTGTCGTTTTTGTTTTTTTTCCTTTTGCAGTTTGGTAATTTATTTTCACTGTCAGAGTAAGGCATGGACTGCTGCACATGAATATAATTCATTTGGGACATTTGCTTTTGTTGGTGAATTGCTTAGATGGATTCTGATCTGATTCAAACGTGTAATATTTTGTTAAGACAGCATAGTTGGATCGCTCCCCTTCCCCCTCTCCCTCCTTGCCACGTGGTCTCCAAGATGTCTCAGGACAGAGACACACACACAGCTGCAGGAGAGGAAGCAGAGAGAGAGTTTATTCCCACAGTCAGGGTTTTTAAGGGATTTTTAGAGGAAGTGACTCACACCAATGGGTTAACAGCAAATAGGGAAGGGGTTAGCAAAAGACCAGTGAGGGGGCTTTTCACATAAACCTGCCCAGGTACATTCCTGCATACTAATAAGGGTGTTCCCAGAGGGTACTGGGAACAAGAAGGGTAACACACAGACAGGGTAGAATCCATTTTACAACAGAGTAAAAGCTTGTTTTCAAAGCATTATGGCTAATTTTCTCCTCTTCTTCAGAGGCTCATTGCTACATTTTGTTCCATCTTCATTATATATATATATATACACACACATATCCAGTTAACTCAGTAGATATTAAAGTACTATTAGAATGAGAGCTGTAAAAAAATTCAAATAAATATGGTTATTCATTTCACATCCACATCTGATAGAAGAAGATGCTGGGTTTGGTTCTGTTCGAAATACACAAAAATGACAGTTTATTGAAGCTATAAATGATCAAGTGATGAGCATGTAAAAGCAGAAGTAAAATGCAACCATAATATTTTTTTATATTCTTGTCCACGTGGGTGAAATGGGGAAAAGAAAAAAAAAAAAAAAAAAAAGTTTCTTTTTAATCCAAACTTCTATTCCCACTTGATTTATTATTGTGATGTGATAAAACTACTATAGTGCTTTGTATCATAACTACCATGAAAGGTAGCCTTTTGTTTCTTTCATACCACAGGAGTAATAAGTATGAAACATTTTTATAGGTCAGAATAGAGATTTTCTTCTCAAATAAAAAAAAAAAAAATGTCATCTGGATAGGACATGCATTCTGTGTTTTATGTTCTATCAACACATGATATCTTTGAAATGGTCTATGAAACAGACCTCAGAAATACAATATACATCTGAATTTAAGTAAAAGCTACTAGCCTATTATATTATCTTGTATTCAAATATGTTGTATAATGTACAATTATTACTTTGGATAATGTTAAACATGATTTTGGTCTGTATCATTCTGATCTAATGTTACTTTCATGGGGTTTTCTTCCTATATATCTTGGCAACATATATTAAATATAGATCTTTGCTATATTAGTGTGTTAAAATCAGTCCCTAACATATGTTTAAAATAAGAGGCGCTAGTTTCTTCTTTTCTTTAATTCTATCTTGTTGAAGTGATAAGTTCTCTCATAATTTATGACAATTTTGCCAAAACTGATGGAAAGCTGTTAAAATAAGACAAACTCATATTTTTTAACCTGTCATACTGAGAATTATGTTTTATTTTTTCTACCAAGAGCTTTTGCCTTTTCAACAATCCAGAACTCTCAAGCTGTTTTGCCCAAGATGTAGTTACAGACACTTTGTACACAAAATGTTCTTCAGGACTTCCAAACACTGTTTAACTTTTTAAAAATATGTTTAGTTGCCTAGAACAAAGTTACTGGTTTGGGAACAAAAAAAAAAAAGAAGAGTATTAAAACTGAAATTTTTGAGAAAAAGGTTTTTAGAAAGACAGACTGATAATTCTAACTTAAACTTCTCTTATAACACCATAAAATCAATAAACTCTATAAAAAATATTTGATTTATATAATTTCCAGTCTGAACAAAAAAAGAAAAAAAGAAAAAGAAAACAGCTAAGCAATTTCTCATATACTTCTGCAGTCAGAGCAGGTTTATAGCAACAACGTGTATGATAAGGACAATGTTTTGAAACATGGTGCACATTTTTAGAAGTGGAATTACTGTCTTTCAGACAATATCTTTATGACTGCTTTGAACAGAGAGGCCAATCTTGAAGGAATCTAAATCCCCATGTACTACTCCCCAACATGAATTTATTGTCAAAGAGGTATAATTGGAATAGCTAAGAATAAGAAGATAGAGACTCTTCCATTCTGGGGAACAAACATCCTAATGTGTGTTGTATTATGGCCTCTGCTCAGTGTATTGCGGTCAAATAATGGTAGTCCAGATGTGCAGCTAGGTACCTTCCCTTTTTTCTCATTCTCTTTTCAAGCTCTGAATCTTTTAAACATTACAAGTGCTGCTTTGGAACACTGCATAGCAAGCTTCCCCTACTGCTGCCTGTATCAGTCCTGTTTTGATCACTCAGCAACGTTTTGCCAGGAGAAGATATAATTAGAAATCAGTAGAAGAGAAAAAAGGAATGCAAAACAATGTCCAAATTTCTATTCCTTCCAGAAGAAAAGTTCTGTTTCCAGGATTGTCTGATTTTAGTTTGTTTGGTTTTTTTTGTTTGGGTTTTGTTTGTTTGTTTGCTTGTGTGGTTTTTTTTTTGTTTTGGTTGGGGTTTTTTGTGGTGTTTGAGTGGTAATGCAAAACCATCAGCAGTGTCACCCTCCACCTCAATCACACACAAAGACATGACTTACTGGTTATGTCAACTCAGGAATGAAGGGACAGACAGAGGAAAATAAGAATGGTGATGTAGGAGTTCATGTTCCCACATATTCAGAGAAGGTTAATATGAGAGATATGAGAGACCTGAATACTCAAGCTAACATGTGCTCTGCACCAGTCTCTGGAGAAGTTTCAGTCCCTGTGGATTATGCAGGGTTTCTCAGTAGCTAGGCACATGACCTAAGCAGTGATGTTAACTGAATTATTGATAGAGGAAGAGGAGCTGTTGTTCCTGGGTAGAAAAGGTGTTGAGGGCAAAGGACAGAAAGTCATACCAAGAACTTTAAAGGATAGGGAGGACTCAGTAAAACTTAGATGATGCAGTTTCAAGTTCCCTTAGTTTATTCTATCATGTCATGTATATGTCTTAGACATGAGAAGATCAGGAAAGGAATGATGGGCTCTGTGGATAGCTAAAATTTGCAGGTCCTTAACATTGCAAGCTGATGTTGTTTAGCTTAGAAGTGATGGGAGGCTCAGAAGTAAAAGAAGTAGATTGGTGTCAGATATATTATGGTGTCAGATATATTACTGCCAATATTAGTGCCATTGGCTCATTCAACTTTTGGCTGTTGGATTCTTGCACCTGCCTAGAAGGTGATGAGACCAAATTTGTGCCTCTGTCTGACAGAAGTCTAATGTATATAATTGATGAGATTGGCACTGTTATCACAAAAAAAAAAAAAAAAAAAAAAACAAACAAAACAAACCAACCACAAATCTTTGTTCCTCTTGGGAAATGTGGCTACTAGTGTAAGGCTTCTGACATGCAGTTCTCTTTTAATGTCCAGATTAATCACTGAAATAGCTCACTGCCTGGGCTCCATACGCTGTGAATGAATTAGAGTCCGATTTCCCACAGGAGCTGACTCAGCCCTCATCTGATCCATTAGTGGTCCCACACAGAGGACTATCTGTCTGTGAAGATCTGTTATTTCTACTGTTCTCTTGATCTGATTTGATCTTTGACTGGCTGAGTTGAAAGATATAAAGAATCTATATTTATATGTTCTCCAAAATACAAGTCTTTGTAATTTTGTGTAGAATATCAAGCTGGATAGAGCACTGGCTGGGTCTGGTGTTGTATGCTTCATTCTATCAACTGCTGAGGTAGAAAGGAAATATATTTTAGACTGGAGTATGGTTTAGAAAACCTAAAATTTTCTAGGTATTTAGAGGAGTCATTGATATGATTTTGGGCTTTGTGTTATGAATACTTAAATGGACTTTGTGACCAAAGGCAGTAAAATCATATGTCTCCACTTTAAAAGTGAAGTTATAAAAATAATGAGTTGAGATTTTTTTCTTTTTAAACTGTAGCTGAAACAATATGATAGTTTCTTTGACAAAATAATTTGTTTTAATGAGTTTGTTTTATTAATTAATTATATTTCAGTTAACCTAATAAATTCTACATTTACCATCCCCTCTACTA
Organism: Anabacerthia variegaticeps; assembly: GCA_035583185.1. Classification (NCBI taxonomy): domain Eukaryota; kingdom Metazoa; phylum Chordata; class Aves; order Passeriformes; family Furnariidae; genus Anabacerthia; species Anabacerthia variegaticeps. The sequence goes on along the minus strand of JAWWEW010000078.1, from coordinate 70,771,954 downwards.
CTTCCCTATGAACTAGTTCCATGCCAGTAGAGGAGGCCTAAATGCTTAAAATAAGCATTTCGTTTGGAAATGCAGAAGGTGCACTAATTAATATAATCAGAACCATACCCATTACTGCAAGCTTGAAATGGACAATTTAATGGACTGAGTTTTATGCAGTTTATAATGAAAGTTGACCCCTCTGTTAAATCAAAATTCATAGTAACTCAGCACTGTCTGAGTGTTGCATAAAATTCTTTACCTGAAGCTGGCAAATAGACTATGGTCAAAAGATGAGAGAGGAGGAAAGCAATAAAAGAGACCTCATAATAATAAAAAAAGTTCTCATAAAAGTCCATCACATGCATTTATTCAGGTTAGTTATGTGACACTATTCAATACACTCTAGAGAAGAAAGTGTTTCTAAAAGAATAAGGAAATCCACGAAGACGTGGTATTTTAATAAAAATTATGCAAGTCATTAGTTCCTGGCTTATTAGTTCCAGTATATTTCTTCCACTTAGATTTCAACTAAACAGTTCCTAGTTAAGCAAAGTACCCCAACAGTATTTCACACCCAAGGCCTAATTTCATGCCAAAGGTGTAACTGGTGATATAGGAACATAAAAGATTTATTAATAATTTACTTCTTTTAAGTACATTCAGTCATTTTTTTCATTTTGATTATCAAATATACTGAATGCTAAGAGAAAGCATGATGGTCTTGCATTTTTAAAGCAGTGGTACAAATATTGCCATACGGCAGTATCAAAACAGTGAGGTAAACTTAAAAATGTAGGAAGATGACCACAGAATTGTAAGATGGGAAAAAAATGAAGAGACTAAATCTGTGCTCCATTAAGGTGAAAAGGGAAATTAACAAAGCTCTAAATTTATTCAAGACTGCTTATAGGGGTAACCTTAGGTCCCTTATTACTTATGTACCTTTATTTATTTCTGTATTAAACCAGATTAGTAACTTGTATGTGTTCTCTATACTTTGATATTTGTGAAATTAGGGGTGTTTGGTTTTAAGTTTTTGGTTGATTTATTTTTTAATGAAAACATAATTCTTTAAAGGCTGTAAGAAAATGTAGTGGAAAAATACCCTAGTGGTAACAATTTTCTATTCTCAGATGAGAAAACAAATGAAAATAAAATCAGTTCTTTACTTCCTGATCATAATGAGAAAGTCTGTGCTTTAAGAACTTTGTAATAATACTGGGACCGGGGCCTGATTTTTGAAGTACAATCCTGGCTGATTTTATTTTGTGAATAATGTAAATTGTACACTGGTTCATATGTGATATGCACTTCACAATCTTCTCTTGTCTTAACAGGAGAGATACCTTGTTTCATAATAAATAAATAAATTAAAATCACAGTTATTCCTCATTTCAGGGTTACATTATTCATATTTTCAATGATTTTGATAAATTAAAACTGTCACTGTGCCTATATGTAATGAGTATATATAGAAAGAAATAGTTACTGACAGCCTGAAGTGAGTGCCCTGTAGCAATTTCTTAAATGTAACCAATCATTTTGCAATACTTAATTATTTGTATTTTAAGACTATAAAACATTGTTAAAAGAAAAAGCTCTTAATGCAGTTTATTGCTACCACTTCTGAAATAATGTACAGAATTCTTCCATGTAATTGCTGCACTGAAAGGGTCCTGATGGCTCTTTAGCTTTCTTTCTTTGTGATTTTGAGGTTCAGTTTATATATAATCTTATTTTGGGGGGGACAGAAGTGGGGATACAAATAAACAGCTGACTTCTGAGCTTCGATGACTTACAATTTTCCTACAAGTAGCATTTACATTATGTGAGTTATTTTATTAATGATTAAAAATGTTTCAAAAGACTTATATTTACTGCAAATAAATTTAAATTTTGAAAAGTCCTGATTTTAGACTGCCTTTTGAGTGTTCCCTATACAGTATAAATAGAATTTGCAAACATTCTAGTGCTCTAATGCAGTGCTATTGAAGGCAGGGGTCTAGTGGACCTAAGTCCTTTGACAGCAATTCTATTTCCAAAGATTGTTAAAAACATGAGATCAATAATTAAATTATTAAACACTAATGTTTAGAATAGTCACAACCAAATGCTTCCTCCTACTTCAGATAATGCTTATCACATCTGTGCCAAAGAATTCTCCACAAATAATGCCTTCTACATAATTTAATCTTTCATTGATTTCTACAGGGGAACAATAAATACAAAAGACAAATTGTCCCCTCATTTACACTGCAGGATAAGAAACATCTCTGTTCATTTAATGGAGTTCACTGAAATTAACTTTGTGTGAGCAATGACAGATTATGACCTCTTTGTCTTTCTGAAATTCAGAAACTACAACTAGTCAGGTAAGAAAGCTGTTGAGTAGAAAAACAATAGCTGTTAGTTTGTGTAGAACCTACAGAAAGCTTCAATAACATCACATTGTTCTGGAGGGTAATAATTTGCAAGCAGCTTACAGTAACTGTCAGTTCCCTCCTCCTGTCTTCTGTTTTGTAAAGCTACTCCTAAGTATGTGGCAGTATAGACAAAAGAAATATGTAAGCATTGCTGGGATTATATTTTAGCATTGCTACTTTATGTTAGCTCCCTTCAATATCTTTTCATGAAAGGAAGCCTCAATTTTAATTTTTAATTATGTTTTAATATATTTTAATTACTATAAAGAGCATGTTTAGCAGGTGAATGCTATGAAACCTCTTTCCCTAAAATAAAAGACCTGCTAAACATCCCTTGTCTAGGTAGAGGACTCTCCAATAAATGGGTTGATTCTCTGGGCTCTGTGTGTGTGCGAGAGACACCAAAACAACTCACAACACATTATCAAGGAAAGTCAGCACAACCAGACATTTCACTACATATTTCCTTATCTCAGCACAGTTCCATTCTCCGTATCGATTTCTACTTATATTAAAGAAAATCAGCTAGCTTGTTCTCATCCATGAGTTTTTTAGGAGGTTCAGTATCAACATTGGCCAAACAGCACTCCAGGTGTTCTTAAGCTAACTGGTTGGAGGCAGCTAGAGACATATCAAACCAGAAACATTACTGGTGTTTCCCAAGGAACCTGGTCAGTGTTTATTAATTTTAACATTGTATTGTTACCTAACAGTATCGTTTCACTTAATTCATAGAAGTAAAGCAGAATAAAATACTAAAGAATGCAGGGACAGATGACTAAAATACACAGGAGTGTACGTGTTTTTAGTCACACATTCAAACATATTTTACATTCCCCACAACGAAAGTACCTTTTTCTATTATTATTATTTTTTTCCCAAAATAGATATCTGTGGTGCCTTTTTATCAACATCAGTGAGATAAAGCAATCAGTGCATGAACCAGAAATGACAGCAATAATATAGTGACAGAAATTACATTTTAAAGAAATGGATATGTTTTCTCAAATCTGCAAGGCAAAATAGACGCTCATGCTCTGACTTAAGTAATGAAAGTGATGGGAACAAAGCCACACTCTTACAAGTAAATGAGTCAATACTGATCTAGTTTGCTGCTTTTTTTTTTAATTGAAATACATTATTTCATCTCTTCCTGCCTCATGTTTCTTATATGTTTAAGAACTGAATCTATCTAGACAAATATGAAATAGCAATGTAAATTACTTCTTCAGAGAATGTTTTTCCTTCCTGGACTTACTTTGTATAAGAACTGTTAGCGCAGTGAATTAAAAAAGGATTAAGTTCTGCCACTGTATGAATGCAATAACAATCCTATAATTAAACCAGTTGATCCAAACATCTAAGCACTGTGGACAAATTGTCAGATGCCAAAGGCACTCTGGAATACAGATTTATTATTTTTTTTTAAATGTAAATCTATATTATTACTCAATGCAATAGGAAAGCAGATTTAGAAAATTATGCAGAAGCTGGAATTCCAAAATGTATGAAATCTTAAAGCAAAGTTAAAGACGTCATTATATAGACTGAGTTTCCATGTTAGCTCCAGAGAAGCTACACTGTTTCATTGCACATTAAAGAAGCCAGTGCTGCTGGTCAGTTCTGCAACACAAAATAATAATTCCTTTAAAAAGTTTGTATTTTCCCAAAATGTAAAATTTCCTGTGGGCTAAGTTTTGGTCTCTAACACAAGATTAAATCCTCAACAATAGCACTAAAATCAAGACAGGTATAGCTAGAAATGGAAATGTTGAGATTTGCTCAGAAGGTAAGTTTTCCATTCAGATCCTTCATCAGATCCTTCATTATTGTTGCACCATGCTTTCTTTTGAATGGTTGACATAAACTTTTCCCTTCCTAGATCAGTTTCTATATTCTGCCTTAGTGAGAGGTTGGGTTTTTTTGTTTGGATAGGTTTGGTTTGGTTTGTTTTTTTTTGTTTGGTTTGGGTTTTTTTGGTTTGGTTTGGGGTTTTTTTGGTGCCTTTTTTTTTGTTATTGGTTTGGTTTGCTTTGGTTTTTGATTGGTTGAGGATTTTTTGTTTGGTTTTGGTTTTGTGTATTTGCTTGTTTGGTTTTCCTTTGGATTGTCAGAGACACTCTTAGAAAAATACTGTTTGGACCTTTATAAAGCATTCCTTTTCTAATACATTCATCTTGAAAATGATTGAACTGTCTAGAAGAATACCAGTATAAAATAAATAGATGTACTGTAAGAACTATTGTGCATTCTCTGTCAGTTCACAACATCAAGCTGTTCTGTGTATTGAAAATGAGTGCATTTTTTTTTTTTTAATCAGACATCTATCACTATCATTTTCTTTTACAAAAATGAGAACATAACTGGATCTAAATTTATTATGCAACAGGCATTTTTTTTTTTTTCTTCATGAGGTGGGAGCAGACAAAATTCTCAGAAAGCATGCTGTGAACTATCTCAATTGCAACTGAAATTCTTATGAAGACACATAGGTAAAGTTTACTAATTCTGCTATTATTTAAAGGAAAAAAAATGATTAACTCCAAGAACTAGATTATGTTTCATGTATTATGCCTGTTGTTTAACTGTAGCATTTAATTAAGGTATTTTTCTTATACTATAATTCCAAACATCTTCTGTTTAACATAAATTTTAAATACTTTTTAAAAATTTAATTAGAGTTCTAAAGTAATCCTAGAGGAATGACAATATCAGACACCACACTTAGTATTGAGGTGAGATCAGCAACTTCATATGAAAATATCAGCCAAAAACTGCCCATAGTTTTGTATTCATTTATTGTGCAGAAGTTTCTTTACTTTTATGTTTCTTTCAAAATACCTTGGCCCTTCCAGGGTTGCACAAAAATGCTGAAATATGATGCCTAAAAATGACGAAAATTTTGAGCAAAAAATGGCTTATAATAGACCTTTTAAAAATATTAAGTTTTATTTGGTTTTATGCAAACAGGGAACACATAATATTGAATTATGATGTTTTGTGTCACAGGAGCTTTATTGCATGTCCTGTTCTGTGAATGTAAATAAATGTGGGTTTGTGGTTTTTTTGGTGGTGGTGATGGTGGTGACACTGGTTTTCTTAACCATTAACTATATTTGTGGCATATAATAGTGAAGGAGCATGCCACAAAGCTTTTGTGACTTGTGTGGAAATTATGCATTAATAGAGCATAGGTCTCCCATTAAGAGAATCCACACTTTACATTACTTTTGAAAGTTACCTATAACCCTGCCAAGCTGTCTTTTGATGTGTGTTCTGAAAATAGAGTGAGGTTTCTTGATTTGAGAGTCTGAGAAAGGTTCAAAAAAGAAGAAAAAAACATTAAGATGCTAGACCCTCATGCTTTACAGAGACATTGTTTTCAGAATATTAATATGTAAACTTTGTTAAATTAGTATTTTTAAGTACTTAATGGTATTGTATGTCAAACTGAAGAACTGCTTGCATTCAGATTAAAAACAATATAGGCTTCAATGCAGAGCTAATAGATCATTTTGCACAACATTAAACCTCTTATGACTTGCAAGAATATTTGATGCTATAGCACTTTTTATGTAGGAGAATAGAGTTACACAAAATGGAAAAAGGACAATGAAACTGCTTGACAAGACCGGGGAATCAAGAAGGAGAGCCACAAGAATGAGCTATCCTGCACACGAGAAAGTTTATTGCCGCACATCGGGTTGTTACGGGTTTCCCAGGTAATGAATTCACAATTGTAAAGTTAAACAACATTGTTGCATTCTATACAAAATGGAGTTTGCTTTTCTCCCTCATGTTATCCCTGCCCCCTGCTTGGACAGATTCTGCCACAGTGGAGCTTTTCCCGTATATGGTTATCTCCACCCTTGTGATATACCCTTTATGGTTGTGATCCTCCCCTGTTTTTCTCTTCTATATAGGAGGACTTGCATGCTACTCCTGAATTCCATCCCCTTTCCAGAAAGTTCCATGCCACCCTTGTATAAACCAGTGCCATTTTAATAAATGTGCCATTCCACCATAGCCATTCCATCATACCCCTGTGTTATAGTTTCAAAACCCAGTTGGAATTCCTTCCAAAAGAAGCTTGGAGGCAATGCTTTAGCATCACAAAAAGTGGTTAACAAAAGGCACAATGGATATGCATATTCTGTTAACGACCCAAGCTAGAGTCTTTCTTCTGGCCTCTCCCTGGACCAGAGGGGGAGGGAGGACTGCCTGTGGGGGGAAGGGGTGAGTGTTTTCCTGGGACTTCTGCGCAGGTCATCTAGCTCAGCATCTCGGCATGGAGAAGGCGGACAGGACACTCACACCAGGTCCAGCATCGCTTTTTTGGAGACCGGGACTGTACCTCTTGTTCCCCTCACCTAGCCAACCATCTTTGGACATCACAAATTGCTACTGCAGAAAAAGGAGGGACCCACCTGTTTCTTCTGCAGAGGCTGGGTTTCTGCTGCCTTTTGTTCTTTGTCACTGAACCCACGGGGAGCTCACCTGGCATCTGCTCCTGCCGTTTTCCCCTGCCCCGAGAGAGAGGAGAGACCAGCTGGCCGGGCACGACATCGCCACCTGCTGTCCGTAAATATAACTGGAACCCCTGAGAGGGAGAGCAGCCAGCGGTTGAGGTGCAACAGCGCCACCTGCTGTCTTTAGATATAATTGCATCTTCTCCCTCTTTGGGCACAGGCGGAAAGACATTTAACTGTTTGTTTTGCCGTTTGGAGTTGAAAAAGGGTTTATTACAAATTGTTGTTGTTTGGTTCTTTCTGGACATAGATAAATATATAGAGGTATATGTGTATATCTGTGTATTGTGGTTAAGAACTCTTATCCTTTCATATATATATATATATATATATATATTTTCCTAATTAAAGTTCTGGTTGTTTCTAAAATTTAAGGAGAGGGATTATTTCTTGGCCAACACAGATATCTTAGTTCTCCCCTCAAACTAAGGCACCCTGCCTGGAGTGTGCCTTTCCTTCTTGCACTCGAAGGGTCTCATCACATTTAAGCAACATCAACCTAAACAACTGATTAAGCTATGTTGCTAATTAATAATTATAAATGCATTTTTGAGATATTTATTTAGAATTAAAAAAAAAAAAGAAAATTAAAAAATTCTACAAAGTATTCCAAACCTTGAGTGTACTGATATGGGAGAAATTACCCCAAATTTATGATAACCATTTTCTTTAAAAAATCTGCAAATTACATATGAAAGTATTCCCTCTGAAGGGCAAATCTACCTCTGTGCATTGCTGTTTATACTGCTGGTGTTTTATTGTTTTGTACCATCCCTAAATAATAGATATTAGGTTCAGAAATTACTGATTAGGTCATTTGACTCATCTTTGTATAGAAGTAGGATTGTACTTAAAATTTCTTTTATAGGTTATCTCTGAATGCTTTCAGTGATAATAGCTGTTTTGGCAGGTTATTCCACTATCTAATTGACCTCGCTTTTATACAATGCTTTTTCAATTTTTGGTCTCCATTTTCTTAATTTCAGGTCTTTACTTATTCTTTTACTTACAAGAATAAATTAAGTTAAAGTGCTAATTTTTTGCCCTTTTTTTTTTTTTTTTTTTTTTGGTAATTCCTGGAATGTACTTATATATATTTATTTTATCACCTCTTACTTATCTCCTCTGTAGGCTGTATAAATTCAGTGCTCGTAACCTCTCTCCATAGATTACATTTTCTAAATTGTTCAGCACTTTCGTGGTTTTTGTTTCTACCCCAATGTCATTTTTTTTTACACAACACAGATACACAGATAAGAGTTACAGTGCTCTAAGAGCACTGGGTGTAATTTTGTATTATATAAACCAAAAAAAAAAAATAAAAAATTGCAATTATTGAAATGGACAATTCAAGATTTATCAAAGGCCTAAGGATGTTGTTAGCTTACTTTAAATACTTTAAAGCAACAGAGTACAAATATCTTGGTTTCAGCAGTGTTTCATTCTATAACTCTTGTTGAAGGTGCTGCTCTAAGCTGTTTGGTTGTGAGGTCTTAAAAAGACCCCACAAACACAGAGTAAGAAAAAGCTTTTCATCATAATATAGTTGCTTTGATACAGCTTATCTTTTCTCATTCAAAGCTAACACATAAACCTCCTTATTCATTATTGTATATAGGGCATTCTCATAAAAAGAGATTACTCAATTTCACTGTAACAAACCAGTATTATTGTAATCTTCTATTTATAACAAACAGCCATTAATGGTGTTTTTATTGCTGTTTAGGCTTGCTGATATCAATCACTATGTGGCTGCTCTTTTAACTAAATTATATATTACGTGGGAATATAGATGCATTTTTTTCTATTACTATGCTGTTTTATTCTAAAACATCATTCAAATGTTGGCCAGTGTAAGGGACTGAAATAAAAGTACTAGATTCTGATGTTTAATTTGAATGGTTTTGTTCCTCAGTCTTCTTACATGACACATCACTAAGCTCTACTGAAATGTATCTTGTTCTATATTGAATGACCCCTTTTCTGTATAGCTGTTTTCTATCTCTGTGGCCCTCAGCATATACTGGTGCATGGGGTTGTTTCTCCCCCTGTGCAAAAATTTGCAATTCTCCTTGTTGAACCTCATGAGCTTCCTGTTGGACCATTTCTCCAACCTGTTGTGTTCCCCCTGGAGGGCAGCATGACCCTCTGGTGTATAAGCCACTTCTCCCAGTTTTGTGCTGTCTGCAAACTGGCTGAGCCTACACTTTGCCCTATCATCCAGGTCAATAAGGAAGAAGTTAAACAGGACTGGACCCAGTATACAGCCCGTGGGTAACTGCAGTTAGTTACTGGCCTCCAGCTAGGTTCTTTGCCATGGATCACCACCCTCCGGGCTCAGTTGTTCACCCAGCAATTTCACTCCAATGTGGGAGAGCTACCATGGACAGAGATCTGAAATACAGTCTTGAATCTCTCTCTAGAACTTCTTGCTGAGACTTCTTAATTAGGCTGAATTTTTTTTCCTTCTTGTTAAGGCTGTTTAGCTAGGTAATAAATAATTTTGGATTTGAAGTTAATTGCATGAAGTCAGTTTCTTTCCAACATGATTGAATTCAAGAAAAGATTTATCTTGAGTTAAGATTCGAATTTTGAAGATACTTGCCCCAAGATAGTCATAATTCATGCCTCTTTAAGTCTTTCTCTCACCATCTAATGGCTCACTGTTTGATACTCTTTACTTGTGACCACAGAGAGATGCTGGCACCTTGTCAAATTTTTCCCCATACTCACCTTATTTTCATCTTCTCTTCAAATGTTGCATGTTATTGCTATTTTTTTCCATTTTCTTTCATTCTCTCTATGCATCTTTCTGTCTTTATTGTCACTATTTGCATCTTGATTGTTCCTTAGATGCTTACCTTTTCTTAGTCCTCTAAGGTGTTTAGTAGTAAGACCCCTATCACAGACTATTTTGATGGGAATTTTCATGAGTACTTTTTAGCTGGCCTGTTCAGACAAGTATTTAAATTCTGTCTTGCCTTGTTTTTTGTGAAGTCATTCACACTAATATGAGACCAACATGGAAAACTTTTAGTACTTTACACCAGCTGTTCTATCTTCATAAGAATTGAACACTACTAGGGAAAAAAAAAACCCTCTGTTGCTTCTCCTATCTTCAGTTATTTAAATTTACTGAACAAACCACCAAATTTATACTGCATATAACCTTAAAATTCACTTGTAATGTGAAAATAATCTACATTGAGCCTTAGTCACTTACTTCTTTAAAGCAGAAATTGCAAAGTGCATTGATTTTGGGGAGTCATTTATAAAGAATTATATACTCACTGTTGTGGAAAAAAAAAATTCAAGTGATCAATTAAAGCTGATTACAAAATCATTGTAATATAGTATTAGTGTGCAGACAAATTAGAATAATCAATAGAAATATATATATGTATTTAAAAAAACCCTGAAAACCCATCTGTTAGACCAGAATGTATTACCTCCAAATTTTCTTACCTAAAAAGAAAGTTATTTCATGAAAATATATTACTGTAACATTTTATGCACAGACGTTTCAAGTTACTGATGAAAAAAAAATTTAAATGAAAGCAAAGTATAGTAGCACCACACATGAATAAATTCTTAATGTCAGTCCCGTTTCTACCGAATTTATGCTGTTTTGTAAAAAATCTGAGGAAAAAAAAAAGTGGTCCTTAATTCTGATCTATACTTCTCATAGTCTTCCAAATATGAGAATAAGCCTTGAAATAACTGCTTTCAATGTTGTTCTGGTATCTCCTGTTTTCTTCAGCCCGGACGGTGTTTTTGAACTGTCTCTGAATTTCAGTGTAAACATAAAAATGTCATAGCTTTAGACAGAATGAAAAATCATCTGTTTATTCCCACTCAGTTCTTTAGTATACAATTTCACAGGGAAATATGAGTCTCGGTGATGACAATGATTATTTCCCTTAACAGTAACTCCTTCTGCTCTCTAGGAAAAACTGTATGAATTTTGGAAGATCTTAGCAAAGCTCACCATAAGGCAAAATGCATGCAGTAGGAGCTAAAGGCTTACGTGGTCCATGTGTAATAAAATAAAGTTCTGACCTACCTTTAATGAATGCTGTTTTGACATAGTGGAGGAAAAGACTGAAGCTGTGACTGAAAAGACAAATAGAAGTGCACATGCACGTCCATATCTATTTAAAACACTTAATACAGACAGTACTTCTAATGCTATCTGACAACATTTTCATGTCTTTGATTTTTCCTATCTATATCTTTATGCAGTTAGAATCATAAAATTTGTGTTACTGTGGTCTGTGAGCTGAGAGTGAGAGAAAGGGACAAGCAAACATTCTCTGCTTTAATTGGTAATTTCTGCTAAACTCTCTGAAATCCTGAAATGGAAAATCAGGATGTATATATGCTATGTTCCCATTTATTGCAACTGCTGATTCAATAAGTGAACACGAAAATGATTGATTATCTGTCTAAATGCATGTTTCCTTCCTCTGTAAGTCAACTCGCTCAATTCCAGTAATTAATTGCATGGGTCACTGAAAATGAACTGGCTACAAAATGCTACTATTTTTAGTTGGTCATAGTTTGCATGATGTATAAATGTCAGAGATAAGGGCCTGATGGTGATTAATCAAATATATCAATAAATTTAGAAGTTTTTGAATATTCAGAATAAGTCCTGTAAGGTCATTTTTGTGAGGCCAAGCTACATGCAGTGTGCAATATCTGCATGAGTGTTATTTTCATTTGTTAGTTCTTAAGTCAGTTTGCAATGCGTAGATTAAGCAAAAGGTACAAGACAACACAGTATCAGGCATGTGAACATTTTGGAGCAGTGTACTTGGTGTGTGCATAGAGTGAATAAGAGAAGGGTAAAATATCACCTATGTCTCCAAGGGGAATATTATTTTATTTTAAAACAAAGATATTTTCTTCCAGCTGAACATGGATTCTGACATGGAAGTGAATCTTATGTCTTCCACTTTTTTATCTACTGCAGACTTAGTTAAAAAATAATCAAAAAGATTTTTTTCTAAAAAATCACTGAACTTGTGTAATGAAAGGAGTCTTGTGTAATCAAAGGAGTTCATTTGGGAAATTCTTTTTTCTTTTCTTTCTTTCTTCTTCTCTGACTTCTCTTTTCTCTTTTCTTTCCTCTGAATTTTGAACCTGAAACAGCATGAAAATTTACATAAACAAATCACTCTTTCTTTCTCTGACATTTAAGGAAAAAACCCAAAGAGGATCTCCTCTCATTTCCATTAAGTATACACTTAAAATTCTTTGTTTGAAAGTTATGTAACATTTAGAAACCAGGTCTCCCTGATGTATACATTTTTGATTCCTTATCAGCTATTTTCATTCTATCAGATCACAGGTCTGCAAAAACCCACCAAGATCATCAAATTCAGTATTGTGCTATTATAGACAATGTTGTACTGACATTTTTATGAGTCACTGAACTGGATCTTAAAATTAACTTTTGCAGAGCTTTTTTTTAACCTTTTTATTATTATTTTTATCCTAGTTGAGATACAACAGTAGGAAATCTTTCAGCTTAACAATGATCTGTTAAATATTACAGATTTTTGATTTTTACCGAAACTTCTAGCCTTGCTAGCAAAAAAGCTACAGGACCTGGTAACATGTATCCCAGGGTCTTGAGGGAATGGGCTGATGCTGTTGCAAAGCCACTTTTCATGTTGTTTGACAAGTCATGGCAGTCAGTCAAAGTCCCTGGTGATTGGAAGAAGGGAAACAACACTCCTAGTTCACAAGGGGAAGAAAGGAAGACCCAGAGAACTACAGACTGGAGAGCTTCACCTCTGTGCCTGGGAAGACCATGGAACAAATCCCCATGGAAGCAAGTTCTGCGTTGGGGCCAATGTTCTTTCATATCTTTATCAATGACACCGACAGTGAGATTGAGTGCACCCTCAGCAAGTTTGCAGATGACACCAAGTGGAGTGATAGTTGACAAATATATGGTTGAGAAAACAGAAGGAGGGGGATGCAATCTGGAGGTACCTGGACTAACTTGAGAAATGGGGCCACAAGAACTTTGTGAAGTTAAGAAGTCCAAGTACAAGGTGTTGCACTTGGGTCAGGGCAGTCCCAGACATGAATACAGACTATAAGAACTTGGTGGATGAAAATCTGATATGAGCCAACAGTGTGCACTTCTAGCCCAGAAAGCAAACCACGTTCTGGGCTGCATCAAAAGACGACTGCCAGCAGGTCAAGGGAGGTGCTTCTTCCCTTCTACTCTACCCTTGCGTGACCCCACCTGGAGTATTGTGTTCAGGTTTGGGGTTCTCAGCACAAGAAAGATGTGGGTCTGGTAGAAAAGATCCAAAGGAGAGCCATGGAAATGATCAGAGTCTGGACACCTCTCCTACTATAATAGGCTGAGAGAGCTGGGGTTGTTTAGCCTGGAGAAGGGTAAGAAGGGTCCAGGGAGACCTCATTGTGGCCTTTCAGTATTTAAAGGGGGCTTATAAAAAGGAGAGAAACTTTTTATATGGACAGACAGTGATAGGACAAGGAGGAATGGTTTTAAACAAAAAGAGGAGAAATTTAGATTAGAAGTCATGAAGAAAATCTTTACTGAGATGTAATAATGTGGATGCTCCATTCCTGTAAGCGTTCAAGGCCAGATTTGATGGGGCCTTGAACAACCTGATCTAGTGAGTGGCATGCCTGCCTATGTCTGGGGGGTTGGAATTAGATGATCTTTATGGTCTCTTCCAACCCAAGCCACTCTATGATTCTATGAAGAAGGATGGTAGAATGTCTCTGTGTAATTACCTTGCAGTTTTGCATTGTTAAAGTAGATGTACAATAAAACCTCTATGTGAATAATATAGCAGTAGCAGGAAGCTCAAGACTGATGACATTGTGGCTGTGGCAACAAAAAGATAATTTACTAGTAAAAATACTGATGTTATTGTTGTTTCTCCTTTTTTTTTTTTTAATTACTTTCTTAATTGTATATGCCAGGTGTTGAAGGTTTCAGTGGATTTTATATAGATATTATAAGTATAGAAGGATTTTGACCACTATACATCTGAATAACAATCAGACAGCATCTTGCATTTATTTTATTAAATATTAATTGTGTTCTGAAAGTTGGACATGCCTTTTACAGTTCTCAACTTGGAGAATATTTAACGCAAAAAATGCCCTCGAAGTCAACAGGATTTTTTTTGGTATCATAAAGTAAGTAATAGAAACAAAAAGGACAATCTTGTCCATTAACCAAAGCACTCAGGAAAATCAGTACTGCACCTTTTGTGGAGCTTTCTTCCATAAAAAATGGCTTCCTTACCAATGTCTTCTCTCTCTGTGAGTCAAACCCCGCTTAACTCAAACCACAGTAGCTGTAAGGTGATTCTCCTTTGTACTCGCAGTGTATTTATTGTCCATTTTCTCTTTTTTGCCTAGAGAAATACACAACCTCAAGTGAGGTGTCATGACCTGCTTAAAATACATGAAAATTAGAATGGAACTGAAAAATCACAGTATTCTAGGTGAAGAGATATAGATATGTCTGATAGAAGCCTGTATCAGCCAGAGCAAAGAGATGGTTTTGTCTATGTTTGTGTATTCCTCAAAGTAGATGTAAAAAGAAAAAAAAAAAAAAAAAAAGAGAGGGTTACACAAATGACAATTTTTAGCAGAATGTAAACAAGACAAGTTTTTAAGGCTAGAAAATCCACTCACTGGTCAGAGGGAATAAAAATATAATAATTTATGTGAGAAAGTCTATCTTTTCTCCTAAAAACCTTGCAGGAAGGTTTCAGTATGCTGAGTAGCTTTCAAGGTTACAATAAGCCTTATGCAGCTCCTTTTAATTCCTACATAGCTTTAGTCTCCTTTGAGACCTAGCTGCCTATTCCCTACTCCTCAGTGTCTCACTATGACAATCTCTTCTATGTTTGCTTCATCCAGTCTTATCTTTCTAGTCTGTGTCCCAAGGGAACGACCCCTTTCTTCTTGTAAAGTGTCTTATCTGACCTATTCCTTGTAGAAGGTTGTCTTTATAAAAGAAATATGGATCCTGCCCATATTCACAGCCAAATAAGAAATTATAAGAAGGAGAGTAAGCTTAGAGAAACATCCTTTCTCCTGACATAAGAGTTTAGCATTTTGGTCTGTAACTCCCCATGGGTTCTCTGCTCTGGCAGTTAAGACAAGTAAGTAAGCATTAGAATTTCTATTAGAATCATA
The DNA here is from genome assembly GCA_035583185.1 of Anabacerthia variegaticeps. NCBI lineage: Eukaryota > Metazoa > Chordata > Aves > Passeriformes > Furnariidae > Anabacerthia > Anabacerthia variegaticeps. Next base: position 70,756,815 of record JAWWEW010000078.1, on the reverse strand, counting down.
TAGATCATATGGAAAGCAACACTCCTGTCTCCTTTGATGGAGTAATATAACTATAAGAGTAGTCACCCAAGTGAGACAGAGCTGGATTAAATTTTCTGAGAGAATTTTGTATTTCTTTTTCCCTCAATTTAAATGCTCTGCCAGAACGCAAAGGTTTTGGTGGAACAAAATTATCCCTTAAAATTATTCTGTTTTCAGGATAATAAATATTCATTAAGTCAGAGAATACTTGGGAAGGTTCATGCTTCAAGGTTTAATTCTAACCAAATGCACAGGCTTGAAGAGCCATCTGAATCCATGGTAAGGCAATTACCAAGCACTAAAATTTTCATGGCTCCTTCCTACTCCGTGGGAAAATGTTGCACACATGTGATTATCACTTTTTCTCTGAAATATCTTCTGGGGGCTGTTTACTATAAGAGGAACGCCCCATTTGTGTGTAGAAGTCAGCCTAGGCAGTTCTAGTCATGACTTGAAAGAGACAGGTTCCTGTGAACTTTTTGATAAGTAATGGTAATTCGTATGGGTAGTAGGTGGTTAAAAAATTCTGACTGTTTGAAAGGAGAATCGACAAAGACAGTTTGATGATACTTAGGTTTTTCTGAGTTCTTTTATGGATCCTGCCTAAATATGGTTACTTGAATTACCATAACTTTTCATATCAGCCCGGGCTGTGACTGAGCTATTTGAGTGTGTGTGTAGGGGGGTGTTTTATTTTTCCCTCCTTCATTCATCAAGTCTATAAATAATTAACTTAAACACTCCAAAATTAGTGCATGAATTTTATGATTCTGGCCCCAGATGTGACAAAAAAAAGAAATTTTGCTTTGTCAGAAAGCATCTGTTGTGATTAAAAAAAAAAAAAAAAAAAAAGAAGTAAAACCCAAATCCTATGGTAGTTAAGCAGGGTTAGATAGAGATGCATGACTGGGCACTTTAAGATCAGATTTATTCTGTCATTAAAGAAAAACAACTACTGATAATCCTGCAAGTGAAAATGTTTTAGGATAAATCTTTGGTTAGATACTGTATATGGGTGCTGTTGATATTAATGCTGCTTCTGATGAGCCATGCACCTTTTGTCTTAATCTGAGTATGACTGCCACTTCAAAAAAGGGCCAAATGGGAAAAACTGTACTTCTTATGAGTCTCACCTCCTGAACCAATCAGTCATATGCAATGTAAGTGCATATATATATATATATATTTCATTAAATTCAAGTGGAATTATGGAACTAGCTATAATTCTGCAAAAGATAAAACTACAATTACTATGAACAACTCCTACACAATGCAGCTCTCCTCCTATGTCCTAGTCCATGCCACTAACAGAATTATACCTCAAGATCATTGTGTATCATGAATTCTATTCCCCTGTGACATTTAAACTAAGATGCAAGAAGTGACTGCTTTCTTGGCCAAGATACTTTTGTTTGCTACATCATCTGCAATATGTTAACATCATCTGTAATATGTTAACAAAGCATTTTCAAAGGATAAAGCTCTTCATTATTTTAGACACTGAAACTCATAAAAACCATTGAAAGTAGTCCTTAGTCCATATGCATATCTTCTGAAAAACACCCTAACCAATAATAATGAATCAATTTCTGAAAGTGACAATATTGCAAAAATTAACCTCTTGCTAATATTATCTTCATTGTTCCTTTTCTTTCATTACCTCTTGCTGTCAAAACTCTCTGATAATTTTTTTTTTTTTTGAGATCAACATTGAATTTGGCAAATACATTTAAGTTGTTATAGAGTTTTTTCACTATGCCATTAAAAAAGGAAGGAAAGGAACGAAAGGGGAAGGAAAGGGGAAGGAAAGGGGAAGGAAAGGGAGGAAGGAAGGGAGGAAGGGAGGAAGGGAGAAAGAAAGAGAGAAAGAGAGAAAGAAAAGAAAAGAAAAGAAAAGAAAAGAAAAGAAAAGAAAAGAAAAGAAAAGAAAAGAAAAGAAAAGAAAAGA
>JAWWEW010000078.1:70741596-70754746 GCA_035583185.1 Anabacerthia variegaticeps | reverse complement strand
GAAAAGAAAAGAAAAGAAAAGAAAAGAAAAGAAAAGAAAAGAAAAGAAAAGAAAAGAAAAGAAAAGAAAAGAAAAACTCCTGGTGGTGAATTAACAATTTGTTTCAGAAGATAATTACAAAGGGAATAGTTCCAGACACTAACTGTATCCATACACTCAGGGATTTGTGAGCTACAGGTATGAAATCTGTCTGTGTTCTCTGTGCTTCAAGAGTTCAAGCCTAGTAACACAGATTGCCTTTCATCCAAGCAGATAAAAAGGAAAATATAATGTTTTAAAAAGTTTTTATGTTTTTAAACATAAAAAATTACTATTAATAATGAATGCATTTTTTCCCTATTTTCTTTTTCTGATTTTTCCTTAATTGATTAATAGAGTCAGTAAAAAGAGTTATCTGCTCAAGTTTTTCTTAGATACACAGGCATTTGAGGATAGAAAATTATGGTGCTTTGCTTTGTTTGCCCTGAAAGGTAAAGAAATGGAAAACATGCTGCTGGCAAGCCATAGTCTTGGGAAACTGTTATCTAGTGGTGACCAAGGCTGGATTCTTGTTTAAGTCTTCTCAAGGAAGTGTGTGTATGTGTGCATGTGTCTGCATTTTCTCAATTCAGTGGCAAGAACAGGAAACTGAATAAATTAATACATTTCTACAATCTCAAAATCAAGCTTTAGCAATCGTTTCCACTGAAGTAAAGCACTTGGTTTGAATCAAGACATACTTAATTTGCTTAAAAATTAAATCAGCTCTATTTTTGAATGATTTTTTTAATCACGGGAAAATGTAGAAACAAAGCCAGTGTTTTAAAGGAAGACTCACTTGTCAATCCAAAGGTAAAAGAAGGTAGCTTTCCTTCCTCCTCAAGTGCCCCAAACACATTGCTAGGGCAACCATTTAGACCACAGGACATATTTAAATATCTAACCTCTTTGTAGTTTAGAGGAGGGAATTGAAACAAAGCCTTCCTTCCACAGAAAAGGGAGTGCCTTATGCAACTCCAGAGAGTCCCTTTTCCACAAGTGTTTTGTCCACCCACCACTATGTTTTACTCCACAAATAAGCTGTCCATCTGGGGCCAGCTGTCTGAAGACAGCATATTGTCTATGCTTTGCCAAGTAGAAACCAAATGTTACAGCCATTATGGCCAATTATCTTTACTTCCTCTGTGAATGTGTCACAGTCTTATCAATCCTTTCTAAGTTACACTTCTAGATAAATGAGACAAGGAAATTATTAAAAATTATACATGCCATTATCTGTTAGAAAAAAATAATAAAAAAAATTAAGTTGGTCCTGTGCCCAGGGAGCCCAACACACAGGAGTTGGGGAGATGTATCCAGGACCAAAAGCCTCAATATATCTATGCATCCCTTGTGCTCCACACAGAGTCCTGCCTTATTTGAGGACATAGTGGTCCTGTGCTCCCTGAGGCCTCTGACGTTACAACACCTTGCTTCTCTATGCACATGAGTGCAAATTGTTTGCCATTCTGGAATATCGCAAATGTAGTCCTACTGGAAATAATATGTCTAATCATTTCTGATTTTGTAGTTTACACTAGCTTCTCACAAACAAGGAATGTTTCTGTCAGAAATTTCATTCACTTCTTCATGTTAAACCTCATTCACATAAATTGTAAAATCAGAATTGTAGAATGGTTTGGGTTGAAAGGGACCTTACAGACCATGGGCAGGGACACCTTCCATTAGAGCAGGATGCATTCAGTCTTTCCTTCTGTACTAGCATCCCCTGTGGAGTCTTTCAGGATGCAGCTACTTTTGTTGTTGTTGTTGTGTTGATTATGCATTTCACCCTACAAAAACTTGATGAAGTCTAAGTTGGAATATTTTTTTAAACTTTGTGTCTGCCCCTCAAGGAATAGACTTCTCCAGACTTTAGAAGAAGTCTCCAAATGTTTCTGTTTTAATGGCTTAGAAAATTTACAAGCAGTTTTTGAAAAGCTTTAGGCTCATTCATACATATCTGCTGGTTATAGAAATGTGAGTTTGAAGAAATTTATTGTTTTCATTTTATCATCTGTTCCTTTGGCTGCAAATCCTAAGAATTATCATCATTAACAGGAATGATAAACAAAACAATTGCCTAGCAAAACCTCCAAAGAAAGGAGGTAAGGTTTAAAAAAGAAAGCATGAGATTAATCTAAAATTTATTAGTTGCATCAGACAATTCATCAGAGCTGCTTGTATCTATCCTAACATCACACAGTGATGTTGACTTAACTAGTATTATCAGTATTTTTTTTAAAAAAATTGTATTTTTAAATGCAGTTTACTGCAATTTTGAAATAATGTAATAAATACCACAAAAGAAAAAATAGTTATATTTATGTATAATGATCAAGCTTCTCCAAACTATTTAACTTCCTAGTGGTAAGTAGTCACCTCTTAGCTTATCTAGTTATAATCATATAAAAAACTTCAGGGCTAGCACATAGGCTAGCTAAAAATAAGAGCAATGTTTAAAAAGAAAACAAATCTGACAAAACTATTGTTATAACATATGAAAAATTGTGGAATATTACAAATTACTGAAAAATACATTAATTATATTGAATGTTGAACAAATGCTAAAACAAATATGGTGCCACTGATCATTTGCAATTTGATTTAGGTGAGATCTGTTGATTCATAGCTTATTAGTATGTTATGTATATAAAGAACTAGCTGGGTGCATTTGTTTATTTGTCAGAGAAGCTTACACATGCACATAGTTGTATGAATAGGTTGCAAGAGCACCTTGCCATTTGCTAAACACCATAATTAAGAACCTGTAAGCTCCCAAGGATTATCTTTAGGACTATCTTAAGAAACAAAATGTAATTGGATTTTTTTTTTTTCATTTTGATATGGGTGTAATCCACATTAAAAGCTGATGTTCTTGACAAAAAAATATTATTAGCTTTTGTGAAATAAAATATGGCATCATAATAGGATGGGACAGAATTATTAATGACTATAACTCTCTAATATTTGTGATTTTATATTTTTGTAATCGTAATGACAAATTTTTAACAGCACTGTCTCAGATTTAAATGCATACCTTCTGTTTGGTTCATCTGGAGTTTTTTTTGTAGAAGTATATTTATGTCTCTCCTCAGTCATCACTGTCTGCATCTGAGCACTGGACCTTCAGCTTTATAGCATAAATCTCTTCCACGAAAGCTCCACTGTTACAATTATCACAGATGGTAACAGAAATAAGTGGTTATCTCCGTGGACCAGGCGCTTGAGAGAGATACATAGCACAACACATCAGTGGATTACATATTTATGAGTAAACATATTTCACAAAGAACATAGATGACTACTTAAATGGAGAGCCTTTCTTGAAGGCAGCATGTCTAACTGATTGAAAACCAAACTGTGGATCCATCATGTTACTCATTACAACAGCCTCTCTTTTAAGGGGAACGAGTTCTAGCTTATAAAAGCATTGAAATGTACAACAAATAAAAAATACCTGGGAAATGTGATCCTTAATTTTTGTCCTTTAATGCTGCAAGCTTTTAAATTTGTTGTTGGGTTTTATTGGTTGATGGGTTTGTTTGTTTCCTCCTACCTCCACCTTATCTACTTACAACAAAGGACATGTGTAAAGGATTCAGGTACATTTGTAGTAACACAGTTATTTCAGCAAGTGTTGTCTTTCACTTGAAAAGAGGTTCAGTCAGAAAAAAATGGAGTAGACGTTCTCATATGCATGTGAAATACTCTTAAAATTTTCTTTCTATCATTCTTCAACTGTTGTGAAGTAGAAGGTGATAAGGTTTCAGGGAACAGATTTCAGAAAAGGTATTTCCCAAAAAAACCCTGACCATTTTAACTAAACTCAGATGCCAGTTCCTTATTATTTCTGTGTTAGATAGTGACAAGCAGTGTGGGAAAAAATATTTTTTAATCCAAAAATTAATTTCATAGAAAAGGAAATGCCAGATGAAAATGTGCATGCAAAAGAGCTTTTGTTTGCTCATTAATAGCAAGCTACAACTGGTATCTTCCACAAGTAGCTCAATATGGAAGTGTAGTATCATTTGGCAAGTTCTTGTGCCTATCTTACCTAATATGTTTCCTCTGGAAGAGAAAATAACTTATTTCTTTCTTTTTTTTTTTTTTTCTTTTAATATGTGGAAAACAATGATTTGGCACAAAAACAGTGTGTAAAACATGGTTGTTTCAGTTCTGGTCTCCCTAAAAACAAGAGTCAGGGAAGATAAATATGTTCTATGGCTTAAACCTAGAGAATGATCACCCACTATAATTTGCCGAGATCTTAAAATAGTTTATGTTATTGTGTAACAGTTACCTCTAGATCATGCAAAATATATTATGCTGGTGTGCTTTGTTGTTATGGGTTGAAGTCTTAATACCTGAACTGGTGTTGCCAACATACATTGGGAAGACAGGTGTAGCAATGACTGTATCACCATCTCATAATTTCCCATTCCTTCATTTCACCTGATGTCTAGCAACACTTGAGGTGGTTTATGGCATCTTCTTAGCCTTCCTTAGTGGAAGGCTTTAGGGGCTGTGGACATGTAATGCAAGACTGAAGCCTTGTGCTTGTGTGTTTCTTTTGTTTACTTCCCCTTACACAAAGGCAAGAGAGCATATGGATTTAGCATTAGTGGTTTCTCACTGGCCTTTTGAGAGCAGCAAACAGATTCTTGCACTGCTCTGGGAGTGGCTAGGTAACAGTGCATGACAGAATTTGAAGTCCCATATTTTCATTACACTCATATAGTTTAGTAAGAATTTACACTGAAAATCCAAAATGTGAAACACCTCAAGCCAGGATATAAAACAGCCGAAATGATTATATATTTGATTAAGGTGATGGAGATATACTGTTCCATGTCATCTCAGAATCTTGTTTTATCTCTTACAAGTTTCAGCCTTTTACCTGTGAAGCAGGTATTTCCCTGCAGCTCATGGAGAGAACCATTTTGGAGCAGATATCCACACTCCAGCCTCGAGAGGACTCCACACATAAACAGGTAGATTTGCTCTAAAGGAAGCCATAACCTGTGGAAAGAACTCACACTGAAGCAGGGGGAAAGTGTGAGGAGGAAGGAACGGCAGAAATGAACAGTTATGAACTGATCACAACTTCTATTTCCCATCCAACTGGGCTACTGAGGGTGGAGAGGGTGAGGTGGGAGGTGGGGTAGTTAGGAAAGAAAGAGGGAAGCTGAGCCTGGGAAGAAGGGTGCATGGGAATATAGACAAATAAGTGATTTAGTTTTGTTCAAGGATAGCTGCTGACATTGATGACTGTTTTTGTGCCAGTGAATAAATACAAAAGAACAGTCAGCAACAATAATAATATAAGAATTAACCTAAGGAATATAAAGACATTATAAAGGACAAAACCCTGTAAAATGCAATACCATGTACTTGGGTAGTATGTGATGATTCATCTTCATCATAATTCATGTAATCATGAAATATATAGAAAATTAAAAGCACAAAGGTCATCCAGTATTATTTTTTTTTCCCTTGGTACTTTTATCATTAGGGTTGTAAAACTATGTATGTAAGCTATCTATCTCTGCAACTCCTTTAATCGTGTATTCCAATAGATCATTGCTAGCATGATGCTTAATTCATTTACCTTTGGCTCCTCTGCTTACATTCATTTGCCTTTGGTTCTTCTGCTCCATTGCCAGTAAATCACCTTTGAAATTTACTTTTATTTCAATTTTCCATTATAAGAGACATTTTTTTTTCCTCTTCACAAGAATCCTTGTTGATATTAAGCCTTATTTTGCTTCAAAGAAACAAATACAATGCCCATTACTTAAGTTAAAATGGTAAAATACCATCTGGACAGTCTGAAACAAAACATTAGTGAATGACAACTGAGCAAGACAGATGCATTTGTGGCTGTGTTTAAAAGAAGTAGAATCCAAAGACATAGGCCAGATATTTCTCTGAGGGCTTCTTTATAATGATATAAAAAAATCAGAACAATTATTACAGTAATTCAGATCAAAATACTTTCCAGGATTCCAGGAAGTTTACATAAACTGCATTAGTAGATGCAACTAAAATTCAAAAGGCTACTATCCACTCTTCAGTTCCATCATAATCGCCCTCACTCAAAACTCTTACAAAATGCAAACACATACTCTGCAAGTGCTTAATGCTTATTTTGTTCTCATTCAGACTTCACAGACACTGAAACAATAGAATTCTGTCTTCCTGTCTTTGCAGCATAAATAAATAAATATAACATTTTTGAGTCCGAAAGTCCCAAAATGTTGCTCAACAAGAGTCGATCAACATCCATTACCTTATCAGTATGTGTGTCTGGCATGGAAGGCATGGCATGGTTTGCCTTAGTTTTCTTTCTCTCTATTCTTTCCCTATACCCTAAGATAACCACTCCCACTTCAGTACAGCAATACAATATAGCAAAAGGGTCAGATTTTGGAATGACTTGGTCAATTGCTCTGCAGAGTTTTTAATTTTTTTTTTTTGTAGTTTACTGTAGGGAAAAACAATAATGCAAATCTCAACAATTACATTCACATCTCATCACAATTTTTATGATCTCAGAGAGTGCATTTCCTGGTTCTTCAAAATAGCTTCTGGATGCTGGAGAAAGGAAAAGGAAAAAAAAATTAAAAAATCCTGAATAAGAAAATTGCTGAGATTTGATAAATACACCAAACAGAATGTATGAAATAGCTGAGTCTTACTTGCAATTTACTTTTCACAACATAGTGATATAGCTATTCAATGATAAAAAAGATATTTCTATAACACAAAACATTATACCATCAACTGTCAGCCAAAAGCTTAAGGACTTTTTTGTTTCTTTTTTAGAAAGTATTCTGAATGGCAAGTAGCTTTGGGTATACCTGATGATTCCCATTTTAATACTGGGACTGAAAAAAAGAGAAATACTTCAAATTAATAGGGTTATCTCACAATCTTTCTTCTTTCTATTTCAAATTCCACGTGTTAGAAAATCCAACCCGAAAAAGCTGCACCCAATTGCTGTTGTGCATTATATGTTGATATAGGTCTTTTTCTCCAACTCAGATGAAACTACTAAAAAAAAGTGAGGCCTCGTCCTTGCCTACATTACGTGGACCAAAAAGGAAAAAAAAGCCAACCAACCAACCAAATAACCAGAAAAAAACCACAGATAGTATAGGCTTGCTTAATCTGTAAGTCTCACTGTTGTTATGACAAAAAATTTATCTGACAAACTTTTCTTTTCATTAAACCAATGGCTGACCTTCATGTTGCTGAAAGTGAATTTTAAGTAACAGTTCCTGGGAACATACAGGAAAAAGCCCAAGGAATAAAGAAAAAAATAACAATGGACACACATCCATTTTTCTTTATAAGCCTGTATCTTTTGTACTGCCCATGTGGGGTTTAGCCACTCCATAACTGGCCCTCTAAAAGCTGTAAATTGAAAGCACTAACACCACAGATGCTCTCTTATCAGTGAGCAGATAAGGAAAGAATCAACTCTTTTCACTTACCTCATTATCATGTTCATCTGCGTCTGAAATCTCTCTGAACTGGTTTTGTTCAAGATCAAGATTCATAGAAATATACTTTTCTTCTTATAAAAATATAATTTTCTTCTTACCTCTGATATCCAGTATGTTTTATTTAGCTTATGAGTTGTTATTATTAGGTCTCCCTGGTTAGGAATTGTAGGCAAAATGCTTTGTCAACGAATCATAGAATGTTAAGAGGTTAGAATGGACCTTGAAGATAGTCTAGTCTCAAACCCTCTATGCCATGGGCAGGGACACCTCCCAGTAGACCAGGTTGCTTGTGGCCATATCCAATCTGACTTTGAACACTGCCAAGGTTGGTACATCCATAACTTCTCTGAACAACCTGTTCTGGTGCCTCACCATCCTCTCAGTAAAGAATTTCTTCCTAACATAAATCTAAACCTACCCTCTCAGTAAAGAATTTCTTCCTAACATAAATGTAAACCTACCCTCTTTCAGTTGTAAGCCTTACCCCCTGTCCTAAGACTACAGTTTCTCATGAGGAGTCCCTCTTCAGCTTTCCTATATGTCCTTTTCAGATACTGAAGGATTGCTATGAGGTCTCACACAACCTTCTCTTCTCCCTGGTGAACAGCCACAACATTTTCAGCCTGTCTTCATAGGAGAGGTATCTAGTCCCCTTATCAACCTTGTGGCCCTCCTCTGGACTTGCTCCAACAGTTCCATGTCCATTATATGTTGGAGGGACAGAGTCATCCCATTTTTCATTTCTTATTGAATAAACAAGGACGTGGAAGAAAGACATGTTCTGTATATCTGTGATGGTTTAGCTTTACAAATTTTAAATAAAACCCAAAGACCAACTGTAAAGTAAGATTACTCATTATTCTATGTATAAAATTAATACAAAAGAATCACGTTCACTAAAAAAAAAATAAAAAATCACCCTAGAAAAACCCAAACAAAACCCTACCCCCTAACTAGTATCATCCTTCTCTCACCATAGGAACCACTGAATGCAAATATAGCCATAAATACAAGACCGAATGCATTACTTCTTTTTTTTTTTTTCCTCAGCATGTTTTCTGTATCTTGACTTCTTTTCTTTCTAGTCAGTCTCTTTTCTTTCTCCTTCTCTCTTCACTGAGGTAGAATCTTATGTAGGCTTTCTTGGTTTGATTGCTCTGATCTTTCCACCTGTCTGGGATTGTCGCCTTTCCTCCCAGAGCCATTGCAGAGCATGCTCAGACAGTAGTTTCTGTCTATGAGCTTTTTTCCCATAATCTCCAGTCTCTAATGGCAACTAGTACCTTCTCAAGCATCAGATGAAGAAATTATTTTAAGTGGGGGAACAGTATTTTACTCCTCCCTGGGGCATGATTGCTATGATTAGCTAGGTCTACCTGAATGCTCAAGTGCATGAAGCATCTGTTGCCTGAAAAGAAGGCGGGGGGGGGGGAGAAGAGAAAAGAAAAGAAGAAAACAACAGAGAAACAGAGAAAGCTGTTCAACCCTGGCTGCCCCTTGGTAAAGCAGCAAAAGTTGTGAACAGCTTTGTAAATATCAACCTGAGGTGTGTAAGTATCTCATTCTCTGTTCACATACCACTACATGAGGTTTGAAATCAGGTGTAGAGAATTTTTACAACCAAATGGGTGGGTGGGTGTGATGTGTGTGTGTGTGTAGGAGTCTCTCTCTGTCTAAGATGATTTGTAAAGTAGAATAGCTAGCTGTTCTGTAGACATGAGACATAGGTACAGACATTTTGTATGAAAGTCTGAACAATCCATTTAGCAACTGGTTTATTTGTAAATAGATAAATAGTATTATATAGGTTTTCTTTAGTAATATAATGGAAACAGAGAATATCTCTAAGCATGTACTTCTAATATATATTTTGTTCTAAATGCATAAATTATATTATTCTATACAATACATAAAGGAGCAGCTGCAGTTAGTGCTGGTGTGGCATGAAATTTAACAAGAACAAATGCCAGATTCTGCACCTGGAACAGAATAATGTTGAATACAAGTATATATCTGGAGAGGAGTGTCTGAGAGCAGCCTTGCAGAAAGGGATCTGGGGGTGCTGGTCAGCAGCAGCTCAGTGTGAGCCAGGACTGTGCCATGGCACTCAAGAGGGAAAAATGGGTTCTGGTGTATGAAACACAGCATCACCAGCCAGCCAAAAGAGAGGATTATGCCACCGCATTCAGTGTTGATGTGGCCTCACTTTCACTACTCTGTGCAGCTTTGTGCTCCATGGTTTAAGAAGGATGTGACAACCCTTGAATGCAACCAAATGGGTGAATCCTAAATGACCTTATCTTATTGTATAAATTCACTTAATTAGCACATAAAAAAAAGGTGCAACTGAAAATGTTATGGTTGGCAAAAACTCTGGTACAAGTCCATTATGTTGTGACTGCATAGGTTCAAAATTATAAAGAACATTTTTCAAAGAGTTTCAAGTATGTTGTTCATTTCAAGCATCATGGAATTTATTTTCTCTTTTATCACATTAAATTCTGACAGCATCTTAATGTCAACCTTTTACCCCTGAGATCAAACTTTTTCTTCTGAATGAGTCTCAGTTACTAATTTGGTCAAGGTTGGAATCCAACTTGGCTCCTTTGGCACAAATGAAGAATAAATTAAGGCAGAAAGCTGCAAAGTGCTGCTGTGTATAAAAGAACCTCTGATGAGGAAGAAATCATAATTTTATTGTAAGTGATTTTAATCATGGCTAAATAATGCTGGACCACCAGAATATTTGTTTAATTGAATAGAGACATAGAATGTAGCAGAGGTAATTTGTCAGGCTAAGGAAATTTAAGTGTGATTCAATTTTCTTCACACACAAAAATCTAACCTCCATCCTCTGCAGAGAGTGTTAAGCACATTATTTATCCTCTTGACATTAGTGTTAGCTGTATTATCATGTGAACTAAAGCAATAAGTGTACTGTTTAGATCATTCCACAGGAAGAAGTTGGGCTGCACAAGGATGCTGATTCTTACTTTTAGTTTTCTTTGTCTTTCATGGATACTCCCCAGTCAAAGGCAAAATTTGTTTTCTTGTGTTAGATTATTATTGAACTAATCTTTGTAAAGTATGAAAATCACAATTATGGAATCCAAAGCTAAAATAATCTAAATAACTTTAGAAATACATTTGATACCCCACATTTTTAGAGGTCTAGAACTGGATTACCTTTCTGACTTGGTCTGCAAAAGTGATCAAAGTGTTTCTGAAGTTTAAATGGGTTCTCACTCTCTAAAATTTCCTCAAAAGGATCATAGTAAATGCTAAAAGTTATCTGTAACAGCATGATCATTTTGACATACCCAGTCAAGAGATTAAAACCCAAATATCACTGAACTAAATTCTTCAGATCTAGAAGTAGCCCTTGCTGATTACGGTTGAAACATTTGTCTAAACACAGGGTGAAAAAAGCATGTACTACAAGGATAACAACCACAGATTATAGCACTGTCAATCTGGTACTCCATGAGAGCAATATGAACACCCAAAACCAAATTCAGTGCTGGCATTTGTTCCCTCACCAATTTCAGTGGTAACTGTATTTCCATGTTTGTTTTGTTGTTTGTTTTGTTTTTTTGTTTTTTTTTTCTCCACGGAGGAAAATAACTATAACCTAAGGGCCTAAGCAATGCAGAAACAGTTATTTAAGTATTCTAGTCTTACAGATGAATGCGTATAAGGGAAGAAGCAAACTGTAGTGGTCATACTCACATGCCTCTAAATGTATAAGAGGAGTTAGCTTTTTCTCTTTCCTCTTTGGGAAGACTTCAATCCAAGGTTTTGCTTAATTAGTTCTACCCCAGCCTTATCAGTTCTTCACAGCCAATACTGCACCAAAGGTAGCAATTACCTTTTGAGAAGAAGGAAGTTGCAGTATAAGAAAGCTTTTAAAACAAAATTATTCATAACTTCCAAGTTTTAACACGGATTCCAAACAAAAAATCCTTCATCACTTTATCTTCTTGCTTTACCCTCTTTCATCCAGTTCAGTTTAAGAGTAAGAATACTGGTACAGAAGTAGGATCTCACACCTTTGCTGTCTTTACAGTCCTCTGAACAGTTCTGCAAAATATATGATACAGAATGATTTTTACTCTAGAGGCAATCATACAAATATTTTCCTCTTTTGATCACTGCAAAATTTTAATGTCAGTACTACATTTGGCTACTCTAAATCAATGTGGACATTGTAAAGAATATAATTTGGCCCATTATCTGTACACGTTTTATGCCTTTTTTCACAATGCTTAGTAAAAGGATCTTAGTACTCCAAGGACTTGCTAAATAGACTGACAAAACAAGGATTAGACCTATCTATTGTATTGGTTTGCTTCTAGTTTCAGTGCTAAAATAGCCAATATTCAGGTCTAATAAATATAAGGAACAAAACAAAACAAAACAAAAGACATGAAAAATACACAGATAAAACATGAGAGGGGTAAAAAAAGAGTGCTATGCATGCTTTAAAAAATTTAATTTGTTTTCACCGTTTATAGCACTGTGGAAAAAGGGAGTTCTGTCTGAAAGAACAGAAGGTGTTATTATGTGAAGGATCAGGACTGAACTCTTGGGTTTAGGGAGAAGCCTAGAACATGACACCAAAGTGCTTTTAGAAGGATTTGAATATTTAAGTCATAACTGACTTATATTGGATACAGAAGGTGAAAGTCTTCAGGGCAGAGGATAAGGAATTACAAAGAGAGAAAGAAAGTGAACTAGAGGCAAAGGAGGGAGTAGTTGAAGTATTAAGAAGAAAGGAGTGAAGTACATGATAGGCATGTCAGTGCCCTTGTTATGCCTCAGTTATTTCCTGAATGACTACTCCTTCCTGAAAACACAAATTAAATGGAAAGGCTAGATTTTGGAGATGTTCTAAAGGGAAAATGACAGGATTTAGTAACAGCCTGAGTGTGCGAGATAAAGGACAGAAAACTGCCTAGTCTAATAATAAGTTACCTGTTTAGGGAATAAGAGGGATTACAGGCTTATGTGCAATGATGGGAAAGGATGCCAAGGTGAGGACACATGTACAATGTTTATTTCTTCCACCCCTCTAAAAGGTCTACATTTCTGCTATAAAGACATGAAAAAATCCACAGTGGTTTTCAGAAATGAAATTAAATGTGTCAAGCATTGAACAAATACAAAATTTAAGGTGAGATAGGATATCCATAAGTTACATCTGGAAATCATTTTTTGGTTGTTTATACATAAACTGTCAAGAGTAGGAGTTCTAAAAATACCCGATAAGAGATATTAATAGCTGTCAGAAATATTTCCTTTACAATGCAAGATCAGTTACAATGTGTTGATAAAAGCAACTTAAATGTGTCTAAAAATAAACAGTGGAGAAACAGTGACATAAGCATATAACTATTTTAAACACCATGAAAGCAGAATTCCTTTTCTTCCCTGATTTCAGTTTCATAATTTCCCACCCTTTCCATGTAACAAATGTAGTAAAATTGTATTGGTGATGACAGGAGAGAACTCTGGATCTGAAATAGAAAAGAAAGTACTTACAGCAATATTCCCTTCCCTTCCCTTCCCTTCCCTTCCCTTCCCTTCCCTTCCCTTCCCTTCCCTTCCCTTCCCTTCCCTTC
>JAWWEW010000078.1:70730124-70741535 GCA_035583185.1 Anabacerthia variegaticeps | reverse complement strand
TTCTTTCTTTCTTTCTTTCTTTCTTTCTTTCTTTCTTTCTTCCTTTCTTTCTTTCTTCCTTTCTTTCTTTCTTCCTTTCTCTCTTTCTTTCTCTCTTTCTTCTTTCTTTCTTTCTTTCTTTCTCTCTTTCTTTCTTTCTCTCTTTCTTTTTTGTTTATTTTAGCCTTTTATATTTCCTATTCTGTGTTATTAATTGGATCAAGTCAGATTTAATCCCACTGAGACTGCAGCTCTAGTGTCAACACCATATAAGCTATTAAATCCCTCTGAAATCTTCAATTCTTTTGCAAGTGGCAGAGAGTTCTTCCAGGGGGCCTCACTCTGCAAAGTGTGTACTGGATTTTGATCAGAGTTGTTTTCTTGCTTTCTGTAAAGTCTTATGCATGCATGTTAGATGTGTATATGTTGTATGTGCACAAATAGTCCTGCAGGGAGAGGGAGGTTTCACCACTGACTATATGTACCATGATGAACAATGCCATGTTTTTCACTCTTATACCAAACGACCATTGCTAAAACTCCAGGGGAATATTAATTCATTTCAATGCCTCATTAAAGACAATAATCATCTTTCAGGTTAGTATTTAAAGACAGTTCAGAATTTAAAATAAATTTTAATCAAGTACACAATTGTCCTTGAAGTAGACAAAGATGCACTTTTGGCCTGTTCTCACAGGAGAATAAGACATTAACACAGAACCAGAAAAACACTTGTGTCAAAGCTCACATTTTTATTTAGGGCAAAATAGTTTGTGCTTCATTGCAATTCACTCATACTGTTTCTTATTGCTGTCCTCAGTTTGAGAATATTGACTTATAAGGCACCACTAGTTAGAAAGCGCTTTATTTCTATAGTACTCTTGGTTACTACTGGACTGCATGGTGTGCTTTATATGCCAGGGAAGTTTGAGCCTGTTCTTTTAATTCATTGCTGTAAATGCACTCAGGCAAAAATGAGTTATAAGGCTCACTAGAGACAAATGTAGGTTCAAAAACATGACCAAAGTAGTCCTGTGCCTTATTTTATGTCTGCAGTTCTTTTAAATGTTACCTTAAGTACTGAAAACAGTTTATTTTCAACTTAAAACTCTGCAGAATTTTCCCATAGTTTACCCAAACAGCAAATTAGTCAGTGATTATTTTTGATTACTGTGTTTGGACTGTTTCTGATATTCAAGAAATAGCAAAGATAAATTTGCTGGTAGAGAGATCATCTCTTTTTCTTTTGACCCTAGAAAATCTACCTTGCTTCAGCCACTGCAAATCTATATAGGCCTCTATAAATCTGTACAGAAGTCAATAAACTTCCTATGCTTGTGTATTCATAGGCATGTCTTTTTTTTTTTAGATAAATATGTTTGTAAAGAGATTAAGTGATTAAATATCTATGCATACATATATAAAAAAATTAGCTTTTATTCAAAAATAAATTTGGAAATACCTACATATTCAGGGTATTATCAATAACATTTATTTATTATATTATATTACAACATTATATATTATCAATAACTTTTTATTCAGGAATGAGAATTTCTATATAAACATCAAAAAAAAAAATGTTGTGCCTATTTTTTTATTAAGAACTAGAGAAGAATGTCAAAGGTACCATCAAAGACCAATGAGAGTTTTTTGTCCTCAAGGAGAATGAGAACAGTCCATTTTTAGATCTTTTTTATATATTTTTCTTATTTTAATCATTTGACATTTATGCACTACTGTACATACAATCCTGGAGAGTTATTTTATATTTGAAGTAATTCTAAAGGAAATGGAATACTACTAGGTAAGAATTGTGTGAGTTCAAAACCATCAAAACAAACTTGTCTCTGCTGTCAAATTTATTCACAATTAGATATCTCCATGAAATATTTCAAATTTCAAGTCATTCTGTTTAATATTTCTGTGAGGTTCTGGTACCCGTCAAGAAATTTGCAATGTGATTAGATAATATCTTATATAAATAAAATGGACTTAAGGAGTATCAGTTTTAATTAACACTATGAAGATTCTCAGTTGAAGGTACATTAGTTTTAGATAAAATGTAAGGATTTTTTTTTCTTTAACATGTATGCTTTTGTCTTAATTGCCATTTTTTTTTAATAAATATATTTATGGTTATTCTCATTCTATATGTAAATTTTTTTTTTCCAACTCTGAATACTAACTTCAGACTTATTTCTTGATATCCTTTTCACTTAAAGTCATTCCTACACCTATTTTTTTCTTTTCCTTAAGTTTGAATCTGATTAAATAAGCAGTTGTTTGATGTGGTAATTTCCCAGAGTAACGACTACCTTGAAGAATCTCATAAAACAAAACAGAAAATTTTAAATGGAAAAAAACCGAAGGAATAAACTGTGAGAGGACTTTATGCCTTTCAGCAAAAAATTTTTGCTGCTCATTGTCAGGGCACAGCATGGGGCACGGAGAGGGAGCTTGGCCAAGGCTGGATTAGGGTGTGATCTTGCTGGTGGGCAACCAGATTAGGCCTGGTGAGGTAAACATGGTGCAACACAGCCCTGGGATAGCTGGGCAGGGCCATGCAAATGTATGGAGGGAGGCTGGGCAGGACCAGCACTACCCGTCAGCTCCTGCAGAGCTATTAGATCATTTCTATGATAATCTGAGCTGAAAAAAAAAGAAATTATAGTAATATTGCAAATTCCATTAAGTTTTGGAAAGCTTCCTCCCACTGAATCTAATTTTATTCTCCTTGAAATCCTAAATGTTTCTGATTGCATGGGCATACTATAATTTAGCCTTTAAAACTGTCATAGCAGACAAAATCTGTGGTAGTTTTAACCTCTGAAGCATCATAAGCAATCTATACATTATTCCATTTCATAAAACTTTCTAGAATACAGACTATAGCATAAAAGAACATTTTTTCCTCTAGAGACTCACCTATGTCTGGTTAGTGAACATTGAATATGTGAAGAGGCTTCATTCTGGGTGTTCCAACACATGTTGTTTCAGTTCATTTGGAAACAGGAACCTTGGGGTTCTGTGGAAGGAACAAATGATGGTGGAATTTTAAACTATATAGAATATATATACCTAGAATATATGCATTCGTAGTGAATAGGTCTTCTGCTGGAACTAATTTTTTTAGGCCCAGACGAATGGATCTAATATATAGTAAATCCTACACTCACCTCAGTTGTTACAGCCATGACGTAAATCTCAAAAAAAAAAAATCGACAATTTTTTTTTTTTTAAAATGTTGTTGAAAACTTGGTTTGACCTCTTCCAGAAAGATCCCACTTTTGCCACAGAGTTTTAACTGAGATTTCAAAAGAAAAGGGCTTTTGATATTTTTCTTATTCATGAATGAAAACTGAGTTAAACAAAACAAACAATACTTGATATTGGGGGACCAAATAATTTTTTTCAGGTTTGGTTTTGACTTCTTGGTTTGGCCAGGTATTTCATATGATTTTTAAAGGAAATTGATTCTTTTCCTCTACCCTTAGAATCAAACTGGAAGAGTAGTAACTTGGAAAGACTATTTTTTTGAGATATATGCAGAATGCAGCATTACAGATAGAGAAACTTATTTTCCTGAAATAATACTTGTAGTTTTCTCTGTGGTGTCCTTTACAGAACATTTCTAATTTTTTTTTCCCTATTTCTTTCTTTTAATTTTTTTGGAGGAAGTGGAAATATGTATGTCAAATATTAATAAATAAAAATATTATTCAACAGCCTTCTCATAGAAAAATTTTATTAAGAACTAGCCAAATTTATAATGTTCAGATTTGGAAGGCTAGGTTAAACATAGGTTAAATAGCTGATATATTTCTTGAATAATTCTATTGTTTCTGTCTATACATATCATTCTTCTTGAAAGTGAATAGAAAACTGAATGCATGGAAAAATGACAAGAAGTCAAGTAAAAACCGTTACTGTAAACTATGTAACTATGTAAAATGTCAAAGCAGAAAGAGATGTGCTTTTTGGATGAGGAGACTGAGCAAAAAGTGCTTAACTCTTGGTTAGCTGCTCAGATGTATGACCACCCCTGTGAAGACAAGCATGTTATTTGGCAAGATGATACTTTTAAAATCACAGTTCATACTTACCTTGAATTTGATTAAGTTTTCTGCTGAGGGAGAGGTGTTTGCCCAATTTGTCTTTCAACCAATGAAGAAATTTAGTAAAATAAAACCAAAGTGGATCCCTGTCTCTCAACAGCTCTTACAATTTTTTAGTTCCTTTTTTCAAAAACCAACTTCTGTTTCTTTAAAGACAGTTTAAAGGGATTTTTCTGGGTAGCAATAACTTGTTAACAGACAGTGAAAGAAGGAACAGACAAATACGCTCTTTTACAGAAATTCCTTTTATCAGACCAGTTTAATCTGGAAACTATTAGGATGGAGGAGTTAAATGCTGTCAAAATTAGTGTTGCTACTGAGATTATAAATCCTATTATAATCTTTCAAGTTTAAGGTTATGTAATACTTGTTTGATTGTTACCATCTTTATGGCACCTGAGACAAGAAAGTCCAATAGGATAAGTACTATTCACATCTGGGAAAAATTTGACCCTGGGCACATCTAAAAGTGAATAAAAGCTTGTCTTCTGATCTTC
Organism: Anabacerthia variegaticeps; assembly: GCA_035583185.1. Lineage (NCBI taxonomy): Eukaryota > Metazoa > Chordata > Aves > Passeriformes > Furnariidae > Anabacerthia > Anabacerthia variegaticeps. The sequence goes on along the minus strand of JAWWEW010000078.1, from coordinate 70,736,941 downwards.
TTTCTTTTCTTCATGTCTGAGTTATCTTGCTAATCCAAAGTTAACGAGATTAATAGGGTAGAAAAAAGGCATTTCTTCCTGCATGATACAAAGGCGGTAGATGAGTGCCGTGTGATTCCTGCTTAGTACTTCATGAGTGTTGAGAACCTAATGAGCTCATATCTCCTTTCTGAAAGAGTAAGGAAAAAAAAATTCTGGCCTAATGATTGCTTTTACAGCCAGCAATAGAGTGCAGTTAATATATTGCTATGTGGGAATTGCTTCTAGCAGCTGCCACAGCACACATTCACTGTTAAGTGCTAGGGTGTAGACATTACTCTTGCTCTTGATTAACTAGGGAGTAATCAGGGAAAGAAAGGTGCAAGCAATGCTAAGGGTGACTTGAAAGAAAGGCCTGTCTCCCAGCACAGTGACTACACTTTCTCTTAAGAATTTTCTCACAGGTAAATTGAACTTGCTAGAGCTGCTAAAGGTAGACCAGCTAATGGACCTTTAATTGGTGGTGTTCAGCTCTTTTGCTGTAACACAGTCTTTTCCCTTGTCATAAAACTCTCCTGAAATTTCTGACAACCAGTATTTCCAATTCTTTTTTTTTTTAATGAGAAAAGAAAGTGTGATAATTAAACTATCTTTCAGTACTAATAGCTTTCTTTTGGGAAGGTGAAAAATAGCATGGAAGAGATATATGTCTATAGCATAAAAGTAGAGAACTAGATCATCACCTGAAGAAGATGAAAGGATTTGTGATACTTGCTGTAAATGGACTTCATTACAAACAGAAAAAGGTTTACACAGAGCACTAGTAAAAGTGTTTAATATTTTAAATTATTCTAAGCTTGGGGTTTTTTTTTGGTTTTTTTTGGTTGGTTGGTTGGTTGGGTTTTTTGTTTGTTTGGGTTTTTTTCCTTGTTAAATCATTTTAAAAAGACATAAATAAGGACCTTTTATAGAAAGATGAATGCTAATTGCTTACTCTGACAATATTATTCTATAAATTTCAGGAATATAAAATAAGTGGTTTTAGATTTCACCTCTGCTGCCAGCAATTAGCCACAATAAGTTTTCTTCATTGACTTACAATGTTTTAAAAGTATCTGTTAATCAGTTGGGTTGCTTAAGAAACTAAAATTATTTTTTATTATTACAAAAGAACATGTATTTATGTTGTGTAGATATTTTTCAAAGAAATATAAAAATGTTTCTCAACCTAACTGTACATAATAAGGGTTCACAGCTGTATTCACCTATATTTCTGCAAGTATATAGGTGTAAGCCTTATATGTTTTCAGAACTGCTATCTATAAGGCTCATGATTCACCAAGATGCTTGTGTTATCAAATTATTATCCGATTAAAAAAAAACAAACCCTTTATAATAATAATTGGTCTACAAACTGTCCAACTGTTGCAGCGGCTGTAACAGCAACATGGATTCAGTGAGTGAGCAGGTGGTTATATTAAATTAATTACTTGAGCACTGGACTGTGCTGTATAGATGTAGAGAGTTTAGAATATGTTGTCACTGCAGATGCTGTGATAGAGACAAAAGTAGTGAGTTTACTTTAAGGAAGCATATTGCTGATTTAGGAGTGTAATGGCCCCTGACAAACTCATTCATAAGTGTTATATACTGTTGACATAATAGCACAAGTTCAGGACCATTTTCCTTAATTGCCTTTTCTGATTGTTGACAAGTTTTGTTTTCCAAAATAAGATCAAGAAGAAAGTCTATTATTCCAAAATAAGGCAGATAGAAAACTTTTGTTAATTTTATAAAACATACTGGTTTTATTCAGATGTGCTTGTACTAGTAGGTAAGACATTTGATTTCAGAATTGCTATCAAGGGAGTTAGTGGGCTGTCAAGATCTAGGAGGTTGATGATATAGTCACCAGAAGAGGTTGAATTGTTTTTCTGTGAAAATAAATTAGCAAAGCAATTACACCTTCTTTATTCTGTTAGACAATCATTTATCAAATGAGCTTCATTCCTTAAATGTGATTTTTATGCATAAATGTAATCTGAATATCTTAGATAGCAGTTTGCAGTAGAAGGGGGTAGATGTGAATTGTCCACTTAGACTATATTTTATCCATTATTTGTGGTGTGTAATTGATTTCATCTGGTGTTTGTTTTTTGATTATTTGACTGTTTGGGAGAACTAGGTAACTGTCAGTTTTTAAACAGAGAAAGAGCAAAATAAAAATGAAAAAAATATTATAGCACTTTTAGAACTAGTATCCAGTCGTCAGGATTTCTAGAACCAGTGAAAACAAATGAAAGGATTTCAGAAACAAATGAAATGCAATTCTTCTTGTCCAAATGATGTGTTGGTCTACAAAATGTTCTTACTTAACATTCTCCCTGAAATAACTGTCAAAGTAGAGAGCATCTGTTTAATAGACTGGTCTCGCCTCAGTCTGCCTAGTTTCTTCCTGTAATTCTTTAAAGTTAGACAGCATAAACAGCTGATGGGAAGAGGCACGTTGTTGCCTGCCACGTCTCATTTTGCCTTGTTTGAGATAATATTTCCTCAGAATTTCCTTGTCTGGTGATAGCCTAGGAACAAAAACAGTTACGGCAGTTTTACAAGACACTTTTGTGAAAAGCGGATTTCATAAAAAAAACAAAACCACCAAAAAAACAACTCTTCAAATTTTGCATGTTTTATAAAGTCTATGTAAGTATTGCAATGGTTGTTCAACCAAGTAACTGATGGGACTAGCGGGCTTTGTAGTTTCAACCACCCCTGTTTGGAAAGACTTCTGCCACAGTACATTTGAAACAGAATCCAGACCATACATCGTGGAAAAAGAAGCCCCTTGAGAAAAGACCACCACTGTGACAACTTCCAAAGCACCAGAGACTTTATAATTCAACATTACCTGCATCTTTTATGTATGGGTTTTCCCCTGTATAGATCGTAACCCCTAGAACGTCCTCCACACAAGTGAAAACAGTCTTCCTTTCTTCCTGGGTATCCAGTCCCACCCCCTCTCCTGACTTTATTGGATGTATCACCTGTCATTCCCTATTCCTGGGTTCCCACTGGGTTTTGGTCCTCCTGCTCCCTTATTGGCCCCTGTGCCTCCCAAACCACACCACTCCCCCTGAACCCTCACCCAATCACATTCTACCTCCCAAACCCTGCCCAAAGGGTTTAAATACCCTGGACTCAGGTAATTAAAGGCTTTTCTATGACCGCTCAGCGTTGGGCTGATACATCTCTTTACTCCTGACCACCTGGGGATTTCTCAATCCCCTCCAGACCCTGGGAGGCTGGGGAAGTAGAGGAGCCAGCTCCCCCTCACAGCTGGGCAGGGACACTATTCACTAGACCAGGTTGCTCAGAGGTCCATATCCTTTAGGAGATCACAATGTCGCTTTGTTTTTTTGCTTGACAAATTTTTGTTCGGCAGCAAATGAGTTAGAGTCATCAAGTAAAAGGTTTTTGACTGAATTATTTCTCTTTTAGGCAGCCATAATATGACACACACAGAAACAAACAATTTTTTTCACCAAAAGACTAACAGTTCAAACATATTAGCACTACCCAGAGTATCCTGAACTTAATCATGGCTATTTGATATTGCGACAGAGAGTGATGGTTCCCAAACTGCTTTTTGCACGTTTCTTTTAATGGGTATCTTTACTCCATCACTCATTTGTTGATTTGATCTCTTGAGAAACTTCTTTGTGTTTCCTTCTCAATAGAAGTAGTATCATGGCCAAAGAGCTAAAGTGGGACAGGAGTAACTATGATAGATTGCTGGCTCCATCCATTTTAACAGTGAGCATACAGCTAAGGGTAGTTTGGCCTTAGTTTTGATGGGTTTTTCCCTCTGCAATTTCTGAAGGAAAATAGCAACATTTCAACTCCTCTCAAATGTTCTCTGGTATATAAGAACACTGTAGAAAGGATCATACCCTGTACGCCGCATTCTCTAAACACTGAAGCAATATGACGTATTCCTACGGTAGTAAATAGATAATCATATATATATATATATATATATGTATAGCAGATGAAGATTAGGTGTGCTATAGGAGAGAATAGTTTTATATGCACTGTGGAGGTTTTGTTTGTTTTAAGGAAGAAAACATGTTATTTCTAAAGTTAATCACATTATTAAAAATTTCATCATGGTTGTAAGTTATTTTTTGAAAGGATATCCAATCAATCCAAAACAAGCTGGTTCTGCTCTTTTTTAAAAAGAAAGAAAGGAAGGGGTAAGAGAGGAGAATAATTGCTTTATATATTTTGAATCTATGGTACTCTTGGATCCACTAAATGTAAGTATAAGGTTCTGGATTAAAATTTTACTTACTTTTTTTTTAAAAAGAAAAAGTAAACATTTTCTCCAAGCTACATTCTCGTAATAAATCTGTAAGAAAACTATCTGACAACTTAAAGAGGAAAAAAAAGTAGGAGAGCATCAGAAAGGGATCCAGAAATCAAATTTTAATCATCTGGGTTGTGTAGAAGTCTTGGATAGCATATTATTTTTCTAAATACTTTTATGGGCATTATGCAAAATGGTGAAAAGAGATGTTAACAGCATTCAGATACACTAAATAGTATTGCTCCCATATGACTTTATTGCTAAGTGTAATATGTGAGGCAAGCATGAACAATCTATTTAACTAAACATTTATATGACTGAAGGAAGAATCTCCATTTAGTACTCAGTTTTCACATGAGAATTTTTGGAATATACATCAGACTTCTTAATGACAAATCAAATAACCCCGTGTCTATGTAAATACTGTATCATATTATCATATGAATTTTAATGATTTTATTGCAGCATGTTTCTCTTTTATTTTTTATCATTATGATAAATTAATTCTTGAAAAGTCTTTGCCAGTTTCTATGGCACTTTTACCTCACTACTCTTCATGGAAGCGAAAAGAGAAATGGAGTACTGCAACACAATATAAAATTTAGCCAATTTTGGATATTGTAATTTAAAACTGGACTTCATGTTCTAAATGTCCCACTAGAAAAATGCAATGCTAAATAGCCATTCAGGAGACATAGCTGTAACAAGATACACCAGAAAAACTTGATTTTATATCCTCTACAACATTAAGCACTGTAATGTTAAACCAAGAAACTCAGAGAACCATTGTGTTCTGTGTGATCCTCACATGGCTCAAATGACTGAAAAAGTGAGGGTTTAAGAAGTGATGCCCAGCTGGTGCAATGGGCATTACTCTTTGTGGTTTGTATAGCCTCACAACTCCTGAATTCCATTTTTGATCCATGAGGAAATCAAAATCAGGCTCTGAAATCCTAAGTATTAAGTAATAAATCATCCAGCTCTTTCTCTGGACTGAAATAAGAGAAATTTGTAGGCAAAAGGTTGAATAGTTATCTGCTTATACCTTCAGTACAGAAGAACAATTCAGCACTATATTTATTTAGGTTTGTCTTGTTAGTTTTCAAAACTGTAGCATAAAACTGTAAGTACAAGTCAGACAGACTGACAAGTCAGGCACACAAGGAGCAGACTTTGTACAGTAATAGGAGTTTTGGTCTTTCTCACGTTTGAAACTAGCAGAAAATATTAGGCAACTAGTAAACTCCTAAGCATGACATTGACGATGTTATGTTGTTTTTTTTAAAAAAAGAAATCAAAAGGTCTAAAAATCATGCTATCCTCAATACTAAAAAGACAAAAATGAATTAAACTTCTCTCCTTCACATACAGAGAAATGAACTCTTTAAGGAAAAGTGAGAATGGTGCTATTTTTCCATTGAAAGCAGGGATAAAAAAAGAAGCATTGATTAGAAAGGAATTGAAAATTATAGATGATATGCAGTTAAAAATTTTTATTCCATAGCTCACCACAATAAGAAAAGTAAATGTAATATCCTGTGGGGTAGCAAGCAAATTAAATCTGTTATTTTCCACATGAGAACAATAGGGCATTTTATTTCTTTATCTGGTATTGTGATTAATAAATCGTCAATATATTTTACCTAAGTTAAAATAGTGAGAAATAGAAAACTAAATCGTTTCACCTTCTTTATTAGATGGGTATGTGACTGGATGTAATATAATTGAATTCAATTTACGATGGTGTCCAGGCATCTGTTTTCAATGCATATGTATCTAAGACTGCATATATTCATATAAAATTTATACAAAGCACTATCAGTAAAGTTTTTCACATGACAAATGTGAAGTGGATATAGGGAGAATTTATGTGACCAATATTCTGTGTGATTGTAGTTGGTTTGACTAGATCAATGGTTGCTGAACACTCATAGCTCTCTTTTTTTATTATTATTATTATTTCAAGTTTAATATTATGCTTTATAGTTTTTAAGAAGTAGAAGTAGGGTTTTTTGTACTTTCTTTTTTTGGAGGAAAATAAGAATTATTAATTTTGAGGACAAACAATAAAATTTTTGTTGTTTTCCTTCTTGGTTGCTCAGTGTGATCCTGATAATTTTAAGATTGTCTCTCAGAGAGACTTAGTGCTTGGGGTATATTTAAATACACTTATGTTGGCATGCTGAAAATCACTTCCTACTTACAGGTCTGTATCAAAGCAGTCCTTGCCTTGCTTTGGAAGAAGAATATTTATTCCAGTAAGAGGAGTGTATTAGAGTCTATTTGGGCAGGGATTTAATTGGTTCCAGTGGGGAGCCACTCAGTAGGACTGCACCTACTCCTTGCAGGTTCTTTGCACCTTTTCTTTTCCATGACACCAGCTAAGAGCTGGCCAGTTCAAATTGTGAGCCCTCTTTACTTTGTGACCCGTAAGAAGAACCATTTTCAATGGGGTCCTGAACAGCAGCAAGCCTT
>JAWWEW010000078.1:70691899-70730024 GCA_035583185.1 Anabacerthia variegaticeps | reverse complement strand
GTCTTCCTGGTACTTTTTTCCCTTTTCTCTTTGGGGGGGGAGGAATCCGTGTGGCCGGCAGTTACTCAACCCTCCACACAGTGTCAAAGAAATAAAATTAGCAGGGACCTTCTCCAAGTCCAAGGACAAAGTGGTCACTATATAACTTATTAGGAGTTTTTTTTTTTTTTTGGAACTCATGTAACAATCAGAAGATAGGGATTGCTTTAAATTTACTGTCACTCTTTTGTCTCTGCTTCATAAACCTAACAGTGAAGTTTGTTTCTTTAGGTAATTGTCACGGATCTGATGGCTATCCTCAGTGTTGTCTGTGTGATCTCAACACAAAAAACTTCACAACCCTTCAAAACCATGTAAAATCAAAATGTAGATATAGTGCAATATCTGACAGAGTTCTGACATGACAAAAAGAAATGTTATTCCACTTATTTGTGGCCAAAAGGAAAATTGAAATATTTTTTAAAATTCAGAGATAATTGGAAGGTTTGCAATGTTCTGAAATAAAAGCCAAATAGGCCAAGGTCAACAATTAAATAACTGGATGGAGCTGGTAAAAATTATAAATCAAGATAAAGTGTTAACACCTGGTACTTTTTGCTCATTACTAAATGACTAAGAAATTAATTTGTCCAGAGGAATTTAAAGGAATACTTTAAGGGCACAGAACAACAGAGAACGTTCAGATATGTTTCTACTACTGACTGCATATTATAATTTTCGCATACAGGTTTCTTTTTCTTTCTCTTAACTGAGGTGAAAAAGGATAACAGAGATATGATTCATTAAACACATCAGAAATCTGCACTATTTCCTGTGATTTTGTGATACTATAATAAAATAGCTGATATAGCTTGATACTTTAGCACAACTTGAAGAACGATGCAACATTGAATAGGTATAACATGATAAGTCTTGCTTAAAAAAATATACATTTTATTTCATGAAAAATGAGCGAATTTTTGTGTATCTTCTTTCTGGCAGGATGTGTGTGAAAGACTAAAAAATAAATTATTTGGAAGCACTGAGTCATATCATCTTAAAAAAGAAGGGCATTCAGGACCAATTTCAGTTTCTACCACTGGATACTTGGAGTGCAATCAGGTTTTATCTTCTAATATTTATTAAAAACTTTGGGGAAAAAAAAACAAACAAAAAAAACCAAACCACTTGAAATCTTGTATCCAAACCACAGTTGAATAATCTCAAGAAAATGGAGCTGAAATAAATTCTGTGGGGTCAATGTGTGGGGAGAGAGATGTTCTGGACTACGAGTTGTCACTTGTGTTATATTTTTCTAGAGTGAGCATGTGTGCCCACAGGCTGGCTGAGCCCTTCCTGTCCCTCCCTGGCAGGATGCAGTACCACTGCACCTCAACAAGCTGTGCCCAGGCTGTGGGGCACTCATGTACTGCCAGTTGGCTGAAGCTGTGGTATAAGAAAATTGCCAAGGTAGGATCAGAGAGTTACATGACCAGGAACAGGTATATTCCCAAGGTTTCTCAGCAGAGGGCCAAAGGTGCTCGTCCTAGCTTGTATTTGTCCATGTGCCCTCTTCTCAAAGGTTTTTCTCAAATGTCGCTTCATTCTGACTTACAGCTGCACCAACTTTTGGCCCTAACTAAGCCTGGGCTTGGTTTGCACTCAGGCCGCTTTTGACTAGTACAGAAAATGTGCCATTCCAACTAAAAGTCTCCTTTGTTCAGCATCTGCTTCCTTTCTGGAGCACTGAAAGAAGCGTGCACCAGTTACAGTCTTCATGAGGACAGTGACATGTATTTGGCAACCAAAGGCAGTATGAGCAGTTGCCTGCCAAGTTAAAAAATCTCAGTTGTTTGAAAAGACTGAAATCTGGCTTTCTATTTAACTGGTGTCTGTAGAGGCCAGTAACTAGAAGCACAGGGATCACAGTGTGTGTGGAGAGTTCATGTGGCAATTGATGCATATAGGGTGCTCAGGGTACCTTGAGCTGCTGCTTAAGACTGCAGTGTTGTCCCAAATGTGGACTCATTATCCAGTGTGCAGGAAAACTCATACACCAAGATGAGGTATTTCTATTTTTTATTCCAGTTCATGCAAATCAAGGATTTGTGGGTAACCCACAAAAGGCTGGCTTCTTGATGATTCAAACTTTACACAATTTATACAGTTTAACAAAGGAATCACCATTAATTTGTTACATATTACATAACTTTTTTATTAATTAGTACTCAAACTCACATGTGCTCATTATATCTCTCATTTCTCACATTAATTAATTGGCATGTACAGCTTTCCCCTCCATTTGAGCCTGGGGTTTGTTTTGAGTAGGTGATCAATGAATTGGTGGTTGTGATCTCCCACTGCCAGTTACCTTCACCCCAGTTACTGCTCAATTTTGTTGACTTCACTTCTGGTGTCTTTCATCCAGACTGCCTATTCATCTTGGAATTTTCTTCCCTTTTCCTTAAAACCAAAGATTAGCCAACAATGCAACATTCACAATGCAATTGCTTAATCATAACTGTCCAGCTACAGCTACTGATCAACAATTAAAACCCCCCAAAAATTACAAAGTTTGATTCAAATCTTGAGGGGCCGACACCCTGAGGGGCTTGATATCAACAGGACTGCTGGAATCTGCACAGTGCTGTTTACAAAACACTATAGCTTCCCTTTCCCTGGTGTGACCATCTTGCATTTTAAAAACCTTAACGAAGAATGAAAACATTTGGCATCTCAGTGACCTGGCTATATGAGACCATCTCTGAAGTACAGAGTAAGCTTTGGTTTTCCCCGTGCAAGGCAGATGTTGATTACAAGGAGAATGTTAAAGCTGAGGAGACTGGAGCACTGGACACATGAGAATCTGGATTTGCTGAGTCTGGGGAACAGATAGTAAGACTAAGAGCAAATCTAATTACACTTTTTCACTGCCTACAAGGGATTTTTAAAGATGATGGAGTCAGGCTGTTTTTAAAGTTCAATGAAAGGAGAGGAAGCAAAGGAATTCTGATTAACTGTATGTGGCAAATGCTACGGGACATAGGTTACATAAGTATAAACATGAAAATCAAGTTAGTTGTAAGCATGGACTGGCCAGATATTAGGGCACCTGTGAACAGCCAATGAACCTCAATCACTAAGTTTCCAGGTGTTGTCATCTACATAAATTAAGTAAGGAACTGATTTGAGAGAATAAGCTGACTTGAAATTAGATTGGTGACTGGAGTCCAAGTCACCTTCACAATTAGGTATTTGACTGATATACAGGATCTCTAGAAATTGCCCCAGTCAGCTCCCCAACCTTTACACTAATCCTAACACTAACCCTAACCCATCCCTCAGCTGTGATTGGCCCCTCCAGGGCAATTTCTCCCTGTTTATATAGTGGGCATGGCATTCTATGGTATAGAATATCCTTATGGCTGGTTCGGATCACCTGTCCTTATCAGGCTCCCCCCATTTTTTGAGCAGCTTCTCACTAGCAGAGCATAGGAAACTGAAAAGTCTTTGACTTAGAGTAAGCTCTACTTATCAGCAACCAAACCAAAATGTGCTGCTAACATTATGTTCATACTGAATCTAAAACACAACCTGTACCACTTACTGTGAAGAAAATTAAATCTGTCCCAGCTGAAACCAGGATGAGTTTCATGGTAAACATTTCTTGTGCTTTGTGACATGTATAAATGCATATAATGTGTGGCATGGAATACATAAGAGAAATTCAACATGAAAACAGGTTATGGACTTTGAGAAATCAATTTTCAGTTACTTGAAAAAGGTAGTAGGTAGGGTTAACTGGGCATCATTCCTAAGGGAAGAAAGAGTTCAAGAGAATGTCAGAGGTAACTTAAGATCAAAAATGAAGGAGAAGTCAGTTTAAAGATGTATCATTTTTTCCAATCTATATTCAAAAAATAGAGATTGAAGAAATGTCATAAAAAGTAACTAAGTCAAATTACTGAGGATGGGAACAAAAGAAAGTGCAACTGTGAAAAGAGAATCGGGAAGTTGAATCATACAAAAATGACAACAAATAAGGCATAGTATGTACAGCAATGGAAAAATTTTGTATGCATGCTTAGAGTAGGTGGAAAGTTGAGGAAATGGTTTCCCCATTACTTGTAGAAAATAGTACAAGAGTAATCAAGAATATTATTTATTATCATTAGGCCTTATTTTAAATGCTCATTAATGTGCAGATAACTAATGTTTTAAAGACATAAAAGAAATTTGCAGCTCAGCATTGAAACTAGACATGCAGAAGCCTCAGGCCACACACTGTGAACTTTTTCTTAGATATGCTGAGCTTTAAACCTACTTAAGTAAAAGTAGTACTTTTACTTACTTAAGTGAGTAAGTAAGCACTTAAGTGACCCCAGAACCAGTTCATGTTGGAAGATAAGGGAAGTGCAGTAGTGCAGAGGGCTGTTCTGGGACCTCTTCTGTTCAACATCTTTATCTGTGACCTGGAAGAGGTGATGGAGGAATCTCTAATCAGGTTTGGAAATGACACCAAATTGGGGAACTAGTCAATAGGCAGGGCTGCAATCCAGTGAGATCTAGAGAAGTGGGGGGAATGGGCCAATAGGAATGACATGAAACGCTCTAAGAGCAAAGCTGAGTGCTGCTCCTTCTCAAGAGCATAGGCTGGGGACTCCCTGTCTGGGAGAAACCCTGTGGGAAGTGGCCTGGAGGCCTTGACAGACACAAGCTGAGCATGAGCCAGCAGTGTGCCCTGGCTGCAGAGACCGATGGTGCCCTGGGAGGTATTTACAGGGACATGGCCAGGACTTTGAGGGGAGGTATTACTCCCTGCTACTTGGAATTCATGGGATCCTATCTGAAATACTGCATCCAGTTTTGAGTCCCTCAGCATTAGAAGGAAATTGATGAATGAGTGAGTTCAGCAGAGGGTACTGGCTGGGGAATGTTACACTTGCCCTGTTAGAAGAGACTGAGCAACCGAGGCTTGTTCAGCCTAAAGGAGAGATCATCTCAGGGATGCTTAACAAAAATGCCTCAGTACCTATATGAGAGTTATCAAGAAATTGAAAGGGGACTCTTCCTACTGGTACAAGGTGGGAAGATGAGAAAGACAGTGATGTAAGGTGATTTCAGAATGGTTGTTAAAAACCACTTTTTCACTGAGTAGAGGCAGGAACTGGAGCAGGCTGCCCAGAAAGGCTGTTCATTTCCTGTCTTAGGAATTTTTCAAGACCTGACTGGATAAAGACTTGAGTAACCTAGTCTGACGGTACAGATGACCCTAATTTGAGCAAAGGAATGAACTAAACAATTCTTGAGGTACCCTCCAGTCTGCCTTTATGATTCTATCTCTTTATATGTGTTTGAATTTCTATAATGCAAGGGCACACTGGTGAATCATGTTTAATTTGTTCACCCAAACTTCCAGGTAATTCTTTTGCAAAACAAGCATACAGCTTCTCTTGAAATAAGTGTGAACAGGAAGAAGTGCAGACAGAGAAGCTGAAGTTTTATAGAAGATTTAGTTTAAGTATCTGGAAAGATAATAATAAAAATCATAAGAGTCAACATATAATTATTAGGAATTGTATTTATTTATGATTTAGAAAAGGATGGAATAGATTATATGAACTATTCTGTATTTTTGATAGAAATAATTTTACTTCTATATATTTTCCATGTCATCATTTTTTTCAGCTAAAAAGATCTCTATTCTCAAAAATTGAAAATTCCATCAAGAAAATTAAATGATATCTTTTTTACTGCTCTTCCTGAAAAGTTATGTCAGTTTTGCTTCCTACAGGAGAAAGTGACATTGTGAAGATATTTTCTATCTAATAAATGACAGACAGAAAGAAACTCTGTTATTGGTTTTCTGATTTTTGTTTTAACTTTTCTTCTGAGTTTTGGATAAGTATTTTTCAACAATATTTCAGTTTGTTTCATTTTGTTTCATGCAGGTAAATTTATTTTTCCAGACAATTTATGTGTCATATAAAATAAGACCTGTCACTCACTGCTTTATTGAGCTGGATACGAAATATCTTTCAGTTCTGAGAAAGATTTTGAATGTATTTGTAACATATCAGTATATCTCTGCTCAGTCTTCTGTGATATCATCCTGCAGCTTGCAACCAATTTTTTAATGGCAGCACTAAGTTCTTCAAGTATGTTCTTCCTATTTTCCATTTCTAGGACTGCATCATACAGGACTGATTCCTAAATAGTTAGAGCAAAGGTATGCCTAGTGATCAGAAACTCTTACTAAGTCAATGAAAGTACAATGTGAAAGATATAAAGTATCAGCTAAATTTTTAAAACCTGAGGCTCTTATTACCATTTTTTATTATTACTATGGCTCCTTGGTGTAATAAATTAGAGGTCAAAGTTTCAGAAATATACTGTAATATAAAATAAATATCAGTCAAATAACCCACATAAAGCAAGGTCCAAGTATGAGCCTCCTGAGCTGCAATAAAAGAGCTTTCATGGAATTTCCATAGAGGACTTCAGTGAAGGTTGAGGGAAAGGGACTTCTGAATGGTTTTATGGATAGCAAGACTTTATTTTTAAATGCAACATAAATTTTATTTTACATGTCACTCCTCTCCAACTTTTATTGTATAATAACATAAAGGGTAAGATTACCAATGGGATTTGTATGCTCAATTCTCATTAATTTTAATAGGAACTGGTCATCAAAATCCCTTAGGCAACCCTGAAAACATCAGCCAAAATTTCCTGCTGTATTTGAGAGCAAACTGCAAAATCAACAAAGCCCAGAAAAGCTCTCCCAGTTGAGCTGAGCATGTTTGCTGTATTCCCACAGCAGTGAATAGAGCATAGAGAGAAGTCTGAATCCCTTTTCAGGGCCCTGAGTCATGAAGAATGCAAACAGAAGTGCTCTGTAACAAACACAGATAACACAAAGTATGATCAAAGCTAGATTGTCTTCCCCACTGCTCTTGAAACATTTTGTGTTTGACAAATGCAGAATGCCTGAGAGTAAATGATGAATGTCTTTGAGGTGTAAAATAAAGAAGTATTATCCAACTTTAGTTAGGTTTTAACTTACCTCAGCAAAATCACAGATTTAGCAGTAAAGATTTTACAGTCTAAAACTGCAATGAAACCTCACTAATGTCTGTGATCATTTGGTAACTGTTAAAATCAATAGGGAGCCTTCCATAATTCCAGGCTATGCTACATGAGATCACTGGTTTAAGGTTCATTTTTACTGGAATACACCAGCTGCATTAATAAAGTATTTCCTCTCTGTCTATGGCAATTCTAAGTCTATAACATTGTGAATTCATACTTTTCATTATCGTATTATATCCCTTAATCTCTAGTTACCAGAGCTCAAATTAAGGTTCCTGTGACAAAATAAATGAGAATGAAAAACATGATTATTTTTTTCAGGGAATAAAAATTGTTAATAATTTGTCTGGAGCCAAGATTAACTTGTTTTGTTTAACATCAATCATCCTCTCAAAATGTCCACACATATTTTCATGTTATTGGATTAGTATTTCATTGCAGCTCTTTTTCAAAGTAAAAACATATTTTCCCAAGATATGAGCAAGTGTTTTGAGAGTCAAAGTTATTATAAACATAATGAAAATTTTAATTATTATAATAGTGTTCATTGTTCATCTCCTCCAGTAATTCTGTGGGAATGTATGACAAAGCTAATGTCTGTAGTTTTTGATATTTTGATGCCAGTCTTCATCTTCCTAATGTTGCATTTATTATTTTTTATTTTGAGAAGGAATGGGGAGAGAAAGAGGGGAAGTGTAGCCTTGCTGTACAAGTGAAAGGCAAAAGATGTGCCACTTTTTTATAAAAGAAAAATGTTTTCAAGAAACATTTTTCAATTTGTGAAGTAGTATCATATGATAATATATTCCATTTTCCACTTTTAGTCAAGCATCTTCATTCTTCATTTGTCTGCAAAAGTGCTTGGAATCATTTTTGCTGGCTGTATCCAAAGTCTGCTCTTCTTGAAGAAAATTTGGAAGGCCAGAATGAATTTTGTGTTGTAAATAATTTTTTCCTATAGACTGGCATAAAACAAGTAAACCTATTAAACCTCTCCTTGATATCAGCAACTGCCTCTGTCACTACTGAATGTCCTTATTTCTGCTTTAATCTGATATATATATATATATATATATATATAAAATCAGATAAGATAAAACAATGAAATTGTATCATGAGGATCTTAAATGAAACATTTGAACGACTAGGGAATATGACTTTGAGGCTAAACACACAAGTCAAGGAATATACTCCCAGAAAGAGAGAAGGGATCTATCCAAATTCTGGATTTTGATGGGTAGTCAGAAAAGGTTTTTGCCCACGTGGTTATTCCTTACTGAAATCTTCCCATGAAAGGCAAAAATGGATATGGGCTTTTCCAGTCCAAATTATACCTATGCTTGCCCAAAGGAGTTAAACTGATATTCAGGTATGTAACTCTTGGAGTTAGAGCATCTGTAGAGGATTATTCCATTGGAGTAGAGATTATGGCTCAGTCCTGCTAGCATGAATTAGAGAAAAACCTAGGCTTTCCAGCAGGTGTTCTAGTGCTCCATAAGAAATGAGCAAACCATTGCTGAAGATTTTCCGAGGTTTATTTGTGTTTACCCTATATTGGAATACTGTAGATTTGCTCTTGGAAAGTGTGACAATTTTCTGAGGGATACAGTCTACTTTTATGAATTTGTCAATTGACAGCATCCTACATGTGTCATCTTTCCCTTCACTTAATTGACTTAAGGCTCTCCTCAGTACTGCAACCCAATATTTGATGTTACATAATTTAATCTTATTTTGGAAAGTCTTAGGTTTGGGAATTAAGTTGCTCCTCAACTTTGATTTGTTTGGTTTTTTTTTCTTTGTTTTATTTTTTTTGTTTGGTTGGTTTGTTTGTTTGGTTTTTTGTTTGTGTGGGGTTTGTTTTGGTGGGGTTTTTGGGGGGTTTGTTTTAGTTTGGTTTTATTTTTTTGGGGGGTTGTTTTGTTTTGTTTTGGTTTTTAATCTTTGTCTTGACATAGCACTGACTATAGTGTTTATGATAGGGAATCATATGAGTTGCTCCAGACTGCCAGATTTCAGATCTTTGTGCCTCACCAGCAGATGTGTGTGCAGTTTGTAGTCCTCCAAATTGTTCAGCCTATTTGAGATTGTCATGCAGTTAAGAAGCATTACATTTTGATTTATAAACACAATAATAGTCTGCTTTGAGATAACAGAAACAAATTAAGCAAAGTGGAGGGAGATTGGGAGTTATTTACTTGTCTTTTCTGTCAGAAAAGCAGAGCTGTGGAAATGCAGTGCATCTGACAATGTGTAGTAATATTTTGGTTGACAAAATACAGAATGCTTTCAGTCTGATCATGAATGTATTTAAAAATATCTCGGAGACAGAGGAGTTACAAATGGGTGTTACTCAATTCCTCCATTTCTTATCAGGACAATTTGAACTATTGCTGTCTTTTTCTGAACTCGAGCAAATTTTGTGCTTGAGTTCTGCTGTCTTTACTAAAGTGCAACAGCAGAGACTAATACAGTTAGAAGCATGATCTACCTGCTACCTATGCATTTTACAGATATTAAATGGAAAAGCTTTTCTTGCCTATTGCCCCAACCTCTCCAGAGTACGTCCAAGACAATTAAATATGGAACTTACTAAAATCATTTGGATTAAATCCTGAGTTTCTGACACAGAATGTAGTAAGTCAAATCATTGAGTCTTATTTGTAACCATGTGAAAATTTTGAAATCCAGAATAGAGTGGAACCTTACTGATTTGAATGTTTCCAAATACTATGATTCTTCAGGTAAGTGAATGTCCCTGTCAGTAAAATGAGATGGGTGCTAAGGTTAAGAAGATTATTTCTCATATCAATTATTTAGTTGCTCCTGTTATTGAATTTTGGTAGGAAACAAAGTAAAGAAAACCCACAAAACTAATCACTAAGAAATCTAAGTGGAATCCATTTGTTGATGCATACCGTCAACAGAACCTCTTCATTAGGAATATCACTGTATTGCACCACCAAGTATTATAAAAATGAATAAAATAGTAGTATTTTGAACATTTATCATGGGAAACATCTTCTGGTTCCACATATATACCAATTTTTAAACCATATAATAAAGGAACTTTTTCAAATTTTGTTCAAATAAGGTGCTGGCCTTTCTAAAATTCGATTACTTCAGTGAGATAAACATTTCACTTTGTGACATCTGTAATCAACTTGGAAATATGTATCTTTGCAGTTAATGTGAAAACATGTCCTGGTTTTAATGATTATGAGTACATCTGGCTCCCACTGGGCTCCATAAGAAGCTACAGGAGCTGAGTATTTATGGAAAGGAAAGACTTGGTTGAAAGAACTTAGTTTTTTGTAGCCATGCATGCAAATGTTAGAATAGCCATTTGTGAATATCACCAAAATATTAGCAATTATTAATGAGAATCTATTTCAAAATTTCTTTATCGATTTTCTTTTATGTTTATCTTTGCTATTTAGAGATTGAGTTAGTGGAGCTCACTTTTTTTTTAGGGAAATGTACTAACCACGTGGTGTTTTAGCACTTCCCACATACCTTGTAAGCAGCCCATTACACCTATTCGTCCCTCACAGTACTTCCACAGTGAAATTTCTGTGGTGTCTTTTCTATTGCAAAGAATTTTTTTTTCTCTAATTGTCACATGGTAAAAAGATTAATGTCAGTGTGTATTTCCTTTGCTCTTTAAAAGGACTGTTGAAATTATATTTAATATAGTAAAAGCAGGAAAACAAAAGTTCAATTAAACAAGTATTTTCATATTTTTCAGATCACAGGTAAGATCCAAAATTCACTGGACTCTGAATGATGCCCTTAGTCTTAGATAAGTGACAGCATGAAAAACAGCTGTATAACAGAAGGGGTGCATGAATTGCACCAGCGGTAGGAAAGCAAAAGTTAACAAGGAGGAACCTGTCATGAAAAGAGAGCTACTATGGGTGACAGTAGCAGCAAAAGACTTGACACAGGGCCATAACACAGTCAGGGGTTCCTGATTTCCATCATGCTGAAGCTAGGCAGAGAAAGAAAGCAGCTGGACTTTTATGTGTTGTATTTCTTTCTGAGATTTAACAGGTCATTAGGGAATAATAGTACCTTTAAAAGACCTGAACAGTAGGAGAGAGGACAGGCTTGCCTGTTGAAATTTCTGTAATTACTCACTCCTACTGGGTTCCTCGAAGAAAGCAGTGGAAGAAGTTTTTAGGTAGCTGACCTCTCCTTGGAGAATGGTTTGTGTTCCACAGGAGAGCGCACAAAGATTTATCTCAGGAGTAGTGAAAGTGATTACAAAAGGATTAAAGTAAATCTCTGCAGTATATGGAAAATTGAATACTTTATACATTTACAGCCCACTACCATTCTCAGCCCTTATTGTATATTTTGCCATAATGTTTGTTTTTTGATATGTGCAACAAAGTAAAATTATATAAAGAACATTAAAAATTATTTCTTTGGAATCACCTACCTACAGTTTTCCTGCATGCTGAGGAGATATTTCTGTTCAAGTAGTGAAGGTTAGTCCGATTATTGTACTCAGGAGCTATTTTAAATTAGCATTAGTAATAACTACTAAGAAAAACAGCTCCTTGGTTTTCTACTCTGCAGACAGGAAGGAATTAATGTTGTAATTTGCTATTCATACTATTGTATACAGCTATCATTTTATGTTGTTTTCCTATTTAATTCTCTCTGTCTTACAGTTTGATGAGGTTTTTGTCTTAAACAGGTCTTTAGGACATTCTTCTCTTCCTTTAGGTTGCAGGCACCAGGTTGTCTTCTGTGCATCACCTGCTCTTTTACAAGAAAATCATTAGTCTTAAGTATAGATTCCACAGATACATGGCAATCAGTGGGACTCATCATATGTGTGACGTGCCTTTATTTTCCCTGACTTAGGTCTAATGCAGCTGTATTTTTAGCGCATCTTAGGTGCTCTATCAAGAGGGTGTAATCTAACAGCTCTTGGACTGATAACCTAATTATTTTATGTAGCAGCTCAGTAAACGTGCATCTTGGATTCTGCTTAAAACCTAGGGTAAACCTTCAGAAATTCATCTGAGAGTACGCAAAAAAAAAAAAAAAAAAAAAAAAAAAAAAAGACACTGCACTATGAATTCTCTGAAATCTCAGGGTTTGGGGCATTAAGGGGCATGTTTTCGATCATAAAGATCTGCAGAGAAATTTGATTAGAGAAGTGCTACAAAGATCAAGATGATAAAAGAGATAAACTAGAGATAAAATGTCAGAATCTGTGAGAGGGAGCTGTTAGCAATGTAAGATGATCTCATTCAGGATAGCTCCAAGGGAGCCAGCTAATGGGCCTTCTGTGCTATGTAAGTAAATGTGAAGAAGAAAAACAATGAGACTGTGACAAAAAAAGGTAACAAAAATGTCTAACACCTCATATTTGTCTTCCTGTTATGTGACTGATACAGAGAAGGAGCATGATGTTTGAAGGTCTGAGGTTAAATGAACTGGTGTGTTATAGACGACAGTTTCAAAGAAAATTGTGACACTAAATTAAAATTTCAATATGTTCTCCATATAACAAAGTGTGATGTGAAAGAAGTACTCATTGGTCCAAATTTTGCTTTAGGTGGCTAGAAATGGAAAAAAAAAATAATTAAAGAAACCCATTTTTTTTTCCCCTCAAAGTAAAAATTATCAAACTACAGAAAAATTAAAATGTTCATAAAAACTTTTTATTAATTCTTCTTGTAATATAATATTCCATTTGTTAAATAAATATAACCATATTTTTTTCTGGAACTTTCTTTTGAATTCTATTTTTTTCACTGTTCTGTCTCCTCTTCCCATCTTTCTGTCAGCACAGATAAAAGAGAAATTTGAACACATTAAAATGTACTGGAAAAGACTGGTAGGCTGATTGTGAGAAGGAAACAAAAAAGTCTACACAACTGTCACAGAAATGTATTGAGTGATATCTGCATATTTAAGTCTCTGTCCTTGAAAAAGGTTAGACTTTGGCTTTACAGAATTTTTAGTATATGATTTAGTTACTCAAACATTCTAGACAATGTAATGAGTTCATCTACAAACAATTGTAGAGAAATTCACTATTTTTATCGCATATCTGAAATGTCAATGCTAGTTGTGTGGCTCACGGATGACTGTCAGAAAATGAACTCGAGACTTTTCTGATGTTTGTGGGAGTTTTGCCATTGACTGCAATGTAACCAAAATGTTGTTCACAGCTGTTGCTATAGTGATTGGAACTATATTTTTGTCTGACATTGCCAGAGAGTCCTTGGAAGTCTTGTTCCAGTTGATTATCTGTAAACAATTTGTGGTGTTCTTGTGGTAATTAATAATGATAATATTGTTGATCAATGCTGCATCTATGGTGGAAAATCTCTTGGCTCTTCTGTGTATTGTATGACTTAAATCCAGTACATAGTGAACTACCTTGAAAGTGACAATCAACACTAAGAAAATAACCTTTGTCTTTTCAGAATATCAGATCTACAAACCTTTATTGAAATATTTGAAGTCTAGTTCTGCGTAAAAACTAATTTTGAAATGGTTTTGGAAGATTTTTCTCTACTTTTACAAGGAGAGTTTTTAAACTGAAACAAAATATTCCTTTAAGAACTGGATCACTTAAGAACTTAAGAAAACAATGAGACAATTAAGGTTTAATATACTATCCAAGTTTTCCCCACACAGCTCATATTCCCTAATCACTAAGATACCTAGTTTATTAATTCTGAATAAGGCAGGGTTCCTAAAGATAAAAACAATGTATAATCAATGAGTTAAAAGAGAGCATGAGAATATTGCAGAACATGAAATTCCAATGATATTTGCATTTTCAGACTCTGCTCTTGTTTGCTTATTGGATATGAGAGTCACTTTGTGCAGTTGTACAGATATCCAACAAGAGCGGGCATATCCTTTAAGAATTGTGAAAATTTTATGGGACTTTTACATACTATCTGAAATGTTACACTGTGACCAGATTCTATTATGGAACCAGTATAGAGGGACAGCATTAAGGTTAAATTTTGTAATTTTAATCTGATATTTACTCTATTAGAAACACTGACCAATAACCTATCTCATACCCTGTTCTTTTATTTTTTCATACTACTAACATCCATTGGGTGGAATGTCAGAACTACTCCATATGTATGTAACTATGTTGCCCTCTTGTGACCAGCTCTCTAAAATAGGAAGTTATAGATCACTTCAAAAACAGAACTTGATTTAAAGCAATATTAAAATTGATTATTGATAAATTTACATATTTTGTGTTTCTTCTATGTAAAACACAGCAAAAATTTTATAACATGTAAACATAATATTAAATATCTTTCACAAGAATGCTGTTTCTATTTCATTCTGATCCTTCTGTCAATTTTTTTGTGATTTTCTCTTGACCTCTCACTGTCCTTAAGTGACCTACTAATATAAAAACAATATTCGCAACCATGTAGGAGTATTATATGAATTGACTGTGATATCAGGAAATAAATGTACTATTATTATGTATGTATATAATTCTTCAAGCATCAAACATTCTAGTTTTGGTTCTCTATCTTCTATGGTTCAGATACTGGTTGCTGTAGTAGGCAAAACCATAGTGAATTTAATCTCTCACTTATTTTGGTTGTAAATCTGATTAGGTTGTCTTTGAGGCGTTGTCATTTCTTGTTTTGTTTTGTTTTGTTTTTTTCTTAAATGCCAGTGTTTTTCAAATTGTTTCCATTTCTTTTGATTCATATATTGCTCCCTGAGGTCAGTCAGTAACTTTTACAAATTTTACTAAGTAAGACATTTTAAAACAGTAACTATGCTGCCCAGTGTAGCTGGATAGTTAATTGGCAGACTAGTTATGATAGGTGGAACAGACCAAAAAGTGAGAAGTACAACAATTAATTTTAAACTAGAAATAGTGCACATTTGACCATAAACAATCTCTGAGATTAGTTAAGTCTTTAGAAATTTTAGAGGCTTTTGCATTTTAAACAGAAGTCATAAGCAATGTCAAATAATTTCCTGACTTTTTGTTGTATTTTCTAGTGCTTCAAATATAAATAGGTCTTATTCAGTTGTCTCATTGCCCATTAGTTATTTGTTCAGAGGTTACTTGAGATTATTGACTCTTGTCTTACTGTGTCTTATGATATGGAGTGGTCCTCACTTATTTACTATCAAAGAATTCAACCATATGTAATGTGACCAGTACTGAGTCTAAGGCAACTGAAGTGGGAGCAGAAGGGGAGAACAGACAAGTGCACATACACTCACCTAAATAATGCTTTTGATGATATTCACTTCTCAAAAAATCACCTGGTTGTTTGATGTAGAAAATATTGGATATTGAATGTATCTTCATCTTTTATGCAAATATTTGGGGGGTGAAGTCACTGTTCTGAAAGGCCAAAACATTCTAGCAAGCTACTCTTTCTTTAATTAAGGAACACTCTAAGGGAAATCTGAGCCAATGAAGACCTGAGAGTTAATTTACCTAAAACAGAGATCAATTCCCATTAGATTAGAATTGGTGAAGCCACCCTACGTTACATTTTAATTAGAATTTTTGTTGCAGCTTTTGTGAGGAGGATGCTTGATTAAACAATCTACTTTAGCAAAGTATAAAATTCTTCTTTGTTGTACTGTGAATCCACTGCTTAAATCACAAAGATGTACGTAGATGTACATCACGTAGATGTATATCACCCTCTTAATAGTTGAGAGACAGTAAATAAACACCTTTTCCCTGTATCTAGATACAGTAATTTCTAAAGGGAAAAAAAAAAAAAATCCACCATTGAGAAGTCCAGAACTCAAGTACCAGGAGCTGTTTAATGCTGGTTTTCCAACCCACAATAAAGGTACTATTCAATTGCATCAGGAGCTTCTGGTGAAATGTGTGCATGTTATAATTTTCTCTGTGGTTCTGCCCAGCTGCATCACAGCTCGGGTGGACAGAGATTCAAGACTCTGCTGGCAGCAGAACTATACTTTGTGTGTGAGGATCTCTGAGCCAGCAGGACAGAGTGCACCCCATGTTTTAAGGAGGCCTTCTGGAGCACTAGACATGTATATCCATCACCATCCACTCCTCCCTTGCTCCTTGAGGAAGAGCACAACATCTTCAAGGGTTTTGTTTGTTCTGTAAGTTTTTCTGTTTACTGGTGCAAATGCTTTTGCAAAGCCAAGAAATTGGGCTAGCTTTATTACATGAATTACCATTATACCTATGGAAATGGCAGCTTTTGAAAATGTCTGTTTTGATTTAAATTTACCCTATTGCAGTGTTCCAAATGACCAGAATATCTGTATCTAGATGTTTAGGCAGATAATCGTAGCTCTGTTCTCTTCTATCCTGAATAATGCAGAGTTCTGCACAGCTGGGTTATTTGACAGGAAATCTGATAATCAGTAATGCTAAAAGACAGTCATATTTGACATGGAGGGTAGAAATTAAATGGCAGAAAGTTCTCTCTGCAGCAGTGTACCAACATGGATTTAGCTACATGACAAAATTGTCTGAACTTACAGAGTAATAGGCAGGATATTATTTTAAATCTTTCCACAACAAGTGTTGGATAAGAGGTATATATCAGTACCTTTTGCTGACATTTTGCTAACATGTACAAAGATGATTTTTTTCCTTGGAATACTCAAGCTGATAGACACATTGACATAATTTTGATGGTTAATTTCAACAATTGCCCTTTTCAAATTTTTTTGGATTGTTGGGTTTTCTTTTCTGCAGCAAAACATCTTCATCTCACAGAGTAGTTAATGAAATAATACCGTATTCATGTGTTTCAGATTCTGCCAGGGTTTGACAGACATGTTTAATTGTTCATGGTACCTGTGGCTTAGAACAAAAGTCTGGATATAAATTCAAATTTTTGCAGCTTGAAGAAATAAATACTTCTACAAGCAACTGTACTTTATTTCAGGACTACTACAAAAATTTTCTGTAGTTATTCATAGCTTAAGTCTTTAAACCGAATCATGCTGAGAGAATATGAGCAATTTATATTATTTATATTAAATATGGCTACTCATGCTGCCTCTTAATTGGCTTTTATGTGAGTTAGAGATAGTTTACAATAATTAAGCTGTAAGTAGCAGTGCATCTCTAAATACCTTCAGTGTTCAGATATAGAGAGTGATGTCATGACTGGAGTCTTGAAATATAAATCCTTATTAAAGACACATAAGGAGTGTTCAGACTGGAAAAAAGTGTGTACATTAGAAAATGAGAGGTTGCTTTATATTCATTAACATCCCCTACTGTTTTTCTAGAAGTTTACTTTGATGAGACAGTCACTGGAGTACCAATGATACATAAATCTTACACAAGTATAGTCGAGTATGATCTTAAAATATGTTATTCTCATCAGAAGAATAAAACATAAGAAATGTCATTTTTCACTTTAAAATTTAAATTGTTATGTTTAAATTCTTATCACTATAACTCAATCAGTGTTAAGTTCTACAATGTAATTAATACTTTCAGGGGTGTTAATCCATTCAGAAATTACAGATGGAAAAAATGTATACTATTCCTCATCTAACTAAGTTTATTTGGATCAAAATTCTTTTTCCTGATCAGAACATTTTGTTCACTTTTAAAGAAATTGCTCTGTGTTGAAGTTTAGGGAAACAATTTCCCAAACATCATAATAATGTTCTCAAAAAACAGGCAAGCCAGGGCAAAGCTATTTTTATGACATACCTACACATTATAGTAGTGACTTTATAAAGATTCTACTCAGTTTTATCTTGTTAGCTTAATTTCACAGAAGTGAAGGGTTTCAAGCAGGAAAATAAGATACAATAATGAGAAGGATCGTGTGACAGCAAAATTAAAACAAATTAAACAGTCTGGAGGATGGCAGAAGGAAGGTGTTAAAAAAATCCTGCATTGTGTATGAAGCAAAATATTTAGGAAAAGCAAGTTAGAAAAGTGGAATATATGACACAAATGGGTATGTGAATTTTATTTATTTATTTTTTTTTTAAAAATTGTTCTGGGTCATACAGAAAATAGAATACAACTGTGTAAAAGCTGATGTGGGAAAAGAAAGGGATTCTGACTATGGCTTTTAAAGTCATCAATGACACAGATATCAGATTATGATATATGTGATCTAAATCTGACTTTACTGTGTTCCTCTCCACAAATGTATATTAGATTCACATACAAGGAACATTTTCCTAAGGGCATATGGTACTTTTTGATAAAGATGAATGTTACAGCCCTGCTGGACAGTGTAATGTGGGATGAGTTCACATTTTTCAGCCGTTCAGAAAACCTCTGCTCTCTCCGTGAACCTGCATTGTGCTCTGCAGCCATCTAAAATTTGTATTTGAGCTCTGTTAAAGGAAATTGCAGTCACTGTGAGTGATAGTCTAAATTAACTTCTACTTTAGTCCTTCAAATATTATTTAGAAGTTTATAACACCAAAAAGCACTTGATTTAGAGGACATTTTCTATGTGAGTTCAAAGTACATGGCACAATTCTGTTGGGACAGGATAATTGCATATATTCTTACAGATGGTTAATTTGTTCCCCAGTTAAATATTTGGAACAGAATAATGTGAGTCGTGCTGTATCCTATTTGACCTGGAGAAGCTGAGATACAACACTTTTCTGATAGGAGTGTAGATGTTTAACTTGTATAAAACATGCCAGGCAATGGAGCTTGAAATATGTGCAAGACCTTGGGAAAAACAAGTACCAATGTTTTCTCATGTACTGTGTGTGATTCTTCTCTGCCTGCTACAGATGGAGAGTGAGAAGCAGAGACAGTTGTGTGCCTCTTCCCACGCTCCCAAAGTCTTGGTTCCTGGGGACTAACTTATACTTCAGCTGCAAGGTAACACTAGTCTTTTAAACACTTTGCGACTGACTCCAGGTTACTCAAGCAGATTTTGCTCTGGGATCCCTTCCTAATCACATAAAAAGGCAAATGTTAAGTGAGTGATTTGAGCTTTATACTCATGAGAGATTTCTCTCCCAGCTTCTGACCTGCAATAGGTATGCAGAGCCTTTCATCAAATTATCTGTCAGAGGAGCTTAATGCTCATTATTATACTTATCTTATTGGTGGCAATGTTAATGGAAAAAGGAAGCTAAGGAAACTTATCCGACAAAATGCAGAAGCAGAAAGTGGAGTAGAATTTAAGACACTTCTGTTCCATATTAAACTCTAGACTCTGCTAAAATGTAATGCATTTAGGCTTTGAGATACTGTTATAACTACACACTAGAGACTAAATTCTTTTGTCCTTGTTCAAGCAAATCCTGCCCCCAGACTGAACTGGGAATTTAGATTGAGCGAAGACCGCAGAATTGAGCCCTAAAGGAATATGGCTTACTGCAATAAGAGACACAAGAGAGTTGAAATAAAAATACTGCTAGCAACATGTAGCAATGGAACAACATTACTTAGGGAAACATTCAAATGGGATGAATTAATTAGAAACGAGACTTTGATCTAATGCTTATGACACTGTTTATGTTCAGTGTAACCTATTATTTGTATTACCTCAACTCTGTCATATATTTTTTCTATTTCCTAAGTAGTGTTTGCCTATCTTTTACTGCTCATGAAAGAAAATGTTTTGCACTGTCAACATATTTGTTTGTTGTTAATAAAAGATTATAACTAAAAATATAATGATGTGTCAAACAGAACTAACCCTCCAGAGAAGCTAAGCAGATGGAAATAGTGCTGTGAAAATGAATGCATTGTAATTCAAATAATTTGCTTTTCTGCAACAAATTATCTCTAAGTCCCACCCACAACATATTAATGCTGAAGCAGAACTAGAGCAAGCTTATGGATTGATTCTGCCATCCTTTACATTTGGTATGAAACCTATATAACATCAGTTGACATTAACAAAGTTATTTCTGGTTTACAATAACATAAATTAGGGCTCAATAAGCAGAAAATTAGTAAAGCTAAATGTTTGAAATACATTTTAAGCTCAATGAAAGATCTATTATCTCAGTGATGAGCTCTATCTAGTTCCAGTTTAAAATCTGCTGGCTCTCAGAGAAAGATATGGATTATAACTGCTTTGAAAACAGATGCATATTAATTGATTAGTCATTTTTGATTCCTCTTTTTAATTCATATTTTCATATTCATGTTTTTGTATATTTTATACTCAGGCAAATGTTATCTCAAATAAGAAAATAATTGTGATCTGTGATTTTTTTTTTTTTAAGTGTTTTGGTTGATTTTGCAGCAAAAAAAAAGAATGCACAATTTTTAGTATTAATCTAAAATGAGTTTTTCCATATACAAAATAATTAAGTATATTCCCATTATAGTATTTATTCACAAAATAAAGTAATTAGTCATGCTAAGTGTGATGCCTACATTAATATAAAGAAGGTAACTGCAGCTTCATTTATACCTTTCCTAACATAAAAAGCCTTCATAAATGAAGGCTACTTTTTTTGTGGGTTTTGTTGGTTTTAATTTTTTTCCCCTGGAAACATAATAGCACCTTTCTTTCCAAAGCCATTTAAAATCCATTCCTGTATAAGGATTTATGAACATTATAAGCATTTATGAACTGGTGCTCATGCATAGTACTCAGGGAATTATACTGAACACAATTTCTTTCAAGGGCTAGCGGATTTCAGTTTTATTGCTTGATATGTTCCCATTTCTGATGAAATTTTGCTGAGTGTTGCAAAGACAAATATAAATTGGTTCCCAAACTGCTTTTGTTTCTTTCTTTCAGGAACTTTTAGCTCTCTCTCCCCATTTCCTACTCTCCTCTTTCTTTCATTGACTTTTAATGAAATCCCTGCCCATGGCAAGGGGGTTGGAACTAGATGGTCTTGGAGGCCCCTTCGAACACAAGCCATTCTATGATTCTGTGAAATTCCTAATTGGATTCTGATACTTTCCTCATTAATTTCAGACAGATGTAGCTCCAAGATTTATTATGGGAAACTTCATTGCTTATAACATTGCCATGGGGTGAAGCTTATCTAAAAGTAATGTAAATGAGACTTGGACTACATCTGCCCCCTATAAAGATTACTCCAGTTTGCAGAGGAAAGAAACAAAGAGAAAGAAGGACTGTTAACATCATTACCTTCCTAGAACATCATGGGTTTGGGAGGCCAAGGAAAGATAGTAACCCAAGTATGAACTGCTGATTTACCTTAGGAATGGGGAAAGTCAAAGAAATAATGCTGTGACTACATGGATAATGGTTATGGCTTATGATGACAATCTATTTGGGTACCACCCCCTGCCCCCAAGAAGAAGAAAAAAAAAAAAAAAAAAAAGAACACACAAAACGAAGCCCATAAATAAATATTTGAAAAATAAGCCTCTTAAGGAAGGTAGAATACAGTGCCTGGTGTGGAACTGTCCTGGGCCACGAGAAAGGATTTGGAAATATCAAAGTGGTCTAAACTAGGCTGGCAGTTCTGGGCTTGGTTTTGTTTTGTCTAAGTTTTGTTTTTAGAAATGTATGAATGCTGCATGATAAAAATCTTAAAATGAAATAGCGAAAATTGGATTAAATATCATGGAGTGGGGTGGTTTTGTTGTTTTGCTTGCTCCATCTTAATTTTCCTCAGACATTTTGGAGAATTTTTAATTAATATGGATTTTCTGATTGGGAATGCAATTAATTCTCTGGTAAGAGAGTCAGGCTTTTACTTAAGTAAGGTTTCTTTCCTACTGTCAGTCTAGAGAAAAAGACTCGGAAAATTTGGATTCTCCAGAGATCTACTAAGATGAAAA
This sequence comes from Anabacerthia variegaticeps, assembly GCA_035583185.1. Taxonomy (NCBI): domain Eukaryota; kingdom Metazoa; phylum Chordata; class Aves; order Passeriformes; family Furnariidae; genus Anabacerthia; species Anabacerthia variegaticeps. The sequence goes on along the minus strand of JAWWEW010000078.1, from coordinate 70,708,204 downwards.
GCAGTCTACAAATAAGGGCCAAAACATTGCATGGTCTCTATCTCATTCCAACGTACAGACACTGTGGAAGCAAAATAGAATTGAATCCTTGTTTGCTGGCAAGTAAAATTAGACTTGGATAAGACCTTTTCTGATAGATCTGAGATAGTTTTTCTTCATTGATCAAGGTGATAAAGAGAACTACCAATTTTTAAATTAAAAATCCTAAATAGAGAGACATAGCTGTTAATTTATTAGTTTGGAAAAATTAGTTGATAGGCTGCAAGAGCTTTATTTTAATATTTTATGATAAATCCTACTACAAAATCCAAAGAACATGTTTTATTTGCAAAACCAGGTAATTTTGAGTACTTCTGCTTTGCAGCTATTGACATATGAATATATAAATATTGTTATTTGATTGTTCAGACATGAAAGAAACTAATGAGAATTACATACAATGTTTTCAAGTCAATCACCTTCAGCAAGCAAGCAACTGCCACTCTTTAACACAGTTCTCAGGCATTTGCAATTTCCCCTTTTTCAGATGTTGTTGCTGTAGTAGTAGAGTCAGCAGAATGGAGAGTGTGTATGTGTTTCAACCGCTGAAGTTTAGTTCAGCAAATTAGCTTCTTTTTTGACTATGGGACTCAGGCCAAGAGTCTGAGCTGAGAATGGGAGATATTTCAATGGATTGCATATGTTGAGTTATTCCTTAAAATGATAGGCTGTGACATAGATTCAGCAATGTCTTAAATTACTGCAAAAAAATCACCATATCTTTTCTGCCAAAGATGTTACATTTTAGTGACCAAAAAATTAGCTTTATTACTTTAGGGTTACTTACTTTATTAGATAGAGCTGAAATAGCTTGATTTAAGGTCATTCTTCCTCTTTTCTCACGTTAGCGAAGTTCTTTTTGTGATTCAAGTGTGGACTGCTGCAAAGAAACCTGTAAAATAACTTTCTAAGAAACTCTTCATCTTTTTCATGCCTGCCTCCTCTGTTGGTGCTGCTGCCCACCAAGTTTCCTTTACTCATCTGTTCTACCTCCTGGAAATGTTGTTATTTTACCATGCCTCATGATGACAAATCAACAGAAAGAATTTAAAAAAAAAAAGCATTTTATGGAGCTCTAGAAATTTTCTGAAGCATTGTTATCAATGTCTTATCACTACTTTGTATTTCAGTATCGTGAGAAAGTACTTTACAATTAATGTTAGAAATACACAAACTGTATTTTGCAAATATTTATGTGTAAGAATATTGTCTGTTTGGAGAAGGTGGGTAAATATTAATGCAATGGCTATTTAATTCAAACGGTTACAATTGTTTAGCATAAAAATGACATGAAGGAAATTAGAGCAACCCTAACATGATCTATTCAGGACTTCAAAGGGTATAACATTTTTTTAAGCCCAATGTATTGGAGAGAATGAACCCGCAAAAAATGCAGAGCGCAAAAAGCTCAGAGGTGTTACCACGTGGTGTGATTATGGTGGGTCTGGAAATTCTGCTTAATTTTCTGTGTAGGCAGTTAGAGCTAAAAGGAAGGCTTGCTGGTAGTGGTGATATAGATCACTATTGGAAATTTGATAGAATTTTTCCTGCTCTGATTGTTCAGGTTTAATCATGACTTGAAAGCCGCTGATGGTTACAGAGTAATCTGTACTGAGGTGTATTTGTTAATTTTTATTCGAAAGTGATTTCACTGTCATGTTATTTTTAATTAATATATTTTAAAATAATAAATTATTTAATAATAAAATTGCAAATCCATACTTGAAATTTCATAAGTGTATTTTCAAGAAGACAAAAATTCAAGGGGAAGAAAATATTATTAAAACAAATATTCTGCCTTTACTGAGCTAAATGAATTTGTATAGTATTTCTGGACATTTTTTCCTAAAATAGATACCCATCTCATAAGTGGGTAATGAAGGTGTTTTTCTGTAAGAGAATAATTATACGGACTAATTTTGCATATGCTGAAAATACTTCTGTTTAATTTGTTGAAAATTATAACATAAATTCATAATTTTTCCGTGTATATGTACCTACTTTAGCCTATCAAATGCAGGTCTTAGAAACACTTTTTACAAGTTCAAAAAAATATTTAGTAATCATTTGGTTCCCAGTTGATTTCAGTGGGGGAAAAAAGAACCAAGTGATACTCAGTAAAATTAATTGATGTGTAATTGTATATAGTCCTTAAAGAAAACTGAAAATGTTAATCCATTTTATTCATTATAGACTCATAAGCTACAGGCAACTCTGGATCACTTATAGCTTTAACTTTGATCACAGTATTCATGATTAAGCTTCAAATATGTAATAGAACTTCTATTCTAGTTGATATTACTGTATGATTATAATTACCCATCCTCAAAACATGATCCTTAGAGTTTGTAGTGACTGGGAGGCTGTATCAATAACCTCCATTTTCTCCTGATTTATGCCAAGGATTTAGCAATAATTTGCCATTAAGTTTGTGAAGCATTGAAACTCTTCCTTTGTTCCTTGTTTGTGTGTTTGAAAGACAATATTCATTTAGTATTGCAAGCACAAGGTGCTTGTATTAGCTCTATTAGTTTGCTATTAGTGTAACAACTATTGGGAATACACTTCAATATCTTGCTTTGTGACTTGCAGCCAAATAGCAGGTGCAATTGTCTTCCCTCTTTACACTGAAATAAGATCCTTCTTGCATTCACTGTAATTTCCTTTTCAGCTTGTTCTTTTAGTCTCCATTTGCAGAGTGCCAATTCTATAGCTGTGTTGCAAGTTACTAAACATGTTTTGCCAGATTAAGAAATTTGTCCTGCTCTACTCTGACCACATTGTTTTCCTACAGAGAATTTTAAGCTTTGGTACCAATCCAAAGGGCAAAATTTCTTTTATGCAAAGTTAAACTGATTTTTCCATGATGATACTTTCTGGTTTATAATTTTCTTGATGATACTTTCTGGTTTATAATGCCACTAATCTTTAATTAAATTCTCAAACATACTCTTTAACACCAACATATTTTCTTTTTCCTATTTTTCAAATCCTTTATTGAAGAAAATCCTAGTCTGAATTCTCTACTCCCCTGCACTTGGTATTTTAAGGGATAAAGAGATGGTGTAGGATTCTGTTTGGATCTCAGTAAGAAAGAGCATACAATAAATAAATCATTTAATAAAGTAGCTGTTTAAACAAGATAAGATAATATGACGAATATGGACAGTAAGAAAAACATACATCATGTCAGATGCAGGGAACATGCATGCATGCATGCATCATCTGATAGACCACTAATGCATGTCCTAACAGTGTGCTGCACAGATCCTGTCCATGGAGATTTGTCCTCCATTTTGTCCATTCGAGCTCTTATATGCAATTTTCTTAAAGTAAATAAGTCTATTCATCATTGGAACTGTCAAACAGAATGGATCTTTGCATCGAAGAAACTTCTTGCTTCTCACTTAGATAAAGGCAAAACTGTGCACATCACGAAATTCCTGGTACTGAGTAGGTGGGAACTGCCTGAAGGCTCCTCAGTTGCAACCCACTGGCTAAGTCCTGTGGCCAAGAATTTGTGCAGCACCACACAGCCTGAAACCATTCTGAACAGGTGGCCCAACACAGCACAGGTCTGTGCTTGGGTAGCTGTGGTGTGGATCACCAACTCCTTCAGGCACAGCAGCCCCATGGTCACAATCACCTTGTTGCACACCTTGATCCACATAGACTTTGCTGTTCCCAAACATACTACAAGTTACAGATTCTATTAGGAAGCTGTTCAGCTAACAGAGAGTTTCCTGACAGGCTGGAATATCCCCTCTGTTGTACCACCCACCCATCCACCAGGGCAGCACAAGATGGTATGGGGTGAACCACCAGGTATCCCTGCAGCAGCTGCTCCTGTTGCATACCAGCTTCTCAAGCCTGGAGTACAAGGCCCAGTAGAGGAGATTTGGACTGTTCAAGGTCACCAGCTACTCAATAAAATGTCTTCTGCAAGGCTCCCAATACAGCTACTGAGAAAGAATCTCTTATGTAACATTTCCTGCCACACCGTACTCACTGGTAACTTTACATTTATCCTTATGGTATGAGGTGTGAAGCCATCCAGTAAGGACAACGTGTCTTTAATAAGGAAACAATTATTGCAATGTCCCCAGCCATATAAGGAAAGAAACAGCAGGGTTATCTAACAAAACAGAATTAGATAGGGCCAGTAAAATATTTCTGCAAAATGTTTTTCTGTTGCAAAATCTAACTTCAATTTAATATATATGGGAATATTTGCAGGGATGTTCTTGTGGGAATGTATCAACTGAAATTTCTATGGCAGGGAAAAAAACCCCAAAATTTGAAACAATCTTCTGTTCTCATTTTCAAGTAATTTCAGGTTTTTTTCTTTTATGTTCTGTTTTCTTTAAGGACAGTTGAGCAGGCTCAGATGTTGGTTAAACATGGAATTGTGTTATGCTAAAGTGGTGGACACCCTTGGAAGGTTAGCTCTTTTGGCTAAATTGAGATGTCTTGCCTTACTTCCTTCTAGGCCTGTAAAATAGGACAAAAACCTTACAAGAGCAAACTCAGAAGAGCCATTCAAAACATGATATTAAAACCAAATTTTACTTATGGAAAGTAAGTTGTAAAAGTGAACCAGTGACTGAGGAGGAAGTAAAAAGGGAAGAAAATATATAAGCTCAAAACTTGATGTAGCAACTGAAAACCAGTAGAGAACTGCTGATATGTATCAAAATTAAGTAAGAATCTCAAGAAGTTGGAAAATCACTAGCCTTAATAAGGACCACTAATCTTAGCAGATTATTTGCTTCATAATAAGAAAACTTTGGATCATAGGATAAATACATGGATGTTTTAGAGTCATGTGATTTACATGCAGAGAGAACCTGTAAAATCCACATTACACTGTCATGAAAATTCCATAAAAGCCTTCATACACTTAAAGAGGAAATGAAATATTTGTAAAGAATGAATCTTTTTTATTACTATTCTTATTCTCTAAAAAGAAAGACCTCCTTAAATTAGGCAAAGGACTGCTTGAATGGAAAGAAAGTTTCTTTGAAGGAATGTGGCAAAGCTGTTAAGATGTATTGACTCTCACAGATGTGGAATACTGATGGAACTTCAACCTATTCTTCAGCTTTCTCTATGCCAGAGAAGGCACTCAGCAGTTGTCACAGAAAGTCAAGAGCATAGATACTTTCAACAGGATGATAGAAGTGGCATACCAGCACCTCTACTAAACTAAAAACTACTCTACTATACTAAAAAGAGTGCTGTTCCTAGCCACAATCTATAGAGATTGTTAACAAAAAAACAGTCTTAGTGTCGTCAGAGTATTTTTTTTTTAAATGTCTTACAAAATTAGAGCATACATTTGAAGATTTCTGCAAAAGAAGGCTATTTTCTTTTAATTAAACAACAAGAAAACAGTAGTGGATTGTTAAACTATGAAAACGACATTTTAAAGTGAGTTCAGAGAAAGGTGTCAATGAACAGGAGACCAGAGAAACTGGAAAAAAAAAGATTAAAAGAGGAAATTGTAAATGTGGTCAGACATTCCCAAGGGACTCTTAGCACTTGCATGTTTATAAAACAATTTTATCTCAAAGCTGCTGTTACAATAATGTCTAAAGGAAAGGCTTAGTGTACATCAGATCAGTGATCCTTTAAAATACTTATTTTAGTAGCTTGATTTTATTTTGGCCGTTTTGATTTGTCTATGGATTTATGAATCTCAAAATCAGCCTTTTATACACTTTCTATTTTATTGACATTTTTCTGTAGGGCAATTCACAGTTGTGCTGTGGACAACTTTGAGACTTAAGTCCAGCAAGTAATGCCAATATGGCAAACCTACTTGAAAAAGAACCGACTTTTCCCTCTTCGCTCTATGAACTACAATCTTTGCACAAATGTTCAAAATTAATTTAAAGACTGGAGTTATACATATCTGTAGAATGCTTCTAATAAGTATTTCTAGATGCAATATTGATGCTGCATATGTAAGTAAAAAAAAAAAAAACAAAACAGAGAGGCAAAATGAAGCCTTAAAACTGTGTCTACATTTCTGCGGTATAAGCAGCATGGAAAAACAATTACTTATCTACTTTCTAACAACCAACTAAATAATCCCAATATGAGGCATCAAGGGTTTTGAAGAGAATATACACTCATAAAGGGTTCTCATTGGAGAATCCAAATAATGTTTCACAGCACTTAGGGCCCTCAAAAAGTCTGCATGGCATGGATGATCTTTCCAGATTGTTGAAGGTATTTTGTCAAGTGGGAAGGAGACTGGACTGACTAAAAGGTATAAATGTGTCTTCAAATTTTTCTAGCTCTTATTTTCTTATGCATGTTCAGTTCCAATCAAGCTAGTACAGAGCCTTCCTCACATGTATTTGGAATTTAACATGCATCCAGGTTTATATTTGAGGTAACTATTCACAAAGTATCTCTGTGTTGTTGTGTTGCAAGATCCAATGTCAAACATTGTATTTCCTATAAATAACATCATTAGAAAAGGGTCATAAATTGTTCAGTTACAGATTCTATTAATAAAGTTATGCATATAATATATAATTGCATAGAAACTTTCATTTGTAATTTTATGGTTCTTTGGGGTTTTTTCGCACAAATGAAAAAGAGTAACATCTTTATTTCATATTTGTTTTCCTTTCTTCACTCCAGACCAGGACATTGACCTCTTTACTGTAGTGAAGACAAAATATGTGGTAAGCTGAAGGACATTCAATCACTATTTTTTTTTTTAATTGAAATTAGACATAAAATTTCATAGGCTATCTAACACTGCCAGGAATTTCTAAGTGGATAAAGCTTTCAGAATAGCAGTTCACCATAGTAGACATTTTTAGCCTTTTTTTTGCTCTAATTGTAACAATGTGATTTTTACTGAACCACCATGATTTTTATTTTAAGACCCACTCACTTCATAAGATATATATGTTTCCTACCTCTGAAAAATCGATGTAAACACATCAGCTCTGGCAGGTTGTTATCAATGTTTCACAGAACATAAAATCAACCTAAAAGATAACCTTCCAAAACTCAGAGGAAAAGACTTTCAGATTTGCCTGTCAGTCTGTCTCAAAGGAGACAAAGCTGGAAAAAATGTCTTTAAATGTGAGGGTCTCCTATGATCTGTTTCTAAAATTGTGTTTCCCATTGGATAGATCTTTTATCAGAACAAGAGAAGGCATTATGCTGTCTTGCCTGACAGTGAAGCATATACTTTATACTACTTGCTGTAAGGGTTATCTCATTTAAACTACTCTGTGATCAGCAACCTGTTTCTCCCATGGGGCTCTTCAAAGGTGGCCAATACCCGAAAAATGAGAGGGGAAAATAAAGCATTTGAAGCTACGTTTTATGACATTTTTGTGCATTGATTCCATCTCTCTTATCTGTCTCGTATGTGGGGATCATAATTTCAAACCACACAGAATCTAGAAGAGCTGTGGTTCAGCACATTCATGCTTGTAGCACATTTTCTACATAGATATCTTCACTGTGCATCCAAGGTGAAGCAAGAAAAAGATATTTTGGGATTACATTTTTCAGAATATTGGATACTAAAGGAAGTCAAACTGTAAAGAATCTTTCAAAATGTGTTTGAAGTATGTTCTGTCTTCTAGGAAACTTCTTTAATATAATATTGAATAATAAAATGGCTGTAATTTTAACCCATCAGAAGACAGCTGGACATTAATTAAAAAAAAAAAAAAGTAAGATTTTCCTTTTTTTTCAGGTCCTTTTTTCTGAGGAATAGATCTGGCTTATTTAATGTGGAGATGGAGGCTCAGGAAAAGGGGTGGGAGGGTTTGTTTTCTTCTGCATTGAAGGGGATAAGAGGAAATTAGTTTCGCCACATATCCCTTTGTATTACTAGTGATATAGAAAGCACAGCCCTCTGATTCTTCTGAATACTCTGAGCTAGAGGTGTTACATGGTAACTTCAAAAAATTATTGGTATTTATATTAGCAATCACATTTTCTTGGCTGCACTGAAATAGAAATTATATTCATCAGCAATATGCAACAAGATTCAGAGAAGTTCTTTCAAAAGGGATCATACTGCATTGATTTAATTCTCCTTTCAGTCACAGTGTCAGTTATGCATATTTTTCCTTCTGTATGTCTCTGACTTCATGGCACCTAGTCATCTGTGCATAGCATCGGGAAAATTTAGAGTATCTACAAGCACTAGTTTGCACTCAAAGCGAGTCTCTTCCAAAACTTTGGAGTGAGAGCTGATGGAAAGATACTCTGAGTAGGAATGTAGTGAGGAATGGTGTGGGGAATCAGTGCTTGAGAGCTGAGTTGTGTGGAATGCATTCAAGTAATGTGTCTTTGTGGAATTAAATCTGAAATTAGTATTGACAGAAGTAACATGCTTTCACTGATGATGATCAATCCTGAATAATGGTCGTATAATGAAGTCTATGGAGTCCCAAATAATATGAGTGAATTTACAGTGCTCTGGAAGCATTATAAAGTCTGAAATGAGTGAGAAATACCCAGGTGTTAACAATATCAGCTTGAGGCTTCCATTCCAACTGAACTACCTTTAGTACTTTAAAGCCACCTGTGCTATAGGGTACAGGGATGCATTGTAGGGACTTTTGGACATGTTTGGTATTCACTACATTTTTTAGATTCTAGATGGAGGGTATTGGAAGCTTTGCAATGCACTGGATAAATATCTCCACAGCTTCTCATTAGTGTGAGTATGAAATTTTATTCTTTTACCATTAAAAAAAGATAAAAATAACTGAAAATAAGCCTAACTCAAGGCAATTCTTTGCCAAAACAGAGCTATTTCATTTGCATATATTTTTTTTTGCAGTACACAAATACATGAATTTCTCCTCTCCTCTCCTCGCCTCGCGACCCCTCCCCTCTCTCCTCCCCTCCCTCATCAGAATCTTTCTTCAGTTTCCCACCAATTTTATTTTTTATTAATGCAGTGTGAAATACCCATTAGGTACCAGATTTTGAAAACAGCTATGGCATGAAGTAAAATAAAGTATCAGAGTCTCAATTTTCTTCTCAGTGCTGGAGCTTCTGGCTTTCCCATGTGAGCTGTTAGTATGATGAATAAACATGCATTGAATTGGTTCATTACAGTGGAACTATAGATCTCTCCTGATGTTTCCTTTATTCTTTGCAAAAGAGGCCTCATTGTTTCTATATATTTGTCTGTTACAGCTGTGGTGTTGCAAAGCAAAACAAAGTGTCATACAACACAATGCTTCGGCATACAGAAAATACAAAAATAGGAAGCAGAAAAGATAAATGTGATCCAAATTTAATGCTTTGTCTTTCTGATTTCCGGGCATATTCATTTTGAGGGGAAGTCTTCCATAAGTTGCGGACTGACAGTGACTTCTTGGAAATACGTTCTCATCAAAACCACAATTTTAAATATTTAAAGATTAAACAGTGCTACAACTTAATAATTGTTCTGCCTTGGAATCAGATGTAGGAATATCATGACTCCATTATATCTATCATTCCCCATTTGATGCTGTCTAAAACTTTTAGTCAATTAAGCAATTATCTTTAACAGTAAATAAAATACCAAAAAGAATGTTAATGTTTGGTTTATTACCTTATTGGTTTGTCCATTTCACCAGTATCTTTATAACCTTTACAAATTCTTCTGTAAATTGACATAATGTGCCTGTGATTTTGACTTGTTAATGATTGTTGTTGAATGTTGGAAGCCAGAACAAAGTAGAAACTAGTATTGCTGCGTGTATTAATATGTTTAGTTTCAGTTCTTAACAAAAGGTACATTCAGTCTTTGATACTATTCATCTTGGATTGTATGACACATCTTGATTATAGTATTTCCATAGGAGGTTTATTCAGATGTAGTTGGATATTGTAAAGAACAGAAGCATTTCAAACATAAACTACACATTACTAAAAAGCAGGTAAAAATGAGCATCATTAATAGGAACAGGGATAAGGTTATTTCCAAAAAGTTTTTTAAGTACAATCATACTAAACAAACTTAGCTTACAACTAGCAAAGTAAATTGCTATTAGCTGCAAATGCAAAATCTTGAGATTCAGAGTGTAAAAGCTAAAATAATGCTACAACTACTTAATCAGTGCACAGCTTGTGTTCCAATTAAGCATGACATTACTGTGCAGAACTTTAGGATCATAAACAATAGCATCCCAAGAGTGTCTAATAAGCACTGAAATAATGACCAAAATAATTTTCTAACCACTCCACCTGCTTGATAAAACTCTTTCCTTCCATGGTTTGGACTAATTTCTGTTTTCCTAAATTTTAATTTTACTTTGAACACAAGGTAATTCTTAAAACACAGGTAAGACAATACACTGGGGAACAGAGGGCAATCTAATACTTATTTTTATCTTGCTTTACAAAGTTGCAGTTAGAATAGAATTTATCCCTATGCCAGAAGATCAAACATTACATATGTGCTCACTTATCCTGACAAGAGTTACAAGGTACATAAGTCTTACTCAGAGTTCACTTTCACTTTGAGTCTGCAGTCTTGGAAAAAATTCTTTCACTTTGCAATTCCATGTTGTCTCCTTATCTTCAGCCTAAACAGCTAGCATCAAGGAAAGGTCTTTGCGTGAATGGGAGGGAATGGACTGCGAAAAGAGATGTTGGCTGCAGTCGTATTAGGTGATATAAAATCACATCCTTCTGGACATTTTCCCTGCAAGTAGACAGAAGCAGTCTACTCCTGCTTTGGGACCTACGATGTAGTGGAGTGTATGGTTTGAGTGGCAACTAGGAAGAAACACTATATTTTGTTTCATATACTATGTGTCAGCTTCCTATGCTTGCTGTGGGATTGAGTTGGAGGGAAAAGGTATGGCGGGCAGGTGCCTTGGTTTAGGAAGGACCAACAGAAACATGAAACAGCTCTCCCACTAGCCCCACCAATGCGTAACAATTAGTATATAGTTCAACATGTGTATATATAATGGAGGATTAAATACTGTGTGCTTGTGTTCTACCCTGATCTTGCCATATTTGTTTTAGGTTTAGTATGGTGTCATGGTTTAGGAACAATATTCTCCAGTTTAGTAGTCCCACTAGGAAACCACACTGCCACTCACTTCTCCCCTTCCAGTTGAAGGCACAATAGGCAAAGATCACAAGTTGAGAAAAGAACAATTTACTGGAAAGAACAATGAGATAAGACAATTAACAGTAACAACAACAAAATTAATTTAAAAAGCACACAAAAGAGACAGTGCAGAGCTCAACCTGACTGCAGACACACCACCCAATCTGCTGCTTCTAGTTTGGACCAGTATTAGTTACCCAACTGCTCCATCTGCCATGCTTGCTCCACCAGAAAGGAACACCTTCTTCTCAGCAGTGAGAAGCAGTCCCTTTATCTCCACCCCTGGCAATGAAATCAGATGGTATTGAATAACATCAAGGTCTTGGCCATACCCACGTGGCTCCAGTAGCTCTTGGCTACTGCAAAAAATTAACCTTGTCCTTGGTCAAAACCAGGACATATGGCATGGATGTTCCTTACAACAGGTATAGAGCTACTTGCTGCCTGTTCCTATTAAGATAATTTTTGCATTGACCATAACTAATTTCTTAAACAAATGTCCTACATGAGACAGGACATGTGGAAATCTCATGATATTTTCATTTACTTCAGAGCAGAAACACATATGGAAACACCTTTTAATTTTTATTACTCTTGCAAAGCTTTAAAAAAAATTGCAGGAGGTTTCCTTTAAGGATTTCCTGACCCATGTTATGGTGTTGTTGTTTCTTTTACACAAATAAATAGGAAGAAAAAACATTAAAAAAATCAAAAATATTTCAACCTATTGCTAAGTCCTTTAAAATATGCTTCAAATTGAGAAGATGCTTTTTGAAGTGTACTAAAGCCACAGTTGAATTGTAATTTTTTTTCCAGGTATATAGAACTTATTAATGTAAAGAGAAGGCCATGGTAATTTCAAGTTAGTTAATAAAAAACTATCAACAAGAGCTTCAAAATTCCCCTCTGCACCCTTCTGTTTGTAGGACTTTTATTAAATGCTAGCCCAGGTAACTACTTTTTGCTTGCAGTCATGGGAGAATAGGAATGATCACAAGAAAAAGAACCATCAAATAAGAACAAAAATTATTAATAAAATATGGTAATAATATGCCAGTTATACAATTTTTAATGGTGTACATTCCAGCAATAGTAATTATGAAGGAAAGAGAAAGGAGGAATCCTGACTAAGGTCTGGATATTGTCATGGGTGAAACAGGTTTCCACTTGCACTAAACCAGAAATACTCTTTATGTTTTTAATGTTCTCCAGTATCTGTCCAGTCAGCTGTCAATACATTGCAGTTGCCAAAAAAATACAAGTCAGTAGCAGATAAAATAAATGGGAGCATCACTGAGATCTAAAGGATTAATAAGTACAAGGGATCACTGATAAGACCCCTTTGTTTCACATAAGGGAGATTTTTTTTTATTGTTCTGATGCAGGCTGAACTGAAGAATAAATAAGGATAGGGAATGTGAAGAGTTTTATCTTAATTGCTGCTGTCTAATTCTGGAGCATATATGATTTCAAGTCTGCCTTACTGGTAGCCTAAGTAGCCCTAACTCTGTCAGGTTTGTCCTTTTTTCCTGAACAAAAGCTGCCTGTATTCTAAAAGGCAGAAAAGGAAGTTATTCTGCCTCAAAGACTGTCTACCTTGTATGTAGTCAGAATAGAGGAAAAAGAGAAAGACTCTAATATTCCTGGATTGCAGTGTCATCTTGTGTGTGAATGCAGTGACAAAGCACTAGGAAGGCTCTCTTGACAGCAGCATCCACAAAAAACAAGTGAACATTCAGACATCCTGCTAGCTGCACTATTCGTGACACAAGCCAGAATGCCACTGGCCTTTTTGGCCATCTGAGCACATTGCTGGCTCATGTTCAACTGACAGTCAACCAGCATCCCCAGGTTCTGCTCCACTGGGTCACTTTTCAATCATTGTGCCCCCACCATGTAGCACTGAATGGGGTTGTTGTGACACAAGTGTAGGACCCGGCACTTGGTCTTACTGAACCTCACTCTGTGCAATCCCATCAATCCAGCTTGTCCAGATCCATCTGCAGGGCCTTCCTACCCTCCAGCAGATCGAGACCCTCACCCAATCTGGCATCATCCATGAATTTAACTAAGGGTAAACTCGATCTGCTCATCCAGACCGTCAATATCAATATCAATCAACCAGCACCCCCTGATAAGCTCAATGCTAATAATGATGCACAGGGGACAGATGAGGTAATACTTTAATACTACTCAAGTGACTAATGCTTGTTGCTCTACAATTCTTTCTAGATATGTTAACCAGGTCTGAGAATTATCTACTGACAATTCAAGTGGTCAGTGATAATTTTGTTTCCATTTTCATTGTAACATTTGAGCCAAAAAAAACCAAGAAAAAAAACCCAAAAAAACAAAGCACAATGAGCCACTAGGTAGCAGAAAATGTAGAACTATTATGTTCTATTGGGCTATCTGAATTTTGGTTTTAGAAAAGTAGAATATGGATCTTGAAAAACATTTCAAAAATCCACTCTGAGATGTTATCATTTTGTTAAGAAAGTTGGATCAGATTGAGGTCCCCTTCTGAGTTGTTATTCTATTATTCTATCATGAAATCTAGCACAGGAATGTTAACCTTAATGTTTATTTTAAACAATGTTTAATTTTACTCATAAATGTTAATTAATTTGAGTAATCTGTCAGTCTACCAGTTATTTCAAACACAATGTTTTTCATGCTGTTCCCTCCATAAATCTAGGATTTGGCTTGCATTTCAAGCAAAACTTTTATTCAGACTGTGGATTGTTTTCCCTTCAGGAAAAAATTAGAATATGAGTTAGTTGGCAAATGATACATTGCCAACATAATTTTCTGTGGAATCTGTTCATTAGCTCAAAAGGAAGAATTAGCATTGTCTTCCTGCTTGGCAAAGGAAATTAATTAGGATCAGAAACTTTGTTGTCTCAAGTATTACAGAGCTTCCACAATTGCAGCACAAAAATATCCATGAATAAAACCAGAATCCATGCAACGTTTTGGTCTCAAAACCATTGTTTTGCCCAGCATACTCAGAAAAGAAAAGTATGGAAGCTTTCCATTCCTTTATTAGCTTGTGCATGGTATCTGGATATTTTGGTCAAAAAGGATGGCAAGCAGACTGCAGATGTTGCATGTCCCTTCAGACTTCCAAAAGGAAGAACATTTAGTCTCAATAGAGATAGATCCCCAAAAGAGCAATGAAATGATAGTGATGTCCACTGTTATCACCCAAAGGTGAAGGTTTTTTCTTTCAGCCAACAGCAGTAGCAAACTGCTGCCCTCTTAAGCAAAGAAGATGCAGGGACTAAGCTATGAGCCACCGGAGCACCACCCAACCTCCAGGCTGCCATCCTGCCTCCAGTCCATGGAGATTTCTTTCAAAAAATAAAGTTCTGCATTTAGAAATTCTCTTCTGGAATGTCAATTAAAAATGTGGATGACAACTGCAAACGTTACAGAAGGAACAAAAAAAATGAAATGTATTGAAGAAATAAAATACATTCTGACAAAATTAAAATAAATACATTCTGACAAAGAAATGAAATACAGTAGCTAACAGAGATTTAAGCAAGGGGTCAAAAAGTGCAGTAAAATGATCTGCAATGTCATCAACTTTGACCCATTGAAAGCAATTAATGTGATACCAGAGTCAGCTGGGTTTATGACAAAATTTAACCTCTCTGACCCAGAGAGATGAAAATAATGGCCAGAATTTCTGAGGTCATAAAATAATTCAAGTCCTAAATACTCTGTGAGGGACTCTGAAGGGTCAATTCCTATCAAAGTCATAGGAAACTGAGGTCATTTATGGCTAGACACTCAAATATACTTAAGAGCTTAACTTTCCTTCTCCTCCCACCTCCAGCAGTGCTCATGATTTTCCACATCTGATCATCACAATCATTTGAGATTATGTTCTCTACCATTAGTAAAATTCTATTAGCAAGCAGTAAGCAACAGCTTGACTGTTGTTGGATAGGTATTAGAACACCTGTACTTGATTGTTGTTTCATGCATACATCAAAAAATGAAATGTAAAAAAATTACCTGATGACCAATACACCCTTGAAATGTCTTTTCTTTTCTTTTCTTTTTGATTTAGCAGAACTTTTTATAAATACAATCATGTTAATGACTAAACTATATCAAATCCCTGTTCTGAAAATTATTTATGTTGGGTTTATAACTAAAAAATAAGTAAATATGGACATTTTAAAATTAGTGTGTTCATACATGGACAGTATTTTGTTCCACCATTGCAGTGCAGTGTCTTTCCATTTCTTTCTCTGTCTTTCAATATGGACAACTAATGGCACTATGTAGAACCTGTTTCTCCTTTTTAGGGAACATAATTTACTTCAGAAGCATTTTAGTTAAACTTTGGTTTGACACCTTGCTGAAGTGTCTCACTTGAGCACATTTATAAGAGCTCACATTTACAAGAGCTTTCTGAATATATTCTGCTTCCAGATTTGTCACTGATAACTTAAAGTCATTTTGTTTCCTTGTCCTTTTGTTTCACTCTTTTTTAAAAGAATAAAAAGAGATGTCACAGGGAAACTTGAAGAGATGATAACATATTTGCAGTTTATTTTGAGACCTTTGGAAATAGAATTTGTTTCTCACACTAATTCAGATTCTTTCTCTCTGTGTAATTTCTGCTTGAAATACTCATCCATATTTTTGCTGGAAAAATCCTCATGTAGGTCAGTGGAGCAAGAGTACTTCTGGGGCCAAATTTCAAAGATAATGTGTCAGAGGTAGTGATTTGTTTTCTGTAATAATATTTGATTACCTGGTCAAAAAATTGTGTCTGTGGACTCTGCTGGTGTAGAACCTTAGTGAGAAAACCTGACAAAGCTGTAACTGCTTCATGTTTAACCACATACAAATAAGGTGAGAAGAAAGGAAATGAGCAAGACCAGTCTAAATACTTTTATTATCAAACCAGGTCTCTGTTGTACAGCATATCAGATTTTAACTGTTAAAATAGCACCTTATATTGGAGACGGTCAGATGCAACCAAAAATAATTCAAGTGCATTGGTTAGCTGAGTTTACAAAAGAACAAACAAAAGAAAACAAAAGATTTCTTTCTTTCTTTCTCTTTCTCTTTCTTTCTTTCTTTCTTTCTTTCTTTCTTTCTTTCTTTCTTTCTTTCTTTCTTTCTTTCTTTCTTTC
>JAWWEW010000078.1:70671918-70691799 GCA_035583185.1 Anabacerthia variegaticeps | reverse complement strand
TCTTTCTTTCTTTCTTTCTTTCTTTCTTTCTTTCTTTCTTTCTTTCTTTCTTTCTTTCTTTCTTTCTTTTTCTTTCTGCCTTCCTCCCTGCCTGCCTGCCTTCTCTCTTTCTCTCTCCCTCTTTCTCTCTCTCTCTCTCTCTTTCTCTTTTTCTCTCTTTCTGCCTCTCTCTCTTTCTCTCTTTCTCTCTTCCTCTCCCTCCCGCCCTTCCTTCCTTCTCTGCCAAAAGATAAAAGAGTCTATACACGCAAAATAAACAGTGAGAGACCCTTTCCATTGCATCTCTTGTTTCTGGAAGGTGATTTCTGAACACTCTCACAACGTCATTAAAAATTCCCTTCACCAAATTAGTTTGAAAGTAGTACTTTATCATAGTAGTCATCTCTTGGTCAAATATATTCTGTTTAAATGCATATTCTTCAAAGGTATCATTCTTAAACCAGGCACAAAAATTTCTCGTGCTGCCCTTCACTCGTGCTTCCATTCAGTATGGAGACAAAAATCAGGACAGAGGGCAGGTACCGTGAGGGAGTTCACAGGTGACTATAAAAGTGCCAACACAGAGGACTTAGTGGTAAGACAGTAAAAGTATCTTAAGATTTTTCGAAGAATACCTGTGATATTTTTTGCAAACAGCCTACAGTAGAAGTAACTGCTTTCGCAACATTATTATAGACTCTTCTGAATGAATATTCTGACCTGTGTAATAAAAATTGTTACTAGCATCAAACGCTATAATTTTGTGACTGTATATATCAAAGTTTATTTTTAAAACAAACTGCACTCAGGTAATTAGTTATATTTTTTCCGAGGTATATGGATGAACATGGTATATTTTGCTTCTTTTAATGCTGCAGTAGCATTAGTTAAGGAACAAGAGCAAAAAACCTTATTTGCAGTAATTTTTTAAACTTTCATTTGGTATTTTGGGTTTTGTTTTTTTTTTTGTTTGTTTGTTTGTTTGTTTTTTTTTTTTCAGAAAAATCAGGTGGCATATCTCAGGTAAATTACACAATCAGTATTCATCAGAGTACATGGAATACTTTGTGTAAAATGAGGTATTTATTCAGCTGGAAGAAAAAAAAGCAAGCTTACAGAAAAGTAGGAAATAAGGAAGATTGTGGGATGCTGATAGTTACAAATATAAGAAATTTGTTGATTGGGGAAATACAAGAGGTACTTTCTGTTATAAAATCATACTGACATGATGTTTTAACCATTTGTGTAGAGGCAACATAAGCCAACATTCCAGATTTAGTTTTTCTTGATAGTTGTTATTTCTTCCTCTATTTAATTTTTGCCTACATGTTTAAGTAGCCGTGCTTCAAGGTAAAAACAAGAACCTGAAACTCTATTTCCATATGGAATATGCACCTGGCATTACTGCCTGTGATTAAATTTATTGTCAAAAAGACTCTATAAATTCTTTAAACAAGATACCTGAACTGCTTCAACATGCATTCTTAAAGCTAATCACATTTTGCCTTTCCAGGTGTGTTTTCTCCCATTTATTCTTGAAAGTACACCCTTCCTTCAAAATATTTCATCTGATAAATAAGTGGCATTCCAGTTTCATAACTGTTGGCTGACTGGATCAGTTTCTTGGTCACCTCATTGTCCTCTTAAAATCTTCCGACAATGAAATTAAAATTGGCTAAGATTTTTCATCTCCTTTACTTCTATCATGTATCCTCAAGATGTTGTATGAGCTGTGATATGTATGTGTGACACTATTTAGGCTGCACATAACAATACCCAAGGACATACCCAAACAGAGGATCAAGGATCATTACTTATTTTCTTTCCTTTGCCTGCATTTTATTTTTCTTTAATATATAGTGCAATTAGTTTAATTAAGGAGCAGAAGAATGGCTCAGAATTCAACAATTTAAAAAAAAAAAAAATGGTACAAGATATTTTAGGTTTGCATTCCAAGCCATGGTTTTGTAATGAGCTATTGACAAGAATAAGTCCTGTCAGTAAGTGATTTTCTATCTTCAGCTTTCTCATCAAGGACCCAAGAACCTACAAAGCATTGTTCTTAGCAGTAGTGTTGTTTATTAATATATTAATCAGTAAGCTAAGTGAAGAAATCATAGTATTGTAAGAAAAAAAATCAGATTTTATATAAATTCTATTACATCTTTATCATTGAAATTGAGTAATTCTTCCTTTCCCCTTCGAAGTTAATTATTCTGCTAAATACATGTGCATCTTAGAATGGAAAACAATGAAAATTACTTGTTTTGTTAAAATATTGACAAAATGAGGTAATGATACAATATTGTAATTATACTGCCACAACAAAGAGCAGCATTATTTATGATATAAAAGCAGAGGTAATTCTTTGCATTCTCTCCTTGAAAGCTCTTTTCATAGATCTAATTTTTTCATTGAAAAAACAAAGGTCTGAATCCTGTCAGGAAATTCAGCTGTGATGTTTCCCCTTTTACATGGCATTTTTTCTGTAGTTTCGTTCAGAGGAGATAGCTGCCATTATTTTCTGAATAGGATAGTAGGTAGCAATCAATATTTCCAAAAAACCTTTGGGAACATACTGCTTTTGTGTGTCTTATAGTGTCTTTTGATACTGCTGAAGAGTGTTTGTTCTCCTCAGTAATCTAGCTGGAGCCTTGACCCTATCATTCTTTTAATATGAATGACTTCTTTAATTTTTCTTTTCTGAGCACTGTTGTGTTTGAGAGCAAACATTTTGGGTATACGTGTTGTCTGAAAATGGTCCTGAAACTCTGAGCAAAGGTTTCTTATTGTTTGCTTTGTGACATGTCCAAGGAAAAAGAACTTTAAATTCTTTGCAAATGCATAGAATTGAAAAAAAAAAAAAAAAAAGGACACAGAGTTCCCAAAACACCCAACTCCACTTTGTATTTCTTTCTTAAGAAAAGTAAGCTGCAACCTAATCACAGGTATTTTAAAGAATTCTTCTTCCTCAAATGTTGTGCATAGATCCAATTGTGAAATACTGCAGCAGGGTAAATTACCACAAGTAGAAAACTACTGTAATATAGATGTTCTGCTTCTAGCACCAATTTGTCCTATTTAGAATCAGCCAATATACTACCGTATGGCTCTGAATTATACATCTTAAGAAATCACTTGTTATATCCAAATGTTAAAAAAAAAACCCCAACAGCAACAAAACCCAAACCAAACCAAACCAAAACATCCCAAAAAACAAAACAGTATTTAATACCAGCTGTATTCTAATATCAGAACCTTATCTAAATCTGATTTTTATGTTATGGTCAAAGGTATCAAAACTGGATGTTAAAATAAAAAACAAAGTTTGATTTCTCAAAACTGCTTTTCTGAGTTAAATGGGAGAGGCCAGTAGTTTGTAGCATTATAATAAAGCTATCTATACTTACCTGTCTGCAGTATGTACAGCACATGACCATCTTCAGTAGGTAGAAGGTAGAATTTCTATTAGTTCAATGTTGTACTATTATTAAAAAAAAAATAAAAATTCCTTAACATGTTGCTTTTAAATATGACAGAAACAAACAATTACAGCTTGAAAATTTCTAGATGTTAACTCTTGCTCTTCTTTTCTCTGGGTGGTGACTTCCTCACTACCAAAAATTCTTAATGTTTGTGGGAGTCTTTATTGAGGCAGTCAGGTTAAAGTATGTTGTCCTTTTTAGAACTCAACATGAGGTTTTGTTCTGTTTGTGCACATATGTAGATTTATTCTGTTATAGTGTGTTTACTGACATAAACCCCAGGAAAATTATTTTTGTGCATATATGTCTTATACCTGTTCAAGGAAAAGCTTATGAATTTCCACTTTCCATAAATAATGTCCAAGAAAGTACTATCTTGTATGTAAAACAGAATTAAAAAATCCATAAAGGCTGTTAAGACAACATCTTAGAAGGTAAACCACCTTTTTAAGCGCATCTGCTTTGGACAAAATAAAATTTTTACTGAAGAATGCTTTTTAAGCAAGTATGCCATTAAATGATTTTACTCCTTCTGGAGCAAATGCCTTGCACGGGTCCTACAGGGTACCTGACCCTACAGTGATTGCACCTGAAAGATCTTCCCAATGTGTGTTTGCTTGTACAGTATTTCTGCAGTTCTGCAGTGGCCTAGTGCATGTTCATCTGCTTAACGACTGTATTAGTATCTGAACTGTCATGATCTTAAATTTCACTCAGAACTTACAGTATCCAAGTGGTTTCTAGTTCATGGAAACATTACTTCTGTCCAACTTAAACTGAAAACAAATTAAAACCCAGGACAAAATAGAGCACACTGTAAATGATTACATTTCAATTGAAGTTAAAAAAAATAAAATCTTTTAGATAAGGTATTCATGGGAAAGAGTGTTCTTATGATCACAGTTTGTTTGTTTTTTGGGTTTTTTTCCAAGAGTATGCTTACCTTACTCAGCAGATGTGTCTGACTGTTCTTTGATGTTCTAATTTTTTTATCTCTCCCTTCAATATGTTCTTGTCAAACCTCATTTAATGTGCACTACCCAATATTTCACTGAACAAAAATATATAAATTTTCTTCTAGAAGTTTCTGCAGTGATTTCATTTTAAATTTTAAAACATTTATGACTGTTTCAATGTCCATATAGTACAGATGGGTACTACTATAATTTCAAATTTATTGCTAGGAAACTGTAGATTCAAGGCGGCTTATGTCAAAGTCACTGGTTTTCATTTCCTATCGTAAGGTATCCATATAGGATCTGATATCTTTAAATTTCCTATTGTTGGTAGCGCACAGAAACAGCACCAAGGATATTAAGGTATTGAAGATACTCTGCCATCTAGTTAGGCCATCTGGGTTGTCAGCTGGTTTTCCATGCATTGTTGTAGAATTACATAATGATAAGATATCTCAAGTCGGAAAGGACCCTTAAGAATCATTGAGTCCAACTCCCTGTTCTTCACAGGAAAACCTAAATCATATGATTTTGTCCAGACACTCTTTGAACTGAGACAGGCTTGGTGTCATGGCCCTGGGGTGCCTGTTCTAGTGACCGACCATCTTCTCAGTGAAGAACCTTTTCATAATGCTCAGCCTGAATTTCCTCTGATGTAGCTTCATTCCATTTCCTCATGTCCCGTCGCTGGTCACAAGAGACAGCACCTGCCCTTCTTCTGCCCTCCTTGAGGAAGTTGTAGACTGTGATGAGAATACCTGTTGCAAATAAAGACCAAGTAGACCCTTGTCTGAGCATGCCTGTTTTCTTTGACTCCACCGTTATTCTAAAATATTTGGGTTTATACCATGTTCACTTTCTCTAATCACACCTTGTTAAATGGTCTTCCAGGAAGTTCACCAACCTCTGTAGACTATGTAAGTCAAGACGAGTACCCAGAAAACAAAAACATACCACTATCAGATCATGAATAAAACACTATTTTAGTGATTTGGCAATATCAAAAAAAACATGCAAGGCTTAAGTGCAGATTTTTCAGGATAGCACATAATCTTGTAATGAAAAATATTTTTTTTCTCATTTATCTGCTTTGTATACTTCTTACTTTACAGTGTCTTCACTAAAGGAGGCACAGTTGATCCAACTTAATTGTCTCTACAGTTCTTATTTATCACTGAGTATCTTGCATCCAATTCACACAATAAGCCAGCAACTTAAAATGTAGCTTCAGGCTACAGATACGGTGTTTGATTAATGAGACAGGAAGTTAAAAGTTCTAAAATTTGCAAAACTTTCCAAAGAACTGCAAAGGTGCAAAGGGTCAGATCCACACAGGTGACCTTCCTCAAATGTTCTGTAGCTGCAGAAATCCCAGTAGGCCAGCAAATCCTTGCTGTGTATCTCTAAGGTTACACGGAGCCCATACCATTGGGCTCTTTTAGTCATAGTTCTTCATTTCTACTTCTTCCATTGGTTTAATCTATACTTTCATGGTAATTTGGATATTTTTTTTCTGCTGCTAGGGTCCCAAAGAAGTATAAAACTGGTATGAATTTCATGACTAGCTCTTCTCAATATATGAAGCATTCAAATTCTTTGACATTTGAAGGCAGTTTCTTTCTTGGCATATTCTAGAAATGGTTGCAAAGATTATGCTACTTTCCATAGAAGAAAAAGATTATTTTTTCTCAGTGTTTTTCTCATTATTACAACCTCAAGAAAAACCACCATATTTTAAATAAAATGTAATCTGTGTAATCTGAACAGATGTTTTTTTAAATTTCTGCTTCTGAACCTGCAAACATTGTTCTTGTGTATGAAAAACATGATAACTGTTTATAATAGAGGGAATTGTTTAGAGTTATTGCTGTTGAAGCAGTTTTGTGAGCTATAAGGGCTATCAAAAATGTGTACAGCTGCACATGATTTAGCAATTATCAGTGTCCAAAGCATCTATCTCTGGCAGATGTTTCAGAAGCTGCTAATTTTAAATTGCATCAAAAGGATTTTGAACACTTGTATCTTGTGAAATGTAAAATTATTTGCTTAACTTCTACAGTGTTTTAGAAGTTCTTGGGTTTTTTTCAATAAAAAATGTTTGAATAAGCAAAAATCTGTTATGTCAGTATGAAAATTAAGTAGAATTGTATGTTCATGTCAATTTGTGTTTGAATAGTGGTTTCTTTAATATTATGCTTTGACATACTTAGTTGATGTGTCTATCCTTAAACACTATAAAGCATCTCTGTGATTCTGTTTTACTCTATCTAAAGTGTGCAATATTTGTGAACAATTTTGGCAAACTCCAGCCCCAAATAGAAATAATTTCAAACTATATTTAAGAGACTATCTACAAGTCTCATGCACTATGACCTTTATGAAAAAAAAAAAATAAAATAAAATATTTCTATTACAACTTAAATTTACTAATTATACTAATGCAAAGCTTTCTGTAGCAATAAGTTGTTAAAAGACCAATGAAGGATGATTTGGTGTTCTGAGATGGACAATTTGCCTCTTAGTTCAGATTATCAATCAATTATGCTGACACAACTTTTCATCATCAGTCAGGGACTTAAATGAAAAACTGTGTAATACTGTTTGAACTGGAAGTGGGGTGAGTGGGATAGTGTATTAGTTTGTTGTTGTTTTTTTTTTTTTTACTTGTTTGTGGTTTTTTGGTTGTGAATGGTTTTCCTGAAGATGTCATAAAGATACTCTTAATTAATTGTATTTTATTCCAGTATCATGAAGAAACTTCTACTCTTCATGTGTTCTTACCAACAAATTTTGTCATTGCTGTTTGCTCAGTTAAATCCAGTTAACATTAACAATGTTAAACAAGCTTTATCGAGGCAATTATACAGTACTACTGCCAGAAAAAAAAAAAAAAAAAAATCATAGTCCAGTAAGTCTTTGAAGCTGCTGTTAATTTATGCTAAACTAACTACAGCACTATGTAGCATTTTAATGTATTTTAGCGCAGCAGAAAATTTGGAAAGTATTAGAGAACAATAAAATAATTTACTGTTATATCTAGGTTGTTGGGGTTTTTTGGTTTTTTTTTTTTTTTTTTTTTTTTACTTTTGTAGTATTTAATGGCTTCAAGTACATTATTACAATACAGTACAGGATATGTGAGAATAGAAGTAAACCATTTTCAGGTCAGAAAACATGGAAGGAAATTACAAATTTTTTTATTCAATATAACTTTCAAATTTTTGCCCTGCCTTCCCTCTGGATATTAATTTCTGAATAAGAAAAAAAAAGAAATAGGAAGAGTTGAAAGGAATTAGTTTCAGAAGGATTTAAAAGTAACTTTTCCTTATAATTCACTAGCATTGGAAAACTCTAACCTTAGCTCTAGATTGCATCTTTTAGAGGACAACCTTTAAATCAAAGAATTAAGATAAAACATATGACTAATTAACTTAACAATGCTATATTGAGCATGATTTATGCTTTGTAAAAAAATAAACTAGCAATTTATTAATCTTCTTATATAAAATAGGTTTTCTGACCCTTTCAACAGGGTACTCAGGCCATTTGCATTAAACCATAACTATCCATTTTATTATTAGCTGTTGTAAATTTCACATGTAATATGGTGTGTAAATCAGGTTTATTTTCTAGTATAGTGGGCTACTAAAAGTAAAAAAGCACATACTCTACTCTAACCCCTTAAAGGATCATTATTGTCTAGCTATCTGTTTGCACAGACAATCAACTTCAATTTTATATTTATTATGGCTGGTATGTAATGAAATCAATTATGTTCAAAAAGTAAAATATATGTTACTGCACATGGTATGTTCAATACAAATATTACAATTAAGATATAATACATTTAATTTACATGTTAATAAATCAGAAGCAATGTAATTAAAATATATGAACTACACTGCGTGAAACACTCCAAACCATGACCAATGTATGTAGTAATGAAGTAAAACCAACTCTTTAGTAGAATGTGTATGGCTTGCCAATAACATTTTCTTTTATTCCTGTTTCCTTAGCTTTTGTCCTGAGTTTGCACTTCCACTGTGCCTTGCTCTGTGCTATCTTTCACTATGGAAAGTGAATGTGAGAGACAAAAATTTAATCAACTATATGCACAACTAGCACAAGCTTTTGACTGCACAGTGGAAAACATTAGTAGTAATCCTTTGGCTCCAGTAAGAGCTATCTACAGATCCACAGAAAACAAAGGCTAACCTTACTAAAGAACATCTCCTTCATCTTTATTTTCTCACACGAGTTACAGAGCTTCTTTAAGGATCATGATGTCCTTCGTTATGACCTTTATAGTTTAGCAAGCCTCTCCAGAGAATAGGTGGTAAATAGAATTCTCCAAAATATCACCTGGCAATCTACAGATCTTGTTTTAAAAGTACAGAATATAGAGAAGGTACATGAAAAATCCTAAAGAGATTGTACAATTTTCTATTAAAATACAGATACAAGAAAATATTTAAGTAAGTGTACTAAGACTTTATAATAAAGACACCAGATAAGATTTCAAAGCTAATTTAAGACAACATTTTGCATAGACTCTCCCATAGGTCTTTGAAATTCCAGAATTTATGTAATTTAAATTCTGTTTTCTTCCTCCATTTTTACAAAAGCTAATGTTTTGCTTGAGTATTTTTGGTGTACATTAGAGCAAATTTGTCATTCTCTCTTATTCTTTGCAACTTTTATTCTGCCTTAGATCCAGCAGATTATTTTTTTGTTTTCTTTTGATATCACACTCTCTACATATTCTATTTTAATTTGAAAGTCAGACTTTAGAATATTCAACATCTCAAAGTAGGAAAAAAAAAAAAAAGAAAAAACCCAAAACATAACAAAACGTACTCGGTCTCCCCAATAAAACTCATGAGTTTTACCTGGGTTTATATGAAACTAATATATCCGAAAGACATGGACATATTGTTAAAAATTCTTCATGTCACGTTTCCACGAACATGTTATCTACCCTGAATGGTCATGACTGCAGCTTGGTAAGCAATGACAAAATATCCAGTACTGTACAAGACACATTATATGTATGTAATCTCTCCCACAAACTCACTGAGACATTTTGCTAAGCTTATAAACTTATAAAAACACTTGAGAATCATTCTTAGTTTACCCATGAAAATGGAACATACCTCTTACTAAAATCAATTACAACAGTGTCATCAGGCAGGCTGCAGGACAGATAATGCTGACTAGTTACAGCAGCTACAGTGGAGTGAACTTTATAGCATTCTCATGCAATAGTGCGAACATCTGCTTTTATTGCATTCCCATTTCCCAGCTTTTCAAAATGTGAAGTTTTTTTCCTATTATGATCTGTACTAGGCAAAGCCACCAATTTTAAGCATTTTTTTTCACATGTGCTGCAGAATGAAATAATTTTCTTTTCTCATCAAACAATCCGTATAATTAGAGTACTTTTAGCTGTCTGTATCAAACAATTAGCATATTAATTGTTGAGGGCTGGACTACACTAGTCAGCATGTAAGCAAAATTTTATACATGTGATTACATTGTTGCAAGTGTAATGAAAATGAATGGCATTTCTATATACAATGAATCTTTTTGTCCAGAACCCAACAACAAAGTTTACAGATTTTCATTATAGATAGTCAGTTGTTTATCCTCAGGAGATATTTCCCTTTCCTCTATCTCAGCTTTTCCCTTTAGATTGAAAAGACCTAAATCTGACCTGGCTTATTTAGGTTTTATGCTAAAAGAAATAAATAGATTATTTTTTTTAAAAGTTGATCTATGAAGCCATAACTGGTAGCTTATTGTAGCTCAGAGACTTTTGAGCAACATCTGAGAGTTCACTGAAAATTAGTCCTTTGTCTTGCTGCTGTGTTTTCTTAACAAATAAGTATGGAATGCAGCAATTTACCCGAGTCTGTTGACAAATACTTAGCATATTTTTGTAGTCATTAGGAACATACTGAAGTGTGCATTCTTTTGTACATACATTAAGTTAAACTTAAATGTCTATATTGTGCTTCAAGGTAGTTCTTCTAGACCTCCCTTACAAGCTTAACTATTCCATCATTTTCTCAAAGTATGAATTGTGCAGTCTTACCTGTGATAGGTCATGCCCACAAGCAAATGTTCTTGAGATAACAGCCTTTGTTTACCAAACTGATATTCTTAGGATCATAGAATGGTCTGGATTGGAAGGGATCATAAGGATGATCTAATTTGAATCACTCTGCCACAGGCAGGGACAGCTTCCTAGACCAGGGTAGTCAGAGATCCATCCCGCCTGGCCTTGAATACTTCCAAGAATGGGACAACCACAACTTCTCTGAGCAAACTGAGTTCAAGTGTGTCATTCTCCTCACAGTAAAGAATTTTTTTTTTCCTAATCTAATCTAAACCTTTCAGTTTGAAGCCACTCCCCCTTGTCCTGCAAAAAGTCCCTCTTCGTCTTTCTTGTAGACTCCCTCCAGCCACTGGAAGATCACAATTATGTCAGCCTGAAGCCTTCTCTGTCCAGCCTGAACAATCCCAATCCTCTCAACCTTTATTCATTGGAGAGGTGCTCCACCCCTCTAATAAACTTTGTAGCCTTCCCTGGACTTCTTCCAACATGTTGACATTATCCCTGTACTGGGGACCCAGAGCTGGATGCCATGTTCCAGGTGGGGTCTCTCCAGAGCAAAGAAGACGGGCAGAATCATCTCCATCATGCTGCTGACCAGGTTTCTTTTCAAGCAGTGCAGGGCACTTCTGGCTTTCTGGGCTGCAAGTGCACATTGCCAGCTCATGTCCAGCCTCTCATCCAGCAGTACTCCCAAGCCCTTTTCAGCAAGGCTGTTCTCGATCCATTCATCCTCCAGCCTGTATTGATACCAGGAGTTGCCCCAGCCCAGGTGCAGCACTTTTCAATTGGTCTTGAGATTTCCATGGGCTCATTTCTTGAGCTTGTCCAGGTCCCTCTGGATGGAATCCCATCCTTCAGATGTGACAACCACACTGCTCAGCTTGGTGTCATCTGCAAATTTCTTGAGGGTGCACTCGATCCCTTCATCTATGTCATTAATGAAGATATTAAATAACTCTGGTCCCAATATAGAGCCCTGAGGTGCCCACTTGTCACTGATGTCCATTTGGATTCTGAGCCATTGACCACTGACATAATTTGGGTTTCTTTTAAAGAGCAATGCCCACTTTCTCTACTCTACTATGCACATACTGCAGTCATTAAAGCACATAATGGCTTAGTAAAAGCACTGCAATTTATCACAATAGAATTGTGTCCTATACAAGCAAAATTTCATTTCTTCTGGTCTAAGAAATGCATACTCTCTCCTACATTTCATTGTCACTTCTGATTATGTTTTAGGAAAGCTAAATTAGTTATGAAAAGCAGGTGTTGCTATACCTTATGACAGTAAAAGAAGATTAATACGACATTGATTCCATGTCTTCTGCTCTCCTCTACTTCTTCACAAGAAATATATTTCTAGGCTATTGACTTTGCATGGTGTCATAGAAACTTTCCACTACAATTCTGTACCTCTAGATACTTCAAGAGATTGTAATTAAGTAGATAGTTAAATACCTGCCTAAACTGTTAGCAGACAAAGCACACAAGGTAAATAGCCTATTTGCAGAGAAAGGATAGATGCAATCAGAGGATAAATGTTTAGGCCAACAATATCTAGAGGTCTGAAGTTGAATTTGCAGACATGTTTCAGTCTAATGTCGTTATAGAAAAGATTTTTTTTTTTGTCCTTGCCCAAATAGACTTACTGCAATTTTATTGTACTGCCCAAATTGCATGATAACTTAAGACCTCTTGACAGAAGTTGTAGATGTTCTTGTTAATAATTTATGTTCTTGGAGATGTTTTAATATTAAAAAAAAAAAAAAAAATTGTGTAAGGAATTTCTATTCTAGTTGCCAAAAGTGCAACCAAATAGTAAAGGAGACTAAGAGAGCTCATGAAATAGAAATCTGTTGGGATTTTAGATGTAAAAGTAACATCTCTCTCTTCCAAAATAACTTAAATTATGAATTTATACCAGCTTTACTTCTCTTCAATAGTGATATTTTTTCAGGCAATGCAAGAATTGCAAGGTACCTTTTTCTTCTATGTACAAAGAAGTTGGTACAGTGTAAATTCACATGCTAGTCTACTACACTTTAATTTCTTTGTACAGATAATAGTTCAAATAGTGGAATTTTCTCGTATTGGCAGGTTCTGGGTTTCAGTTAAGTTTCAGAAAATGAATTTATTTGTATCCAAAGTAATTCAAAGTTTAGTGACTCAGGACCCAATAACTCAGATTTCCATGTATAATTGGAGTCACCCCTTATATTTCATGGACCACAGAAATATACTGGCCTAATTAAGTAACTATTATTTCCAGCTGTTATGCAATTGAATTTAGATCTTGTCCATACAGGAAGACATAGACTGTGTAGATTTGATATATTTCAAAACAATAACCTTACTACTAACTTCAGAGTACTTAGATATGGAAAACTTTCTTCTGTTTTACAGAAGTCATGTGGGTTTTTAAATGCATTTGGAAAAATCCAAAACCAGGTGATAAACTTGCCTTTAGGATTCTACAGAATTTAGTACAGAGAAAAGTCTCTCTAGCACTTATGGCATTCTAGATTTATAGATAGATGATATCATCAAATTGTATATGAAAGCATTCTCATGAATATGTAATGTGAGTATTATTAAAGGTATTTTCTTTAGGGGTCTACCTACAGACACCAGCAAATACCTGACGTTGCAAAATCCCTTAGGGTTCAAACCCTAAGGATTTTTAGTTTTTCTTTGTTGTTCAATATTAATTTAGCCTTGTGAGTACAGTTTCTATAACTCCAAGCAGAAGCGGGAGGGCTCTGTAGGGAACAGGGTGTGGGGTGCGGGTTTGGCTGGTGCTGGCTGCCATGGCTGGCTGGGAGTGAGTGATTCTTCACTCCCTGGTGAGTGCTGGGTCTCTGTGTTGGTGTTGTGGGTCATACTGAGGAAGGAAATGAAAATAACACTCTAGGCACTGATGGCTTGCTGAGGAACAATGGGTCTGCCAACCATAGGACCCCGAGAAGCAACAGAAGGGGGAACGTAACACCAGAGAAGAGGCAGGTGCTGGCTGGGCTTCCTGTATAATAATTTTAAGGCTACTGTTATTACTGATGTTTTTCATTTTCAATGGGGGTATTTGTGCTACTACAATCGGATTAGTAAAACCTTTTTTAGCTTTTGATTAAATTATTAAGATTAATTGGGCTAGCTGTAGATTTTTTGTTTCACTTCATAACAATATTTTGAGTATGAATTATGTCCTGATATTATTTCCTTACAATTATTTTCTTAAGAGAGGTATTTTTTAGTGAGTCTAGTGCTTCACATAATTTCAATTCAACTAAAATATAGTTAACCTCAGCAATCAAGCATCTACTGTAGAATGCATGCTATTATGTTTTATAGATATTAAAAAAAAAAAAAAAATCAACTTATGTTCCCTGCTGTGAGACATACCATCTTAAATTACTAATTTTTATTGATGTGTGTTTTATATTTCATGAGGAGGAAGAATGTCCATTGTCAGATGCATCCAATTCTGTTGGTCCCATCTGAGATTCCCTCTGGTCTTAGTCAATATACACTGCAGGTTAGATTATTTTCCAGTTTATTTAGAAGCTAGAGAAAAAGACAGGATGGTTAGGTGATGTTTTGCAAAGGTAAGTCTATAAAATTAAATGCCTCCTGGAAATGACTGTAACATTATTTGATGAACAAAGAAATCAAATAATTCATGGATGCTTTTTTTTACTTACTGCACTTTTCCATTTTCCCCTGCAAAGTGCTTAGCAGGACAATATTTGACAATAAAAAAATCATCTTAGTGACTACAAGAATAGATGAAACTGTAAATATGTGGTTCCTCGAATGTGTGGACAAAGCTATTTCTGGTGCTTTTTCAGCATTCCTCTGGGATAAATAAATAAATAAACAAACAACTAAATGGCAAGAGTTCCCCCAAACAGAAGAAAATTGTGAAGCAGGAATAGTTTTGGATTTTTAAACTTCTTTAAGATGCAATCAGTGAATTCAAGAAGATGGAATGCCTTAATTCTACTGTTATGAAGTGAGAAGACAAAAGGTTAGGATGGATAATTAGACATAAACAGTCAAAAGGGATGATTTTTTCCAAGTTTTCAAGAAATAGTGTGAACAGAAAGTAATACAGGAAAAAATATTTATTCCTTATTTTGTTAATAAATATTCCTATTCTGTCTTTTCACATTTACAAAGAGTCAGCCCAAATAAAACATATGGAACCCATATTAAGAAATAACATGTAATGAAAGTGTATACATGTTAGAAGCTCATTTGTGAAGTTTGCCCCAACAAAATCATGGTACATTTTTCAGGATAAACTAAGTAAAAATCTTAGCTAAAGCCCTTGTTTAAAGTTTTCAAGATGTAATTCAGGCTTTTTAAATACGTGTGTTTCTAGAGATTTGTATCCAACTACTTCTAGAATTCTTCTTCCACTGATCTGTACCTCACATTCAGAAATTCCTAATTACTTTTAAAACAAGTTAATTTTGTTTTTGCAATATATCACACTACTTGGAGATTTAATGTAAGTTATTAGAATTCTGAAAATTAAAGTTGGAAGAAACTTCTGGAAAGCATACAGTCCAATCCCTGTGTTACCACGATACCTCCATCAAGGAAGATGCTTGGAGTATTGTCTAGTTAAGTTTGGATCTTCCACACTCTTTCTGGGCAGCTGTTTCACTGTCTGACCACCCTCACTCTCGAATTTTTTTTACTTATGTCTTAAACAGAATTTCCTTGTTGTAAATGGTCTTGTTGTAAAAGTCTGTTGTCTTTTGCCCAGTCACAGAAGGGAAAGCTGAAAGGACTTCAAATTACCGTTACCCTATTAAATCTGCAGTTCTTTATCACACAAGTAAATTTAGAATTGGTTTTAATGGTATAAAGTTTTACTCATTACTATAGCTATCTGCAGCCCTAATTAAAATCACAGCTCTGGTGGTATTTAAATCATATTAAAATTAATAGTGAGACAATTTCATCACTTCCTGGAGGTGCACCTCTGGCTATCTCTTCTTCAGTAGCTGAAATAACAACAGATGCTTCCATAATCTTTGTTTGAGTCTGAACAAATCAGGCTCTCACACCCTCTCCTCCCATGTCATAGACTTGCACACTAATTATGTTAGTCATTCTTTGCTGGTCTTGCATCACTATGTCAATGTGTGTCTTGTAAATGGAAGCCCAAAATAAGACTTAGTATTCCACCTATGGCCTTGTAAGGGCAAAAGAGAGATAAAAGAGTAATTTTCTTTAACATGCTACTAGGACAGTCCAGTATGTACTTAGTTTTCTGTTGTGTGGAGGGACTGTGGGAATGATACTGACTTGCAGCCTCTAGATCCCTGGACTCTCCTTGCACTCATTGAAGTCAGGCTTGATGTCTGCCTATTAGGAAGGAAACATCTGCAGGTAGGACACAGAGCCAGGAAAAGCTTTATTAACTAGGTTATGAAAAGTCACTAAACACTGGCAGGGTTAGGAATATAATCTGTTACTTCTGATGCATATGTTACCTGCAAAGTTGCTGAGGGTGCACTTTATCCCACTGTCTGTGTCATTAATGAAGATATTAAAAAGTACAGGTCCCAATACTGACCCCTGAGGGACCCTACTTGTCACAGATCTCTATATGGACATTGACCACTACTCTCTGGATGCAATCATCCAACCAGTTCTTTACCCACCTAACAGTCTATGTATCAAATTCATCTCAGAATCACAAGGGTTTTTCTCACAGAATAGAGAAAAAAATCTCTAGGTTTAGATAAAGAAAGTTTGATAAATGAAGGTAAAAAAAATAATAATTAAAAAAAAAGTAAGAAGAAGTAAATCATGCAAGAGCAATCATTCCACACACACTGTGCTCAAGCAATGGATACTTTGGAAAAGCTTCTCCCCACCCCTTTTATTGCTCAGCATGATGTTGTACAGAAGGGAAGTTTAGGGCAGCTGACACAGCTGTGCCCTCTTCCTAACTCTTTCCCACTTCCAGCCTATTTGCTGTGAAAGGGCAAAGTGTTGTAACACTTTGTAAACCCTGTTCAGCAAAAGCTAAAACATTAGTGTTTTATCAACCGTTTTGGTCATCAGACTAAATCACAGCACCATATAGGCTGTTGTGAGGAAAACTTAACTCCATCATAGCCAGACCCAGAGCAATAATTTTGACCAATGTTGATGGCTTCCATCTCTTCTCTGTACTGGAAACACACTATGCCACTTGCTAGACCAAATTTTATTGTATAAGTCTAACATTTCAACTTTTGTGTTTATATCTCTCAGCTGATCCTCCACATGTTCTTAGGATTGTCTATCATATGCCATTCTGCAAACTGAAAAAGCCAAATCTGTCACATTTTTTTTTCAGCTGTTCTCCCTTGTTGCATTCTGTGTGCCTCTCTACTTTTTTTATTTATTTTTTTTTAAATTTTTTTCCCCCTTTTCTCACCAGTATAATCTGGCTGCCAGGCACATAGAATTAGAAATTTACCAACATCCAAACAATGGATTAAAAAAACTCAGAATAATGTGTGAGTCTCTCAGTAGAACTGTGTCTGTCAACACAGTAAAATATGGAGACATAAACCATCACCACGTGGAAAAAAAGGGCAAATCTGGACAAGGTACAGCATATATGTTCCTTATGGAAGAGCAGTAAAATTCTGATCTCATGTCTGTTCCTGAACTTGGAACAGACATACCCCATGTAACCCCATGTTACCAAGAGAAAAGAAAGTAACCTAGCTGTCAGAGACTCAAAAATAAGTATAGAAAGAAAACAAAAATTAAATTAAATTAAATTCAGTGTGGCAAACACAGAGGCTCCAGAAGAATTCTAGTGGTCTCTGCATGTCTTCAATCACAGGTTTCTTTCAGTGGTGTAGACTACAGATTAAAATTTTTGTGATCCAGTTAGATCTTAACTGTAGTTTCACTAATATGGGTGCACACTTTCCTGTTTGGCATTATATATTCACTAACTTTAATTTTTTGAGCTTTATTCTCCCATTGTTAATTTTAATGTGAATCAAATACCAGCAGAGCTGTCACTGTAATTAAGACAGTTAACTAAAACAGGAAGTAGGACTTTATACCAGTATAGAAATGTAGATTTACTTGTGTGATAGATAACTGCAGATTTAATGGGGTGACTGCAGTTTTTAGTTTTTCCAAGTTTTATTCTTTACAGTGTGCTTAAATTCTTTTTTTGAAGTTTCATATACTCCAAAATAACCTGGAAATTGAAATTCATGGCACGTCTTTTTGACACAGTGTATTTCCATGTCAGAGATTCTTGCAGGAGCTTATAGCAGGCTGTTACAGCTGCATCGCACAGGAGACTTCAGCTGTGACACAAGTGACAATAGGGCCATGTCCCTGTTTTGAGTCAAATGAAGGGTTGGACTTGCAGGATGAATTTTGCTAAGAGAATAATTTTCAGTTTCTGCACAGAAGCATAGTTTTATTTTTTTCATATGTAGCCCATAGCACTGAGGTCTCAGAAACAAAAGTTGCACCTAACCTTCCTAGTAAATTGACATCTAGGTTATGTGCTGTACCTGGGCAGCCTCAAGCACAGGTACAATGACAGCATTTAGTGTGTGTCTTAGGCAGGTATGTTGCTGTAATTGTAAATGAAGATGGAAATGTTTGCAGTGCGCTATATCACTGCAGACATGTAATTTCTGCTACCTGAGAATTTTCTCCTAATTTCATTTTGCTATTTTCTACCCTTGTGTCACAAAATGACAAGTAAACTGAAAAGTTAGAGTCTTGGAAAATGACAAATCATTTGAAGATACTGTCTTTGAAAAAACTTACTAGGATCTGACTTTCTGAGGGAGCGTGTCTTTGGTTTGGTGTATTCAAAAGTATTAATCACTGATTTCCTTTACTCTACAAGTAGGAGTACACTTGGGAACAGAAACAGAATTCAGTGTATCAGTCCCAGCTCAAGAAAATAAGGTATGAGGACAATGAACATGTCTGTAAGATCATAATATAGGAAGTATGTGAACAATGTACAAGTACAGAATCATGGAAAGTCTTAAACTGTGTCTATTTTTAACCTGACACTGAGCAGTGCGATTCTGTAGCAAAGTTTCTTTCCAGTGGAGGAGCAGAACTCTCCAGATCTTAACATTATTTTCATTTGGGTGAACAAGTGAAATATGAATAAGAAAGACATTAGCTCCTTATTTTGAGAAATTAATTTCTGAATAACTTAAAAAACCTAATTTTATTCCGCTTTATCTTCTTAGTATTTTGTTACAATTTTCATTTTTATTGATTTACCTTACACAACTTCTGTTATTGGTTCTGTTTCATGGGAATTGTTCTATAAGGCTGTGAGAGGTTGCTTAACTAACCTACTGAAACAACAACAAAATAAAATAGCGAGAGACAACTAAAGCTGACATGGCTTTTAGTAGGAATATTTTACATTAAATTGAACTGTAGAACACTGGAATGAAAAGTTTAAGACAAGAGGGTAAGTTAGCAACTTTTGACTCAATTTTTTATCTTTGGATGAAATAAAATATGGTCAAATATTTTAGTACTAGCAAACTGTCTGAAGTATTTAACCAAGGATTTAATGAAGTAAATATGGTGCCTTGCCAGTTCATTAGTCTTCTGCAATAAGATAATTTTGAGTTCACAGAAATCATTACTCAGGGGAAATAACTGCTTTAAATCAAAATTGAGATAAATACTTGTGTTGAAGAAGAGAAACATTAATATCATAATGCAACCTCTTACCACAGTTTCTATATTTCAGTGATCTCTGCAGACAACCAACATTTAGGACAGTCATCATCACATCAGAATAAAAACTTAATACGATGCTACACAGTTGTTCAGTTCTGACATATTCTTATGCCATAGTCTGGTACATAATACAAATGATTATTCTATATTTTAAACGGTTTTTTTTTGTTGTTGTTTTGTGTGCGTGTGTGTGTGTGTGTGTTTTCCCTCTTGTGATAATACTTTATATCTATATTAGGGATCCTTCTGATTTTATAAGAAATTTCACTTCATCCCACTGGGACAAAATATTGAAACAAATTATGATCTATTTTACTTAATTTTTTATTGTAGGCAGAGGATGCAATTTTTGTTAACTTTTTTAGCTTCAACATAACTACTTGGAATATAAAATTACACTAGATTCTTTTAGTAATAGATATTCTATTCATTTTTTCTTTCCTATGGTTTTAGACAGAAGACAGCTCTTATTTCAGAAAATCATACTTATCCTTAATGAATATTACAGTAAAGTTAGAATGTTAACTGTCATGAATTCTGCACCAAAAAAAAAAAAAAAAAAAAAAAAAAAAAAAAAAAA
>JAWWEW010000078.1:70624863-70664730 GCA_035583185.1 Anabacerthia variegaticeps | reverse complement strand
CCTGAAGAAACCTATATCAAGAAGTTATTCTTGCTCTGTGGGCCAAGATTTTCAGAGTAGATTCTCCACACTGTATACTCCAAGAGTTTTTCTTTTTCAGTTTGAAGAGCTTAAAATTCTCTGAGAATCATGTCTGAGTTTATCACACTAGTGATTTCACAGTGTGATGGCAAAGCTATGTGTTGCATGACACAGTGTTTGACATTGCAGTGTGTCAGTGATGCTCGGTGGTCCAAAGTCTGAGTGTGCGGCGTGGTAGATGGCTGTGAAACCCAGTCAGTCAAGCCTGACACATGAAATGTGCAGAGTATTTGAAGGAGCAAACTGCTTAAAACTGCAACCAGATTCAGACTCCAAGAAAGCCAATTACTTCATCCAAAGAATAGACCTGAAATATAGTAGTATACATGATTTTTCAGAATGGAATTTCACTTTAAATCTAACTAATTTCTTTTCAAGATATTAGTATGTTCCAAAGGTGTTGTTTAGCCATTTTCTCAAGTCTATTGTTATGTGCTTGCAGCTTCTATTCCACCTCGCCTAGCTTGAAGATATTTCAGCTTCAGAATTTTTTCCTCATTTCCTTGTTTTCTTCCTTTTTATTTTGAAGTATGAACATGTCGCTAATTATGTTTGAGTTTTCCATTAGCATTCAGAATACCAGTGTAATATGTTTTTCCACATTTACACTGAGAAAAAAATTTCCCTTCCAAGCCTGTTAAAACTGGTGAGTATAAGTCACTTAACAGTAACACAAACATGCATAACTAAATCTTTTTACATATGGAATGTGAGAGAATGGAAACAACAGAAGTAACAGTCATACAACCCAATTTTGAGTTTTTGACTTATTGAGAAATTTAAGATTAGATTAAAAAAAGAAAAACAACCCTATTATTTTTAAAAAAAATAAAATTAAACCCATTTAAAAATGCAGGGTTGTAGAGTCAGTATAACAAGTGGATGCCAATTACCAATAACATACTAGTTACTGTGAGACCCCCCTAGTTTGCTACAAAGGATTAAGAAGAAATTACTATATTGTAAAAATTTAATAACTATTTTGTGCAGCTGTCATATCATTTTCTCTTCAAATGTATTGGATTTGAAAACATTCTTTTGGGGTAGTTTTCATTTCAATGAAAGAGTAATACTATCTTATTCTTAAATGTAACTACTTAGTAACAGAGTAAATGAAGGTAGTTTCTCTTACATTAACTTTTTTCCCCATATATATTCTCTGAATTTAAATGTCAGATTACTTGTCTTCAATTGCATGAACACCCTCAGAAACTCACTATAGTCTCCTCAGCTCAGAGCTGTTAACTTGAGAAGGTGGTAGAATTGAGAACACTTCCAAAACTGTGGTTAATGTGCAGAAGTAAACCCAAACTTCTTTAAAATTCTTAGGTCTCACAAGACCTGCTTTCTAGATGTTGACATGAGTGTGAGTTAATTCATCACAAGCTATTACTGAAATATTGCAATTGCTTCTGGCTTTGTCAATAGATAATGATCAAAAAAAGGCAAAAAAAAGAACCCTGTCTTTAGATTATGTTATGCTACCTTATAATTATACTGTAAATGGGTTACACCTTTATTTCTATATAAATGTAATGGCTTAGGCTTGTATAATATTTGTTTTGTAACGCAGTCAAAACCAAAGATTTTGGACTCACAGAACCACAGAATGGTAAGTGTTGGAAGGGAACACTAGAGATCATTTGGTACAACCACACTGCTGAAGCAGCAACATCTAGATGCAGTTGTTCAGGAACATGTCCGGAAGGCTTTTTAATATCTCCAAGGAGAGACATTTCACAACCTCTTTGTGAAACCTGTGCATCTCAGTCAGCACAGAAGTGAAGAAGTGTTTCCTGAGGCTCAGAGGGAACCTTCTGTGTTTCACTTTGTGTCCATTGCTTCTGGTCCTGTCACTGGATAGGACTCAAAAAAAAACTGTCTCTTTCTTCTTTACATTCTCCCTTCAGGTATTTAGACACATTGTTGAGATTCTCCCTGAGTCTTCTCTAGGCTGAAGAGTCACAGCCACTTTTTCTCACTGGAGAGATGCTTCAGTCCCTTGGTTATCTCCCTTGGTTATCTTTGTGATCCCTTATCGTACCCTTTCTGGTACATGTATCCCATGTCTCTCTTTTACCAAAGAGCCAAGAAGTGGAGACAGACTCCAGGTGTGGTCTCACTAGCGCTGAAAAAAGTGTGAAGATCACCTCCCTTTATCTACCAGCAACATCTTCCTTGATGCAGCCCAGGATAACATTCACCGTCTTTGTTGCAAGGGCACATTTTCTTGTTTGTCTTTGAGTCAGGAATAAGAAGTACCTTGTCCTCTCTCAAAACCAAACTCTCATTATACTAATTCTCCATATCAAGAAACTTAAAATTCTTAAGCAAGTTATCTATCATTATTATGGTTCAATTAAAATATCTGAGTGTGGAAGGAATACCTGGTCAAAAAGAGAGACACTATACTAGAGGTTCCTGAAATATTGAGGGAATTATCTAGAAATGAGGGCACAGAAACTCAAAAGTTCCAGAAAGAACCATATATAAGAATAACACAGGAAACCTTTTCTAATTCTAAAAATTAAAGATATTTCAAACTTCAGAGGGAAACAAAAAAAGTCCTTTTTTTAAACTAGTATTTTTCTGGCAGAGTTGAAGTGGTGGAAGACTAATCACTCCTCTCCTACTGTCATCTGCAGTGTCCTGTGTTATCATCGTTCACATTCATTATACACTGAAGGTTAAGAATAAGCCATGATGGGCCTGAAAGGAAACAGACAGCATGATATTCAGATATCGGTTCTATTTCCAAATGATAATGGGCTACTTAGCCAAGCCTACAGAGATGGAGAGCAATTGGCTTAAGACAAGACTAAAATGAGATATCATGGTTTAACCCCAGGTGGCAACTAAACCCCAAGCAGCCACTTGCTCACTCCCCACTTCCCCCACAGTA
This sequence comes from Anabacerthia variegaticeps, assembly GCA_035583185.1. NCBI lineage: Eukaryota > Metazoa > Chordata > Aves > Passeriformes > Furnariidae > Anabacerthia > Anabacerthia variegaticeps. The sequence goes on along the minus strand of JAWWEW010000078.1, from coordinate 70,661,747 downwards.
GGAAGGTGAGTCAGGAAAAAAAGTGGTAACCCTTGTGGGTAGATATAAGAACAATTTAATAACTGAAACAAAGTAAAACACAATATAGTATCAGGAATACTAATGATAATGATAACATCTGAAATAATAAACATAATAATGAAAAGCAGAAAGAGGAATACAATCCAAGAAAAACAAGTGATGCATAATGCAATTGCTCACCATCTGCTGACCAATGTCCATCTTATTCCCAAGCAGTGATCAGTGACTCCTGGTCAACTCCCCCACTTAATATACTGAGTACAACATTCTGTAGTATGGAATAAGCTTTGACCCATTCAGGTCAGCTGTCCATGCTCCTCCTCCAGATACTTCTGTACCTGCTCAGTAGCAGCACATGGGAAACTGCAAAATCCTTAACTCAGGGTAAGCACAACTTACCAAGAACTAAAATACCAGTGTGTTGCCAACATCATTCTCATATTAAATCCAAAAGATAGCTACTAGGAAGAAAATTAACTCTATTCCAGCTGAAACCAGGACAAAAGATCAAAATGTCCATCACTGGAAGAAAAATCTACTTCAGTAAGCAGGACAAAATAGGATCTCCACTTTTCAGCAAAGATCTGTTTTCTATTCACCAGAGTGAGATCTTTGAGTTTTCATTATCCCCAGTAAGCATAATTGATTGAGCACCCCATCTTCTTAATCAGCATCAAATAAGACTCACAGCTAGCTACTAGAAAGTCAAATTTGTGTTCTAAATGCTCATTTTTTTTTTTTTTCTAGTCAAGGATTTTATCAAGTTTCATTTATATATGAGACCAAACACGGAAAATCACAGTAACTGTTTTTATCTAGGAGAATCCAACCCACATACTGAAGTTAAAAAAACCTGTAAGAGATTTTGACAAGACATACTGACTTGCATATTGACAAACTTCCCGAGAACTCCCGTTGAATTCATAATCAAAGTAAAACCTGAAGGTCTTAGTGTTCTCTAACACAAATATTCATAAATTCATTATCCATCAGACATTTGGATTCCAGGAAACATTCTGACTCTAAAATAAGACATTTATATCCCATGATGTCTAACAAAATCTTCAGATTGTTAGTTGCATTTATATGGACATTGCTAAATCTCATGATGATAGCTAAATAACCTAAAACAAGAAGAAGGAAAAAGAAACACAGCAAAACTAAACACTTGCTGATATTTGTGTTTTATAATCTTTTTAGCATCTTAACAAAATTCCAGAATATATCAATTCTAACATTTTTTTAAAAATTATTTTTAGGTGAAGAAGTAACTATGAACAGTGCTGTCAAACATGATTATATTCATTTTAACACTATTTCTGGACTTTAAAAAAAAAATAGATTATTTATATAGATCAACTTGACACCACCAGTGGGATACACAGGGTTGTCTTCTGAACCTTATACAAGTATAATTAAAATGAATGACTACTACAGTTTCTATATATTTTCTAGAGGGACAAGTGTTTTTTTTTCTTGCATGAAAACACAGTAGCAGTTCTGAGAAGGCATCTGAATCCTGAGGAAAATAAAAGGGTTTTAATTGAAACTTTTTTTTTTTTTTTTTTTTTTTACTTGGAAAACCCAAATTCCCTATATTGTGGAGTTGCAAAAGTGCTCCTTTAGGCGATTCTGCAACAGAATATGTTTAAAAAAGCTAACCAACCATTACGTTCTCCTGAAACCCTGGAAAGTATATGGCACAGTATATCTATTGCTCTGTTTGGTGGCTTAAGCACTTACACATCTAGTGTCGTGTGAGATGTCCTCGAGTATATGAAGCATTCACCTAACCTTGTTCTAGAAAGATACAGGTCCGCACAGGTCTCCTTGCTGTACCTATGTGCTCACATTTGGGGATGTCTTATCATAGAATCATAGAAGCATAGAACATGTTGAGTTGGAAGGGTCCCATAAAGGTCATCAAGTCCAAGTCCTGGGTCTGCACAGGACTCCCCAGTAATCACATCGCATGCCTGACCGTGTTGTCCAAATGCTTCTTGAATTCTGATAGGCTTGGTGTTGTGATGACTTCCATGGGGAAACTGTTCCAGTGCCCAAGCATCCTCTGGATGAAAAGCCATTTCCTGATATCTAATACAAAAAACCCCAGATTCAGCTTTATGCCGTTTCCTTAAGTCATGTCACTGATCACCACAGAGAAGAAATCAGTGCTTGCCTTCCTCTTCCCTTAAATGGAAGTTTTATACTGCAATGAGGTCTCCCCTCAGTCTCCTCTTCTCCAGGCTAAACAGACCAAGTGCACTCTGCCACTCCTCATATGGCTTCCCCTCAAGACACTTCACCATCTTCATTACCCTCCTTTGGACACTCTCTAACAGCTGAATATCTTTCTCACATTGCAGTGCCCAAAACTGCACACAATATTCAAAGTGAGGCTTCACTAGTGCAGAGCAGAGTGGGACAGTCCCCTCCCTTGACACAGTTGGCTTGTGCCCCCAGGACACAGTTGGCTTTCCTGGCTGCCAGGGCACTGCTGACTGAGATTCAATTTGCCATCAACCAGGACCCCCAGGTCCCTTTCCATGGCACTGCTTTCCAGCTTCTCATTCCTGAGTCTGTATGAACATCCAGCATTGCCCCATCCCAGGTACAGAATCCAGAACTTTCCATTGTTGAACTTCATATATTTGGTGATTGCCAATCTCTAATTTGTTGATGTCTCTCTGAAGGGCCCCTCTGCCCTTGACGGGCAAATACTTAAGTATCCCTATACAGCAAATACTTTGAGTAAGGACTCTACAGGTAGATATATATATATGTATGGGTAACATTAATTTCATCATAAAAAAGAATTTACTGCCATTTGAGAAGTCCCTGCTACTTTAACTGTCCTACAATTTCTGTCAGAAAAACCCTGTGCCATACTTGACAGCCCTGTCTGTGTGTCTCGGATACATTTTGGCCATGATTGCACAGTACTGGAGATTTTTACGTAAGCATACAGTGTTTCAAGGATGGTATAGATAACAACTTCATTAGATAAAATGTTAAAGTTTATAAAGCCCTGTGTCAAAACCATAGACTGCCCAGATGTTTTATTTATATTTAAGGCTCCAAAATACTTCACCGCCAAACTTTCTGCAAAGTCTTTTAGTCCTTTAATACCTTGAAGTTACATAAAGAGAAAAAGCCACAGACTTTTTCCCCAAGAGAATTAAAATATTTATTATTTTATTATTAATTTATTATTAATTAATTTAATTATTCACTAAATTATTGTAATTTAGTGAGGAAATAGGTGTTTTAGCAAAAGGTTCACAGGAGTAACATACAACCAAGGAGAAGCATTTCACTGCGGTACCCAGCACATGACAACCATAAATTAAGTAAGATACAATCCATCAGTTTTAAGTTACCCACAAGAGATTAAGGAGAGAGTAAAGAAAGGAAAGAGATTAACAGAAGAAACAGAAGAGGGAGAGAGAGAGAAGAAGACAGAAAGAATAAAGAAAGAGGTTAGAATAAGAAAATTGTATAGACCACCAGAGTCACACAGCTATGGTAGGCCCTGAGAGAAAAGGCAAGATGGAGCCCCTGTGCTCCACTGTTTATGTTCTCTGGCCACCATGGCCACCCTTCCCAGGCAGGACATCCAGCTCACTGACCGCTCAGTGCCTTCCAGGCCCTCCAGAGTGAAGGGTGGACAAGCCAATTTGAGGCTCCAAGAGGAGTGGTGTGGGAGGGCTACCAGGTGGGCCTTTCGATCAACAGGCTCTGTCACATGGCTCCCATGCACTTGGCCACATGGCTTCTGTGGCAGCCTAGCCATGTGTGTTCCAACTTGTAGGTCTGACCCTCTCCCTCCCACATAGAGAGTTGGTTGATGCAAAGCAATAATCAGATAATCCAGTGACATGCAGTCTCTAACAATTTGTTGCCTCAGATATGTGCTTGCTCTGCTCTTAGAGTCAATAAATCTGCTTAATCTGTGCTGCTGGGTTCTGGCTCGTTCTCTCTTGGGATGACGACGTCAGTTGCATTTTGTATGTTCTTATTTGTTCCTCTGATCTTGTCTAATATCTGATGTTCCAGTGAAAGAGAGCTAGCATCCCCACCTCCAGAATTAAGCAAAATGCTAAAAAGCTGCAAACATGCCCGCCAGCTGTGTACAGTGATTTTTTTTCCCATATCTTGCACATTGAAAAGTAAATTTGCCTTATTATCTGAAAAAAGTCCTAAGTAAAACAATAAAAAGTGTCCTGAGTTTAAAACAGACCTTTTTCTCAATATGAATTTTGGGCATACTGAAATGTGTTTGAAATGATGAAAATTCCGGAAGACAACACACTTTCTGGGGTCTCTGGTTGTTATTTTCCCTCCTTTTGTTTTCCTTTAGTTCAACCGATGCAACTGTACATTAATAAAAACAATAAAGTGGGGGGTTTTCACCCCATATAATTTTAATCACCTTAAATAAGTTTCATATATCTCTTTTTTTGGGATCAGTAATTTTATTTCCTGATGATTAGTTTCTGATTGTCTTCCTGTAAGTCTTCTACATATGTGTGTACAGTTGCATACATTACATTATTTAGTGTAATAGCTGATGATTTGGCGCAGACACTTATTAATAGTAAAATCAAGCACAATGATTCATATATTGTAAAAAATAGAAGGTTACTCATGATAATGTTCAATACAAACATACACAGGAAATTACTTCAAATTAGAAAAGGCAAAATTTTAACCAATGATTGAAGTATATTAAACTTCAGAGTGGTTAAGTTCTTTTGACTTTAAGATTGCTTTCAGGGTTCTTCTCACGAAGCCAGTGTTTTTTCTTGCACTGGTATTGTGTCATCTTTCACACATATTTCTCTTTTTATACCATAACTTCACTCTATGCTTTTTAGGAACTTCATTCTCACTAATTAATGTAAAAAATAAAAATTAAGTTTGTAATATTGAGAAAAAAATTCCATTTTAGGATATCTTTATAGCATAATTGAATTACAGAATAGTTAAAATCAACAGGCATCTCTGAAGGTCTTGTAGTCCGACATCCTTCTCAGAGCAGGTTGAATTACAGTAGTTTACTCATGGCTGTGCCCAGTCAGGTTTAAATATCTTCAGGAATGGGAGACTTCAAAATAAGTTCTCTGAGCATTCTGGTCTGCAGTGTGGTCACTATCACTCTGAAAGTTTTTTTTTATGATGTTGAAACAGAATTTTCTGTAGGTCAATTTGTGCCCATTGTCTCTGTCACTGGACTTCATTGTCTCTGCATCCTCTCAGCAAATATTTATACCCACTAATAATATCCTCCCTTAGAATTTCCTTTTGGCTAAATGGTTTCAGTTCTCTCAGCCTCTTCTTGTATGACAGATGCTTCAGTCCCTTAACCATCTTCATGGCTTTTCTCTGGACTCACTGTAATATGTACATGTCTTTCTTGTACCAGAAAACTCAGAACTGGACACATCACTCCAGATGTGGCAATATCAGGGCTAAGCAGAGAAGAGGGATCGCCTTCTGTGACCTTGGTAGCTTTGTTCTTCCTAATGCAACCAAGAAAGCTGTGTGCTACCTTTGTCATAAGCTTGCTGGCTCATGGTCAGTTTATTGTCCATCAGTACCTATCATTCCCCACTGCCAGGCTGATTTCCAGCCTGTTGGCCCCCAGCCTTTACTGATCCATGTGTGAATTACTCCCTGGGTTCAAGACTTTGTGTTTCTGATTGTTAAAGCAGTAAGATTCCTCTTGGCCCAGTTCTCCAGCTCATCACTGCACTGGTGAAGCTGCATCTCAAGCATTGTGTCCAATTCTGGGCCACTCACTTCAAGAAAGACATTGTGGTTCTGGAGCATGTCCAGAGAAAGGTAACAAGGTTGGTGAAAGGTCTAGAGGGTAAGTCTTATGGGGAGTGGCTGAGGGAGACAGGGCTGTTTAGAGTGGAGAAGAGGAGGCTCAGAGGTGACCTTATCACTCTCTAAAACTACCTGAAAGGAGGTAATAGACAAGTGAGGTTTGGGTATTGTCCCAATGGACTAGTGACAGGGCAAGAGCACATAGCCTCAAGCTGTGCCAGAGGAGGTTCAGTTGGACATTAAGGAAGACCTTGTTTATGGAAAGGGTTGCTAGGCATGGGAATGGGCTGCCCAGGGAAGTGGGGGAGTCATCATCCGTGGAGGTGTTAAACAAATGACTGGATGTGGCACTTAGTACCATGGTCTAATTCACAAGATGGTGATCAGTCAAAGGTTCTACTCCATGAACTTGGAGGTCTTTTCCAGCGTGAAATGATGTTGTGATTTTCTAATTTTTTTGAGTCAAGATTGGTCTAAATATCAGCACAACCATATTGTTAAGGGATGTCAGAAGCAGCTACCATCTCCAGCAGCTTCAGGCTCAGGACTCTTGTTGGATGGAAGCTGGATCCTTGTCTGGTGTATCTGAGAACTAAGGCCTTGGACACAACTGCTTCCTTCATTTGCAGGTTCAACCAGGAAATGAACATGTAACCAAGACACACACACACAGAGGACACTGACATATCTAACTATATGTTGAACTCCCATAAGGCATTAGTACAGACAGACAAATCTCCTTTCTCCTATTTATCTGCCCAAGATTGAAGGTCAATAATGCAGGCACACACAGGACACACAGAGGCCCAGAAGTACATGCACATTCACAGATCCCTCAAACACCAGTACACCTCTCTGTGTGCCCAGCACTCCTGCCTGGATTGTGGGTCCTCTTAATCACTGCACAGGCCTCCTTCCTGCAAACTGGTCCAACTCGGTACTCTCTGGAAACAAACAGCACTCACCCACTTGTTTCACATACACTACATTTGAAAGTGTTCCTGCACACCAGTATAGAACCTTGCTCTTCTGATACCTTGTGCTGGACCCAGAGCCCCCACTACCTGTGGTTTGTTCTAATGAAGTTTGCTGCCAGATACACATACATACCCCATGCACACCAGGAAGGCACAGACATTTGCCCCTATCAGTCATCATCAGGCCCACGGGCTTTAACCCATGGTCCTACCTTCTCCAGCTGCAGTAATTGAGCCCCTCACCCACCTTGCTCATCCTGGTTTCACTTAGTAGCTGAACCTGAGACCTCCACTCACTCCAGTAGTTGACATCACAGTCCAGGGACATCTACAGTGTTAATAGAACTCTGTTACTATACCTTCTGTTGTGACATATTCACACTCTGTAGTTAGTGCATTTATCACTGGCAATCCTGAACATGCTTTCTTGTTGCTTCAATAAACTGTGATATTCGTTACTCTGAATTGCGTAAATTCTTATTGAACTCAGCCAGACCTACAGTATCGGCTTGGTAAATTGCACTATTCATTAATCTGGGATCACACAAGTACGTATTGAATGCCACAAGGCCTAGAGTGTTGAAATTGCACTATTTGTGAATCTGTGCTCATGAAAGTTCTTGTTGAACGTGACCAGACTTATAGTGCTGAATTGGCTATAATCAGAAATTAGACTCAGCCACACCCAGCCCCTCTGATCTCTGAGGACTAGCTGGAATGCAGTGGGGTTTATTTTCTGTCAGATTTCTATATCCTTAATGCAGCAATGACACGCTCAGGAAAACTCTGACATCTTCAACTATGGATGCTGAGGTTCTACTTGTTCTAATAACTGGCTCCATAGGCCTGGAGGCACCTACATTCCCTGTCTGACTCCACATGCACTCACATTGGTCTCCCAAGTAGTTAGTCCTAGAAGCACTCACACAGACACCAGGTAGAGAGTGAGACTACAGAGACAGACAACTAAGAAAGGATTTAATTAGACAGGGAATACTCTAGTAACCAGGTGGAAGGCTAACAGACAAAGTGACTAGCCATGGTACAACAGGCACAATTTATACCTCTTTTTGTCTATTCCCCACTTTGCTTCACCCCAGTCCCATTCATCTAAACATTCATATTTAAGTTTTGCACAGTCCCACAGCTTCCCCCATTAAATATCTTCATGTTCCTCTTTTTTCCCTTTTTCATTCTTATCAGTTACAAAGTCCCCGTTGACCTCTCCATAGCTGTGTCTGCAGTTACTTAACAGCTCATCAATTAGTCAGTGAAGGCTTTTGGACTTTCACATTGTCTACATTATCCCTTGTCTTTCATCTTTCTTTCTCTCTGTGGTTTTGTTTCCTCCTTTGCTTATTGTCTCCCTTGCACTGAAAGGTCCTTGACTGGGTAATCTTAGTGAAGCAGTCTCATTTTCCACATGCTGTTATAGAGAAAGGCCATTGACTTTTGCCAGCTCCTTCAGCACCTGTGTGTGACCACAGTCACAAGTCTCTCATCTGTTGAAATATACCCTAGGCTGATCCTTCTCCAGTGAGGTTGTTTTCAATACTTCAGACTTTCTGATGACAAAGGTGAACTTTATCAGTGAAGACCAAGGCAAAGAAGGCACTGAATACCTTTACACTTTCTATTTCCTTTGCTATCAGATCCCTTGTCCCATTCAGCAGTAGGCCCATACTTTCCATAGTCTTCCTTTTACAACTGATTTACTTACAAAAGCACTTTCTGCCTTTCACATCCCTTGTCAGATTTGACTTCACATGGATTTTGGCTTTTCTAACCCCATCCTTATGCACATGGAGACTGTCTATTTCTCCCAATTCACTTGGCCCTGTTTCTAACTTTTTCCTGTTTCATTTTATACTGGTCCTTATATGCTCACCATCACCATGCTGAGCATCTCCAGTTATGAAGACTATTTAAGCCAGATGAAGTCCTTTGCTGTTTTCAAATCTCATTTTGGTTTTAATGTTTTGAGCATGTTGAGCAGAGCTGCATATACATTTTCCCCACTAAATAGCTCAGGAAAACAGTCATGCATTTTTTGAGAACTCAGGGAAGGCCATTTAAACAACTGATCAATCCATACTTCTAATACAGCAGGTTATCTGAAATAAAGACCACCTTCTAGTTCCTTTTGTATTGAGATAAATTCAGTTTTCTTTGCAACAGTCAATCACTTCCTACTTTTTCCCCGAGCTTCATGAGTACAAGCCTTGTGTCCATCACCTCTGTACCTTCTTGATCATTCACTTAACCAATCTTCTCCACTATATCATCAGAAAACCTTCTGGAAGGTGAAAGGTTTTTTCCTTATTGTTTTCATAACCTTTCATAAAAAAAAGGTGATTTTTTTTGGACAAGTTTGAGAAATGCTGCCTTGGAGAAGGGAGAGCACATAGATAGAGTTATTCCAATTAGCCTGCTGAGTTTAAGATGTTCCTCCCATGAAGAGTGTAAACTATTATTTTTGTGATTAATTTTCCACTGCTTGATTTTTGTGAAATAAATTATTTTTCAGCCAAGCTTGCCTGTGCTGTGAAAGCAGTTCTGTCAGATGGTGAAGAATGATGCATGGAAGACACATTATAATGCTACTTTTGTAGCAGTGAATTTTGGTTGTTAGAGGATAAATACTAGTTATAAAAATTAAGGGAATAACTTTGCAATAATATTTCTTTTAAGTGAAAGCCAACCTACTAAATAATTTCTTATTTCCTTTTCCATCATGTCAGGAGTAATTATAATGAACACTGATGTAATTATAATGACACTACTGATGAACAATGTAGAGAAAAAACAAGGTCAAGCTCTTTTATTGTTTTGTGAATATGTTTATTGCCTCTATGGTTTCATAAGAAAAGAACATGGACTTAAAAATTGACTTATTTTGTAAAAGGGAAGAACATACCTGCACAGGCTGTAGTTTTTGTTTGTTTGTTTGTTTTTATTTTTTTGTATGTTTGTTTGGTTTTTTTTTTGCTATTTTCCACCATTCCAACATTTAAATTAATAAACTTATGAATTTGTTAGGTCTTATTTGTTTGGGCGTTTACCCTGATAATAGCAAAGGAAAAACAAATTAATTAATCCTTTGAAGTCTCTTTCAAATGAAATTCCATGATATATATTTGACCATTTGCTGAACGTTTTTGTGTGAACGTGAATTAAACTGTCTCTACCAGTTAGAAAAGTGAAAGAAAAATTAAGACACCTAATTTATAAAAAAAAAAAGATTAAAAGTGTCACTAGGCAATAAGCGCCAACCAACTAAAACCAAAGCCAAATCAACAAAAAAACCCAAATCATCAATTTCAACACTAGTTACTGTAACAGAATATTGAGGCTTTTTTTGCTATGATGGTCATTTGCACATTTGAGTGCATTTTCTGTGTTGAAACAGAGAATTGAATGTATATATATATATTATTTTTATTTTAATTTAACAGTTTTTAAGGATAGGGCTTACACAGAGTTTTACATTTTTACAGAAAAGATTTGACATTATTACAAGACTTGATATGCATTCATGGATAAGAGACAAAACCATGCTACTGAGATTTAATCTTTCTCTGATTTAATCTTGCACTGGTCTAATTTCAAACAACAGCATTCCTATATAGCCTGAAGTCTTACAAGGATTGATAAAAACATCTCATTGACAAAAGATTACAATAGTAAACACTTTATGTGACGAAGACCTGAACTAAAGATTCTGTATCTCTTAGGGAAAATAATAAGGATGAAGGAAGTTTTAATACAGATGTACAAAGCCCCCCAAAGAAAGAAGCAAAACCAAAGCAACAAAACAGCAGTATTTATCTTTAAATGTTAACAGTGGAGCATTAAATACACTGAGAAATGCATGAACATACATGCATTTTTGCCTTCGATATTAAATGACAAAGTAAAACACTAATGATGCTCAACGGAACTTATTATGAGAAATGGAAAACAGTTAACAGTTGTGGGTCAGGGCAGATCCAAAATTATGCTAGGTTACTTTTAGATAACTTTGCAAATAGTGTCATTTATGTGGAAGAAATATCTGATAACATGTGGAATGTCAATTATATGCAGTATTTGTTATGCCTTATCGCATATCAAAATAATATAAATGAGAACAGTTAGGGTAGATGGAAAAGCAGCAAGAGTAAGAATGGGTAGAACTCACTTAGATACATAAGTTAGGATCCAAAAGGAAGGGGTTTTGCACATAACTGTCAGGATGCTGAGCACAACACTCAACCTCTCTCCCTAATGAGTCTCATATGGGACACCTCCTTTGCCCGAGGCCAGGACCTCTTTTTGGCTCCGTAGAATCATAGCCTGGCCCCAGGCATGATGTGGTGGTATTTGTGCCCATCCCCTGTGAGGAGTTAATTTCTGGGTAAGCCTGTCAGACCCAGCTTCCCCTTGACAAAAGTACTGAAGGACCCTGTAACCAGCTGCAGCTCTGCTCAGCTTTCTGAGCGGTGGAGGAAAAGTCTTCAAAATTGAGGAAATTATCTTCAGAGTTATAGAAAGGTGTTTGTTATTTTCTCAGATTTAACTGCATTTCTTTGATTCATGGAAGCATAACTGACTTTAGTTCTAATATAAATATGCACAAAACTGAATTTCTTATTTAGGTACTTGACAGATACTTATACTGTCTCTAATGGACTAATGAAAAATTTTAATATATGATATCAGCTAGATTAAGCTGGTGATTTTCAGCTAACTACAGGGTAAACAATAACACATTACTTTAAAATTGCAACAAGTGTCAAATGAGATGCAATCAGTTAGTCAGGTAAACCACTGACTAGAGCATCAGACTGATTTTATACATCCCATAATAAAATAGCCATTATTTCTTAGATTTCCTAGAGGAAATAGCAATATGCTGATATACTTCCTTTCTACATATTCTAGCTCTCCTCCAGTTGCTGTCTGAATTTGCTTTGGGCATTTAGCACCACAGCACGATTGATCTTGGAGGTTGTTCCTGTAGTGCTGAACATTGTGGTAGCTAGTCCTCATATACTCATACTACGTAGTCCTCATACCCAGCATAGTTTTTAAAATCTACTTCAAGAAGTTCATTGAAAATCCTGTAGATTAAAGAAATTTTGAAAATTTTATCTATTAATATTAAAACATTGCAACTGTATGTGCATGCAAAGTAGGGATATAAACTGAGGTCTTATAAGTTTACATCAGAGAATATTGTAAAGATGCAGTTCTAGATGCATGATAGTATGTCTGGGGATTTTTTTTTTCCCCTCATATCTTCAGGTGTTTCACTTCTGCTTAGAGCCAAAGCAGAACATTTCTGTTCCTAGTACCAGGCTAGGAAGTCATCAGACCAGAAATTTCAAGTTAACCAAACATGTTATTTTAGACAGAATTCATAGTGTCTACCTGACCCTAAATGAGGTATGCAGGCTAGTTGCCCTCAGAGTTCCAATCCATTGGAATATACTGAAGGTTGCCTCTCATGAGATTTGCTATGTCTCCAAATCAGTCAGTTGTATTTTCAAGGATAATCTAATGGAATTACACTAGCTGTGCTCTTGACAAGGGTAGAATCCCAAGAGAGCTGGCTGTGGTGCCTTTCTTGCTCCTTTTAACTTTGAGGGCAGGGAAGCATTTGGCATGAACACGTTTTGCAGTTATTTGTCATTGCTACAAAGTATTTGCTGACATTTCCAAATGAAATAAATGCTTTTTAGTCCTTATAACATACACCAAAAAAAGGGAAACATTACTATGTGGTAAGCAATTTTCAATTTATTTTACCTAAAGAAAGAAAGACGTAGATAAACATGTAGGATGGGAAAGCAAACTCCTTCAGAACGCAAAGTTCTGACTTTAAGTATAGGGTACTGCCAGATCAGTAAATATGCAATGAGCATATAATAAGTCTGCATTTTTTAGAATCATCTATTATTATCAAGTCCTAATGCAACAGAACAAATAAACAGCTTTTATGCAACCAGTAGAATGCTGTACACAATGAGTTGTTTCTCCAGCACTTGAAATTCAGCTAATTAGTTTCAAAAGGGAAAAAAAAAATCCACAACCAAACCTCATAACTAAATACTGACAAATTGATCAAAAAGACAGAATCTTTCTGTCAAAATCAGAATTCATAGGACAGAGGATAAATGTAGTCATATTAATAGCAAGCAGTTCTGCAGATGAGTAATCTACCCGGAATCTTATCGCTAATACTGCTGTAGAATAGCCTCAGCTGTGAAGAACAGTCAAATCAGGTGATTGCAGATTCTTTTCTGCTGTGAATATTAAGATCTGAAAGCCGCTTCTGTTTCATTATTCCAAACAGGACAGTGAAAGCTGCACTTGAATTTGGTGTTGTGGAATCCTTCAAAGTTTACTTAAAGAATAAGACAATCTTTATGAGAATAATTAAGCTTAATAACCATCTTTTAGTAACTAGTGATGCCTGAAGAAAGGGACAAGATCAGAAACTGTGAAATAGTGCTAGGTATTTAAATAACTGTACTGGATGAAGTATTTGTCCACTTAAATTAATGCAATGTCTTTCTAAAGACATTTCATATCAGATATCATCTAGATCATCTAGAAAGTGAGAAAAACACTTGCAGTAGGCAGGTACAGTACAAGGCTTGGATATATTTTGGTTTTGAAGGTCTTATTTTATAAAATTAAAATAAGTTTTGTTTATGAAAGTCCAATCCTAATATAACATCCTTTTTGGATTAGCTCAATTCTATCCATATAAGATATAAATCTGAGCTCAGAATTAACAATTTGCTTACTTACAGCTGGAAAAAAAAATAAAATTGCAAAACACAATATTGTTTACTAGACTGTTATAACCAAGAAGTTCTGCATCATTTATTCTTCTGCCTTTTAAAATGAATCTTTTTCTGCTAGTAAACACAGATTGTTGTCTATTGCTGAAATAATAAGGAAAAAGTAGAGCAAATCTTATTTCATTATCCATTCTAAAAAAAATGTGAGTCTGTAGATATTATTTGTCTTTCAACCTTGCCTATAGATTATCTTAGTTCTAGCAACACTGTGAACTAAAGAGACCTTTTCAACTTTGAATAGAACCTGGGGTAGTTAGTGAAAAGCTTATAATACTTCAAGACATCTCACGTTTGTTTTATCTTAACTTTGAAATCTCTAAGTTGGACCATGCTGAATTGTTAATAAACACTGCTATAGCTTGTTGTCACTATATCTTCTAACCCATCTGATCTCAACCAGATCTTTATCTTCCTTGTGTCTGTTAGTAGTTTTAATTTTGTTAACTTTCTGTTCTTATATTACCATTGTCTCTCTCTTTATTTATTTATTTATTTATTATTTATCACAGGTTTTATTCCTATTGATATTTTGCCTTCTTTCTCATAAGCCTGCCTGAGCTCAGTAGAAAAGATGAAATGTATGATACATACATGGAGAACATAAATTTATCTCAAACAACTGGTTAAATGCGGTAGAACCTGGGAGAATATGACTGTGATTAGGTGGTTAAAGAGATCATAACTGTTACAAACTGTTAAAGTTTTTCTTTTTTCCTCTTGGAATTTCTGTAGGAGTTTAATCAAATATTGCCATTTGTTTTTTTTCTTCTCAAATTTTCCCAGAATCTTTAAAAAAAATAAAATTTAAATCAGTATTCTGGGAATTTTCTTCAGGTTTCTTTCTCACTATACTTGCCTCTCTTTTGACTGCTGAATTGCACCAGAATGAATAACATTTAATTTTGCTACTGTTTTCTCTAATCATTAGTTTCCCTCTTTTTTTTTTTTTCCTTCTTCCTTACCTAGTTTTGCATAACATCCTTACTAAGAAAATGGAATAGGCAATAAAAAAAAATGTACAAAGACACCTTCCTCATTTTTCTGATGACAGTCATTTTATTAACTATAGCAGCAAGAGAGATTCTAAAATTATCTGGTATACATAAGCAATAAAATTGCAGATACTGCTTTGCTATCATAAAAAATATAAAGATCTACACTGATTACTAGTAGTATCTCTGGAATATTAATGAGCATAATTTTCTTACTAAAAATACACACACAATCAAATTCTTTTCAGAATCTTTGTCATCATTTTGTATAATGGGAATGAGGAGAAAAAAATCAAAGGCATTTTGGGGTTTTTATTTATTTATATATTTTTTGCATACTTTTTACTGAGAAGATAAACTAGTTTACAGACACAGCTGATTCTAAGCTACTTTTTCTTTTTCTTTTCTTTTTCTTTTTTTTTTTTCTTTTTCCCTTGTTCTTTGAAGAGTCAGTTCCAGCTGTGTTTGCCTCAGGTTAGAATGAACTTGACATTGTTTCTGTTAATGTTTTACTTTCATGCTTGTTCTACTCATGAGATATGTTAGAAATAAGATTTATTCATCAGAAAAAAAAAATTAAAAAAGAATAAATCTGGTTAACGCTCTCCTTGTTTTCGTAAACATTCTTATCAATCTTCCAGAGGATACCTTTTCACAGCAGGCCATGTTGCAGTGCTGCTTTGATATGTTGTCAGTAACTTTGTTTTCAGTCTCTTACATTATGAGAGGAAGCTTCTGAACATACACACAATCTTCTTTGATATTTCCCTAAGAAACTGGAGGAGTTTAAAAGAGCTAAATAATGGGGTAAAAAACCAAAACAAAACAAACCAACCAAACCAAAAAAAAAAAAAAAAAAAAAAAGAGAGAGTTTTTATCTAAGGGAAATTTTGTGGAAAATAGGTAGAAACTAATAATTCAAAGTCATTAATACAGAAAAACATGCTATCAGTATGAGGACAGAGTTTTCATTTGGTTTGGCTTTTCTAGAAAAGAATCTTTAATGAATTGTTTGTTAAAGAACTATTTTGCTCATGTTTTATATTTAGGTTCAACAAATTCAAGTAAGTGTTCCCTGTAGATATTAGTGTAGCTCTTATAGTATGCAAAAGACAATATGCATACATTTAGAGACAGCAGTCCTACATAAAATTTAAATTTATATTTTAAAAATTTTAGCTTCATATCACAGCTTGTGTGAGTAAATGCAGTCTGTATTATTACTGCTGTGGCATACTTATACCCACCTGGAGTCCCATCTGGGAGAGTTGTCACACAGCATAATTCAGAATGCCCCTCATGGAAGAATTATTATTTTCTGTTCTATTGCATCGATTTTTAGTCTATTTTGTAACCCTAAGATAAAAGGAAAATAAGTTTCTGAAGTAGAATTCTTTGGTATGTTTGAAAACAAAGCATAATCTATTCAAAACTGGACAAAAGCTATTAATTTTGTTTCTGTTTAAAGTTTTACAATATTTTTATTAGTTTAAGTGCCTTTAAATTTCCATTAAAAAAACTTCACCTTATGTTGTGCCTGGTAAGTTTAGTGATGTCCTGGTTACTCCTTCTACTAATATGCCTTCATTTTCCTGAGTAAATATTGATCAAACAAATAACATAATACAGAAATAATTGAAAAAAATAATGATATGCCAGCTTACATTTTTCCCCTCATTAAGTTTAAATATTATAAAGTTTAATACGTATAAAACCAGATGAATGCTATAGGCATACTTTTTTAAAGGCAATAGTTCATTGTTATTTTTAAACAAAATCATATCATGCTACCAAAGGATTTAATTCCTTTTTCAAATGCTGTGGAATGACAGCCAATTTTAACCTCTCTGTAAAACTCTCTATGACAATTCCATTAGAATCACTGCTGCGATGCTTTTAAAGGTGTATTTCCAGCTAACCAATCACTCTGTATCTTCAGATGGAAATTATCAGAATGACTTGATTTGAACATGGACTCTCCCCAGCTGATGATACACATTAGACCTGCTGGACAAGCATGTCCTTTCAGCTTAATGACTGTAGTTGTGGTCCATCTCAATAGCTGTCAGCTGTCAGCACCTGCTTCACATAAGATGATGTTTGCATTGTACTTAGTAAGGAACTGTATACTCAGAATCAAAAAAAAAAAAATAAATAATAATAATAAAAAAAAAAATAACCAGTACAGTTTTTCTTATTGCATCCAGCCTACTTACGCTGTTTCACTTCTTTGACATAGTCTCCTATGAAAATGACTTGGGAAAGGTCCTGAGGTCTGAGAGAAAGCAAAAATCACTCTAATTTTTAAGAAGGGCAAGAAAGAAGATACAGAGAACAACCATGTGCTGGTCAATCTCGTTGGCATGCCTGGGAAGGTGGTGGAGCAGGGCTACAGATGGGATCAAAAGGACATCCATAGTGGAAATAGCCCCAGACCGTTTGGCAGATCATCATTTCAGCAGTGGCAGGGTGCTACTTTCACAACTGCACTGTGTGGCTGTTGCCCTGTGAGCCCAGATGATGACTGCCTCCCCAAGAGCTGCTCTCTCCCATTTCCCTTCCCAAGACTAGTCTTCCCTGAAGGCTACATACCATCTACCTCTGTGGAGATGAGTATGCCATCCTCATCTTTCACCTCATCTTTTCTATCCTTCAGCTGAAGGAAGCAGTTGGAGTGTGGGCTAAGAACAGCCCTTCTCCTACCCTCTTGAGGGTGACACAGGAAACTGTGCTCCATGCTGTGAGCACACAGAGCAGCATGAACTCCAAGCAGGAACCCCAGGTCCAAAAACACCACAGACCCCAGACAACACAAGGCACAGAAGGAGCAAGTGAGGTTCTCATCCCAGTGGATTTGTCTGTGTAGATACTTCCTACCAACCAAAAAAATGAAACCTCAGTAAATGTAGAATCCTTAAGATACAACACCATCACTTTCAACTTCCCATAAAAGTCTTTCTAAATTCTGCTTCCCTAGCTGATCTTGTCTTTGATTCTGTCAGCATAGATCCACTGACACAATGGTTAGTAACATTTCGTCTTCACAGAGGTAGGGTAAAAGTACCGAGAATATGTGGTAACTAGAACAGTACACATCTGCCCTTCTATGTAAACACAATTTGTGTTCCATATTATTTTTGAAGAAGAGTTGATACTACAAGTAAGCCGTATTCTTGGGTTTAAAACCTTCAGAGCTAGTTTCCTGATTCAGAAGAAGACTTCTATGATGTATATCATCCAATTGTGAGAGTTCCTAAGTAACATTGATAACTAAACTGTCATAAACTATTTAATATTAGGGTGGGAGAGAAAATTGCTTGGTAGGAGAGTTAGTTCTAAACACTTTGTTAAAGAAGATCGCTACAGCCCATTAGCTGCAAGCAGCTGAATAGATGAAGAATGCCCTACCCAGAATCACATAATAACTATATAGCTATGCAGCTACGTATATTATGTAGCATGTGTATAGTTGTATTAATGATAAGGGATTATATGCTAAGGAGAAATGAAATAGCAAATCTTCTTTATGCACAGATGATTTTATATGCTTCATATTTGTGGAGCTCTAGTACTTGATGTGCTTCTTTATTAAGATGATTAAGGAGACATTTTTAAAAGTGATTTTGAATCTGAAGTTAGGTGCAATTTTAGCACTGATTGCCAAAATTTCAGAAATTATTTCTTGCTTCTGCTTCCCAGTCTGAGCAGCCTGAATGATCCAGGTACAGCAACAGCAAATATATTGAAATACATTTCAATAAGTAAACCGAGCATGAGTAATAGTTAGCTAAAAGCTGTAACAAAGTAATTGCAAACAGCCTACAGGGCACAGTTGACTCATCAAATGGGTTAGTGTTTATTTAAAGTTAAGACATTCTGATGAATTGGGATTGATTTGCAAAAAGCCAGATGAATTAGTTTGTGTATTTTGTAGTCAACCATGAGACTACTAGGTGAAAGTCTGCAACAGGATTTTTGCTAGTCTTTTGTACAGGGTATATATCCTACCTTTTCCTTTGCTTCATAACTAGCAGAAGCCAGCAGATGAGTACGACTGTATGGAATATGGGATTTTTTTTTTTTTTTTATTTTAACTAGTTACATAGTAATCAATCACAAGTAAAATCCCTTTAACGATATTAGTCATGATGTTAAAGTCTGTGAGGTGAAAACAAGATATCTTTTGAGCTTCTGCCTTTTCTAACTACTACATATTACAGACAGAATTAGGATTTTCTTTTATGTTAGTCAAATTAGCACAAAAGTACATATCCACCTATTTTATACCTGTATATTTGAAGAAATTTGAAGGAAAGTGATTTTTGGCTTGTTTAATTTTTAGCTCTGTCCTCTACAAGTTTGGTGTTAATCAGATTGTATTGCCTTGACTAGGCATGTGTCCTTCTAGCAATCTTTCAAGTTCGCCTAATCTTTAATATATACAGTGAAGCATTAAATTCTGAAATCAAGAAGAGGTATAGATCATTATATATTTCTAATCAGAATGTTTACTTGTTATATTTAAAACATTATTAAAGTATAGATGCAGGAAAAAAATGGCTAGCTGTCAAATCAATGTAATTCTAAAAATACCTACAAGGTGCAGGTTTTCTTCCCAAGCCCCTGAATATATCTGCCTTACAACTGAAGTCACTTTTAAGTTATTGTCTTGATAACAAACATCTCTATTTTTTTCCCTTGTTTAATCAGTTCTAAATATGCACTAATTCCAATCACAAGTGCTTAGTGCTGAATAGATATGAATACATATTTATAAGGTCAGTGATAGACAAAGGGCACAAAAAATGCAGCAGTCACACATGTATGATATATTATGGCTTCCTGTGTGCAAAGTGAAGACATCTATTTTAAAAAGATTTTTTTTTACTTAATATTAAAAAGAGGGAGTTAAACATATTGAAAATGCAGTCATAATTGCCCTGACCTACTTCTGTAGTCAAAGATAGTTTAGATATATCCTCTCCATTCTTATGAGATTAGATACTAAATCTCTTCACAGAATAGACATCTTCAAAAATTTAAAGAGAGTCAGTTGGCAGTTCTCAAAACTCCTTAGTTGCTTGTGGCCATGAGAAATGGAAAGGAGGAACCGGAATTAAATCCTGGCTTAGGGAGGCTAAGGTAAAACTAGGGCTTGGTTTTGTCATAAGTATTGCTTTAATCACTGTAACATAAATATAAGAAAAATGTGATTGTCAGTCCTTAAGAATATCTACTTTGCAACCTGTATCGTCGATTTCCAATTTTTTGCTTTTATTGGCAAGAATATAGTTGGTGATTTCCAATCAATAATTATAGTATCTGGTAAAATTTGTGCTGACTTTAATTATCTTATGTTTACATTTTAAAATGTGATAATTTTTTCATGTGGCTAACTCTACTACCAATTTTTCCTACCTATTTCTTCTGTTTACATATTATGAGTCCTATGAATGAATGCTTTTACAAGCAAGAAATAATATTGTTAAATGGTTCTTCACAGTTTCCATGAAACAGAAAAGTACAATAGATGATATTGCACTCTTATTTTATCCTCAGTCTGGAAATTTTACAGGACTCTGCAAAATTTAATTGTACCTTACATGGAGCTTCTATAGTGAAATTACTTGCTTAAAGTTCCATGGGAAATGTGTGCATGGTGGAATTTGTAGCAGATTGATATCTGACTGAAGTCTCCTGCTTTTGAAATATCACTCAAGCCGTAGCCTTTTGATGAGTTCCACTTGTTGAAATCCAAGAAAATCCTAAGAAAACCTCAATGCAAACATGGTAATAGTTGCTCCTCTTTACAAAGATCTTTGCTTTTTATCCTCATTACCCAGAGTTAATGAAGTTCCTTCATCTTGTTCTATTTGCTTGAATTTATTTCATTTTCTTCCTCCCCACTCCATCGTCTCCTCTTGTAAATAGCCCCATGTTAGCCATTTTCCTCCTTCAATCACTTCTCTCCTGTATGTTGACTCTCTCCTCTCTCATGCATTTTCTCATTTTCTCAACTTGGAGTAGCATCAGTTTACTTTCTGTGTTGTAACATTGCTAGTTGCTACTTCCTGAGTCCGTCTTCTTTTAGCTTTTCTACACTACAACAGGAGTGTGCACTTGGCCTCATCTTCCTTAAACATTGCTCAATCCTTCTGGACTATCCGTTAAGTTCTTTCTGCATTAAAAACTGAGTCATCTTTTAGGATACCTTCAATCCAAGTTTTAAACATTACATGATTTAATTTGTAGCTTTTCTTTTTACTAAGAGGTGCCAATGTGACACTTGTCAAAATGAAAACACTACTCTGAAACCCAGTTTCCTACACATTTAAGAGTTTGTTTTACAAAGAATTAAAGTACTTTTTTTTCCTCACTGGGTTTTGATTTTGATACAGCATTACTGGTGATTTATTTTTTATAGAATCATGAAATCATTAAGGTTGGAAAAGATCTTCAAGATCATGGAGTCCCACCTTTGACCAAACATCATCATGTCAACTAAACCATAGGACTAAGTGTGCAATCCAGTCATTTCTTGAACATTTTCAGGGATGGTGACTCCACCACTTCCCTGGGAAGTCCATTCCAGTGTTTAACCATCCTTTCAATTAATAAATTCTTTCTAATGTCCAAACTGAGCCTCTCTTGGCACAGCTTGAGGGCGTTTCCTCTAACAACTGTTGCTAGTTGCTGGGGAGAAGAGGCTCCTTTCAGGCTGGTGTAGAGAGTAATAAGGTCATCCCTGAGTCTTCTTTTCTTCAGGCTAAAGTTCACTCAGCTGCTCCTCACATGACTTACTCTCTAGACACTTCAACAGTTTCATCACCCTTTTTGTCTTCTTTCAATTCACTCTTCTCTTTGACTTTTTTTTTCATCACAGATATGACCGATTTTCTTTATAATTCACTATTTTTTTTAATGTCTTGACTTTTTAATTCTTTTCTTTTTTCTTCCCTTTAGAAACTTGGATGGACAAACTTTTATAATTTTCAATATCCCATTTCCTTGCATTTACAGAACTCCTTCACACCAAAGACTAGAAAACTGAGAAAAGCTCCACATTATATATTTGTTCATATCTCCTTCAGTTCTGCTGCTTCAATGTGTATTGTTAACTTAATTGAACTTCATATCATTCTCCCTTGCTATATTTCCCTGTCCTTTACTCTCTTCATATAATTCAGTCCCCCATCTTTATGTCTCTGCACATAATTTCTATTTTATTTCTTATTTTCTTCAGTATTTAGTATGATTTCCTTTTTTACCTTTTTTTTTTCTTTTTTTCTTCTTGATCTCTCTTCATGAGTGAATGCCTGATTTACTTTCTCCATTTTCTTCCCCTTACTATCAAAACCCTTTCTACTGGAACAACCTGGCCTCATAAATATTTTATCAAAATGCTCTCCAAGGAAGAATAACATTGTATTCCAACAGATTAATCCATACCAAGACTTTGTTGTCTTGTTAGTCAGCTAAGAAAAAATTCAATGTCTCCTTTTATTCAAAGAGGAAGCACAAATTTTCTATTCCCCACAAGACAGACTTCTAAAGAATCCATTTTCTTTTTACTTCCATTTTGAGACTTGCTGATATCTTTAAGTGGTCAATGCTGTCTTTCTCTTTCAATAATTTTTTTTTTTAATTTCTCCTAAAGAAAATGTAATTTAAAAAAATGACAATCAAAATCAGCTTTTAAAGATTAATGAAATAATTATAGAAATAGAATACAACAGCTAAATATATCTCAGTGATTTTGTAGGAAAAAGAGTAAGTGTGAAATCGCTATTTCAGCTTTTTACTTTAACTGAAAGCAACCATGTAGTATAAACACTCAGAAATAAAGAACTTATCACCAAATTCTGAAAAGAAAAAATCAAACTTTTATATTTATAGTCCTGATTAAATTGTGCTGTATATTAAAAGCAATTTGTGATAATGGATGACAAAGATGCTTTCAAAAGTGCAGAAGAACCTATACAAAAATACACATAAAAATGTGTAGCTTGCACCATTTTCACTCCTGGGTGACTTTGCTTTTGACTGATGTTGTGAATGAGCAAACAACTAAAAGCCTGTTCAGGCAGAAGATCTATACCTCAATAGTTTGATTGTGATATCCTGAGCCAGTGGTACATCATGAAGATTCTGAATAAAAGAAAAAAAATCAGAGTACATTTTTTCATCTTCTACCTTACCCCATTCACAGTTATGATGCTTTAATCTGTATATGGCTATGCATTTGTTGAATTAGTTGTGGATATTAATCATTGTCTTGGGTATATGTCTCACATTATATTCTTAATTTCTTTTCTTTTTTTTTTTTTATATTTAATGATCAGCCATGCCTCCATAAATCAGATAAGATTTTAGGTAACATTTGTTGCCTGAATGCAAAATGAATGTGCTCTAGACTGTCTTAACGTACATTTGAATTCTCATCAGCTATTTTTTAGGATATTGAAAATTCTCGCCCATCAGAACCAAAATATTTCACTGTCTTTGATCAGACCATATAAGCAGGTTAACTGTTGTCTTTGATCACTCTTCCATGACTAATGAAATTTACTGGTAGCAGCCTAAAACTAAAATATACATCAGAATAACTAGGGTAAGATGAACTTCAGAAGGCTAAAAAACAAGTGAAATTGGATATTGTTCTTGTCTAAAGACCAGATTTGATCCCTAATATATTGTGTGGATATGAAAATATGTTCTGTCCAAGCACTTCAGAATCTTAATGACTATTTGTTCTTGCCTATAGGACTAAAGACAAAGGACATGGTTGAAAATGTACATTTAACATGTGCTTAGCTACTATTAAATGGAATTGTTAAAAATTAGATGCAACCCCTGGGCAACATTACTGTAACCTGAGAGGTTTAGTGCATTATATTAAGAAAATTACATTAGAAATTGTCTCTTGCCTGTTCATAGCTCAGTGCTGTGATATATGTTGAATAGAAATATGTCTGTCTTGTAGGTTCTCTCTCTGAGTAACAGGGCAAGAGAAGGGGAGTAACAAGTAAGCTAAGAATATGGGTCAAATGATGATGTCCTCAGAATACTCTCTCTGCATATGTTTACAGCTTACATTCCTGACTTTCTATGAAGGAGCTAGATTACTTTAGAACCAAGGCAAATTTGCCTGAGCCATAATCAGTGCTTTACAGCTGATTCTCGTCCTGAGCAGGTTCCTTTAGAGTTAACAACTCCCTCCATCTCTGCAGTGTACATTGTAGAAATACTGTCCTTGTCTAAACATTTGTCACTGTACAAATTCAGGTCTTCCTAAGGATTTAAAAGTAAAAAAAAAATCACAGATTATGTGTTTACCTTCTGCTCTTTTCTTGTGGGCCTTGTTTTGGCTCACAGGCAGAACATTTAGACGCTGTGTGCTGGAGCTGTCATTAATGCATCATTGGGTTTTTCTGTTCTCTCTTCCCTCCTGCAAACCGAAACCATCTGAAATCACACTCTCCATTATTTTTTGGTTTCCTGTAAATTTTCTCATTATCTGCTCAAAGCCTCAAGAACTGCAGTTGTTTTGCTTAAAAATAAAAGTATAAAATTGCCTGTGCTGCCATAATTGTAACAGAGTTGTAGCTCCCTAAGTCAATTAAACTACATTCCCACTGAGTTGTAACTAGAAGCTTGAAATGTGCTTTTTAAAAGAATTAATATATATCTAATTATAGTAATATATTTTATTTTCAGACAGCATTTTTGCCATGTTGCTGCAC
Source organism: Anabacerthia variegaticeps (assembly GCA_035583185.1). NCBI lineage: Eukaryota > Metazoa > Chordata > Aves > Passeriformes > Furnariidae > Anabacerthia > Anabacerthia variegaticeps. The sequence continues at coordinate 70,637,331 of JAWWEW010000078.1, read as the reverse complement.
AGTCAGCGTTCTGTTAGATGCCCTAATTCCACCGTGACAGATGCCATTCATAATGCAAATAGTGTAACAAGAACATGAATGGTAAGACTGAAAACTGAACTATAGAGTGAGATAGATAAAAACTGGAGTTACTTCTAACTTGAAGCTTAAGGCAAGGTGGCCAGAGGGCTTTCAAATATGTTGGCAAGGAGTCTTTCAAAATATATTACCATTTGTCCAATCCCATTGAAGAGGAGGGAATAGTCTAGTAAGATGGAGAAGCAGTTAAAGCACGATGGATAGTGTTGAAAGGCAAAGCACTGAGGGAAAGTGATTGAGATATTCAAGAAGTCCTTTGGATTGACAGTGCACTCTCTTCTCATTCTGCACCTTCAGTTCTCAATAACTTAGAAAACAATTAATTCTTCAAGTTATGTGCCATTTTCTTTTTTTTTTTTTTTTCTGATTTTGTCCAGACCTGAATTCAGCTCTCTTAACTCCCCAAAGTTTCTGTATGTTGGTAATGGAGTCTTAGATGTTGTAGTCATTTATTGCAAACAGGCCAGCTTCTGAGATGACCTGGAACAACTTGGGTGACCAGTTTCAGAATCTTTTCTTTGTAAGGGCTCTTAACCTGGGAAATGCGGGGCAAAACAGTAAATTGCCAATGACTCTTTTGTACAAAAGCCAGTCAGCAGCAGTGGCAGCTGTGGCAGCTGCACAAAAGCTGGTAACGGCTTATTACAGAATTTGGAGAAAATGGTATTGCTTGAGAACTGTGTTTTTGTACAACAATAAGGGCAGACAGAAAACATTTAATAGGATTATTTTGTTTTCTTCAGTAGTAGGCTTGAAAAACTTGGAAACATTTTGTCTGAAAATGTTGTATATATTCATGAATGTGTTTTGGAGGATGTGATCACAAAATATTGTACAGAAGTCTGGGAGAAGTCTGGGAGATGAGTTTCAATGCCTTGCCAGGCTTAAACTAAAGAGTCCTCCCAGTCTCCCTTTTCTAAAACCAGCTACATAGAAATGGGGATACGGCCACTTCAATACCAAATGTAGAAAGATTATAATACCAGTAGTATTGCTCCCTCAGTTACAGAAATGCTGTGTCTGAATTGTGATATCCTGATGAGTTTCCTTTAACTTTCTTTACAAAGTCCTACAGTCCTACAGTACTAAGCTTACATTGTGATCTGCAAGTTGGTAGACAGCAATCAATATTAAAAAAAACCTGTTGATAATTGAAATGTAATTAGAACAAATTACTGCATTAATCATTAATATTAAAGGTGAGTCTTTGCTGTCCATGCAATCATCAGACTTTTAAGAAGGGTCAGCTTCCACTCCTCCTTGAAATTGGCTCATCCTCACTGTTTCTGAGTTGCCATCTTATGCCTCTGGGTTTTTGTAAGGATTTTATGCCTTTCTATGTCAGTTATTTTCCTCTTGAATCCCTGTGCAGTTAACTATTGCTATCTCACAAGTCTTAACTCTTTCTGAGTCTTACCTTTCTTATTTGGGTATCTCTGATCTCTATACTTTACAGCTCTTTCTCACAGCTTAGCATTTCTTCAGATGGTTGAGCCAAAGTTACCTTGTTATGCTGTATCAAAATCAGAACTTAAATGCAGTTGAACCTCTGGAAGGAGTTATAGCACCGGTTCCTGAAGTACCTGTTAAGAAAACAAATATCTCTCTTGCTCTCTTGCTCTTGCTTCCCCATGAAGGATAAATATTGTGTTAGATGCACAAATGGCTTTTAACATGTGGTCTCAGGCACCCATTCCCTGGTGTGACACAGAATATGACATCAACATTTCTGCAGGCTTGCAACCACAAACAAATTTCACTATTCTCACATCCCTACATTTCTCAGGCTCTTACTTCTACCTGCTTTCTTTAAGAGGTCAGTGAGCAAACAATAAAATTTAATACAGCTGAAAGTGTCAGTAATATATGAAACAAACACCAGAATGGTCTCATATAACAGTGAAAATAATCTCACTTGCCTTAGGTCATACTCCAGTCTTCATTCCAGGCCCTGCTCTCCCCATGCATAAGTGCTCTATGAAATAGAGGGGTTAATGGGGTCCGTGCTGTGGCAGGGGTTCTTTATTTAGTGCAAAAAATGCAGTTGGTTTTTAAAACCATAAAGCAAAGTATACTATCTGTCCCAGGGAGTTGCTTTTTACTTGATAGCATAGCTCAGTTCCTCATGAATTCTACTTATCGTTCTCTCTCTGCACAGAGCAAGGAAGCAGAGTAAATGAGCCAGAGAAACTCAGCCAGTTTGGGGAATTTTAAAAATTCTTTTTGACATAAAGATTCCAATGCCCACAGTTTCATGTGTGCTAAGAAGCTTTTCTAACAACTGAGTGCTGAAGCATGACCCGTGTCCCTTTTAGGTCATCAGAGCCAGAATGATCTCAACTCATTTAGCTTTCAGGTTATGTCTTGGTCAAGTGAACACTTTGAAGTCATTTCAGCTGAGAAGGTTAAAGGTTGACATTTGCAGTTATGACTTGTGTGTACCAGCTTTACACTTCTACCAGTATCATAAAGTCTGTTTCCAAGTTTTCACCATAAGCAATTGAACACATTTCTAAAATTTTGGAAATAATCATCCTTAATATATTTTTACTCTTCATTCCCCTTCCCCTTGTTTTTTTGTTCTCTCAAACTGATTATAAAGACTCTCTGTAAGCAAATAATTAATAATATAATATTTTAATTTTACCCATTTTAGTGTGATGTATCTATTTTCTGTACATTTTCATATATCCATAGAAATCCAATTCTTAAGAGATCTTACAGTAAGCAATATGCAATAGTTAGAAAACCATCTAATAAAACAAATAATAATAATAATAATAAAAAAATCTGCCTTCCAGTGCCTTTTATCAATTAGGTGTTCAAATAAGGATCATTCAGTAGTGGTAAATGACAAGTGAAATTTTATTTCAGTCTTTCAGTGGTGTGTTTTAAACAGACTAGCACAGAAGCTGCAATATTCTGTTATACTGTAGTTAATTCACTGGCAACTCTTTTAGTAAGCTTTTTGTCTTATTTTTCTTTTAATTCAGACAAGATTGATTAATCACTCTTTATTGAAGGAATAAAAATCATTAAAAATTTGACAAACTGATACTTTTTTAGTCTTATTAATTCCTTTCTAAGTCACAAAAAAGTTATTTACTATGTTTTACAAATCAGATAAGTACTTTTTAGGACTGATACATTGGTAATTCTGTAATTTCAGACTTGTGAAACATTTTCATACCTACATATATTTATTTCAGGAAATTCCTTAAATCAAGCACTAGCAAAGTTCTATTCATGTACACTATAATGCACATTAAGAGCTGATTACAAAACACAGAAGTATAGTAGTTTATGTTGGCAAGAAACAGAAAATACTTAATAAAAACTACTTAGAAGGTTTTACATATCATTTGTCACTTGAGACAAAGCCAAAGTAAGAAAACCCTACTAGTGCTGCCTGACGCCCTCTCCTGTCTCATTGAACTGCATTTGTGTATTTGTGTACATTTACCTCTATGTGTACATATAAACACCTTGGCTTGACTGACTTGTCCAGAAAAGACAAATAATTTTTAGAATGCTGGATTGAGTATTTACTGGAAAAACTGTCTAGTCATTTATTATTGCTATAGATTTTGCAATTGTCTTGCAAATTTTGACAGTTAAAAGAGGAAAGCTAGGAAGCCAGATTTCTCTCTGCTGCAGAAGATCATAACAAGAGATAAGAATACTTATCACTAGGTCATGAAATTCGAACATACATCATACTGGTGGTGGCCTATGTCATGCTGCTGATGCTTTTCACTAGCCAGTCTGAAAGTGGTTTCTTTCAATTCAGAAACTATACAGGTGAGTATATGCTTAAAGATTAAATGAACATGAGTCCAGCTATACTTTCAAACCCTTCCAAGTTAGGTATATGGACACTGTGGATATAGCTTTACAGTAATAACTACTTGTGTTTGCAATTTCTTTTTTTTTTCCCCCACTTAAAAAAAAAAAAAAAGGCAGCTAAGTTATTGAATTTTTCCAAGAGAACATGACTGTATTAAGAACTCAGAAAACATCATCTTAAGTGTGCAAAAAACCCCTCAAACCAAACAAATAAATAGCTAGGAAAAAAGTACCCTTGGTTGTATGCCAATGTCTGATGATGCTTTCTGCAGTGTAACATCAACACTGGTTAACCTGGTGTACCTATGCTGTTGATTAACATACTTTTGTGAAGATTGGTGGCCCCAAATGACTTTCTCTAGTGGAGCAAGATTAATCCTTAGCAGACAGTATCAAGTCACATATAGTAAATGTGATGGTGATAAAGCAGAGTAAGAAAGAGCAAAGGAGCAAATGACCACTGTCATCAGTGTTGACAGCCCATCAATGTACGTCTTTAGCTGATCTGAAGTCAAAATAATTGCATAGATGACTGAATATTTTACCTCAGTGATATTGTTGTATTCCCAAACATGTATAATGCCTGGTTTAATGTGTTAGTTTGGGGTTTTGCTGCATCTTCATTTCATATTCATAAACTCAGAATAGCACTGGTCTTTAGCTTATCCAGGGATGAGGATGAGTGTTGATAACTTCAGGAAACTGGTCTTTTAAAGGTAGAGTTGGAAGAATTGTTTTAATCTTAGTTATGCAACTTGTGTAGAGGCTAATTTTGAAATAGAGTTTGCTGAGAAAGCAAGCACAGAAGTTCTCAAACGTCTTGGAGCACTGCACAAAATTCAGCAAAGATTAATGTGAAAGTCTGCTGTTACAGTTACTTAGTGTTATATTGAACACAGCTGCCTTATTCTAGAGAACTTCTTACTGAAATATTGTTCAAAGGATACCACCTGTATCAAGCACAGTATTACTTATTTAGAATTGCTGAAAAAATGCCTCTCAAGACAATCCTAAAATGTAGAACTCTTGTGCCTTATAACTCAGTGTGATAGTTTAGTTTTCTTGGCTTTGGTCTAGGTCTTCCCTAGTAACCAGGTTATAACTAAGGAAGTATTCCACACCATTTCCTTCACGTAATCAGAGGTATATAAAGATGGGGAGTTTCCTATCTCTCTCTCTCTCTCTCTCTCTTCCTTTCATGTGCTTGGAGGACATCAGGTCTCTGTCGGCTCAGCTCTTATCCCTATGAGCTGAGGCCTATTGGCGAAGCTGGTGTCCCAGCTGCATGGAGGGGAAGGACCTGCTTTCTCTTAAGGAGGGTGTTGGTGAGATTTACTGTATTAGTTACTTATTGAGCTTTTCCCTGAGTTTACAAGTGTGTGTATTTGTTTGTTTGGTTTTACCCATTTTTCTCCTGTTTCCCTTTCCCCCTTTTCCCTTTTGGGGTTGCTTTGGGATTTGTTCTGTAGACTCATAGTGTTTGATTGTATATAATTGTAATATATGTGAATATATATATATATATACTTTTACTACAATTGTCTTTTTGGGCACTTTTTTTTTTTCCCTTTTCTCTTCAGGGCGGGGAATCTATGTGGCCGGCAGTTGGGTTTGGCAGGAAGCCAACTCAAACCTCCACACTCAGTCTGGGGGTCTTTGTTTGTTTGTTTTGGGTTTTTTGTTTGTTTGGTGCTGGTGGTGGTGGGTTTTTTGTTTGTTTGTTTTGGGTTTTTTGTTTGTTTGGTGGTGGGGTTTTTTGTTTGTTTTTTTTGTGGTTTTGTTTGCTTGCCTGTTTGTGGGTTTTGTTTGTTTTTTTTGTTTTCATTTTTTTCCTTTTGTTTGTTCTGGGTGTTTTTTTTGTTTGTTTTGTTGTTGGTTTTTTTTGGGGGGAGGGAGGAGGATGAGATGTTTTCCAAACATTTTAAATGTAGAATATGGGACAATTATCCTGTGTAACTTTTGTCATTGACAGAAGATTTTTCCTGTCATCTTGTTAAAGTGTGGGTTTGGAACCTTTGAAATTTTTAATTTTTTTTTTTTTTTCCTAACCCCATTGCAAAAGACCAGAACTCAGGACCCCAACACCAGCCAGTAGCCTTGCAACATTTAATGCCATGTGGGGGCCCAAATCCAGCAACTTTAGATTGTTACGCAGCTTGAATATGCTACTTGCAGATGTACTCATAGAAGGCCACTTTTTATTTTTTACTGGTTAAAACTAGGTCAGGTCTGTAAAACAGAAATTGAAGTAGGTAACAGTGTAAAATTGTACTAGTCTAAGCTTGTTAGGGGGAAACAATATTTCAAGGATTTTCAAGTTCAAGGAAACTAAATCTTCAATAGCAGGCAGTTTTAACTCAGCAGTCACCTCTGAAGAAATTCTCAGGGGTATGATGTTTATCTATGTGCTCCACAGGGAGAATCCCTTTAATCAGATAATTTATACTTCCATTCTTAGCTCTGTGGCTTTCACACCACTAGCGGTGCAATGTGACTCTGTTAAGCAGACATTCTTGATTTCCAGGTATGTTTAACAGAAAATGGTTCCTGAGGTGATGGAGAAATGCAAATGTCTTTTTAAAATGCTCTGAAACATGTCTTCTCTTAGAAATACTAATTTTAATTCCCAGAGATGATGTCTGATGCCCCGCACACAAGAATTCAAACACTGCAGTGGTAAATATCAAAACAATAGCCTCTTGGCAAAACAACAGATGCAGAATTCCAGCTACAGTTCCAGATGTCATCATGAGAAAACACAGACCTATAAAGTATAATTTGCACTTTATTGGAGGCAGATAAACTATAAAGTGTTCCATTTATGAAGTCATTGTGATACATTTTGATGTTCATAAGATCTTACAAAATAAATTGCAATGTCAGAAACTAGTAATTTAAATATATCAGTCTTTCTGATGAGCAATATGCTAAGTACTTTGCAAAGACCAGCACAAAAACTATTAACAAAGAGACTGACCCAAAACACACTCAAATCAATGGATGCCTTTTGATTAACTTTGTTGAGTTTTATGATCAGGCCTGTACTCTTAGAGGAATCAATAATTTTTGTTTCTATGGTAGTTCACAAAGCAGTGTTGTTAATGTACATAAACTAGTTTTGCTCCACGGCAAACTGTACTATAGCTCAGAGTGATGATTTTTGTTATATTTTTTAATTCCTTTTTTTTTTTGTTTTGTCTTGTTTTGTTTTGTTTTAGGAGAAGTTTTGGTATATAAAACTGCTAAATTTTTCTTTTTGGTTTTTCATATAGATGAAACCAAATAATAATTACAAAAAAACTTCCTAATTGAAAATATGAATCACTGTGAGCCTTGTATTTGAACTACATTCATGTTCTTACTATTAACATTATAAAGGTTATTGGGCTCGTAATAGGCCAGGATACATTAAAAAAAAAAATTAAAAAAACTATTCTTATTGCTTAAGTTTTGCATTGGAGAGTTGCAATTTTTTCCAGTTATTTAACCATGAATGCTACAAAGAAAGAACTAGGGCAATATTCAGGACATGATATCCAGCCACAAGTTTGGATACATGCTGTCATAGTAGTGGATAATTTTAGTATACCTACTATTTCTCTGTATAGACTGAAAGCTTTTATGTACATCATATATGAGGGGGTTTTGCCAGAAAATGTAATAAATAAAATCCCCAAACTAGATCACTTCTTCTTGTCTTTCCTCCTGTGAGTGATCTTGCACCATTTTTGTCTATGCACTGACTTTGTCATGTTGATGGTGCTTCAGACTTGCTTTAATTTTAGTTTAGCAATTTTTTTCTGGTTCCTGAACTCTTGGTGTGTTGATTTTATTTTAAACACAGGGTATTTGAGTTAGGGATTAAGTTTTGCAGTGTGTACATATTTAGTAAAGTAGAGTAGTCCTAACAGCAAGGTTCTTCCATGCCCTTGTATAAAGAAAAAATTCAAGTATAAGAAGCAAGAAAGTGATAGTTACCTAGGTTTCAGTTTGCAACAGAGACTGAACGACTTTCTTGTACAGTGCACAATTCCAGAGTTTACCTTAGTCCTCCCTTCTTTTGTTCACAGCATGATACATTTTTTAAACCAAAAATTAAATACTATGATGCAAACATATACCAGCAATCTGGCAAAATAATGATAATAGATTTGTCTTTTAGCTTCAAACTGATAAAATAAACATAGTTGGCATTTTTATCTATATCTATCATACAGGTAATGTAGGAAAATATATGTGGAAGACAGAAGATATAAAAGTTGTCGCCTAAAGGAGACTTTAAGCAGGAATTTCTAACCCACCTGAGGACGACACAACTCAGAAATCTCAGCCAAAAACCTGATTGTCTAAAGAAACTTTTTACTGCTAGAGAGTGACATGGATTGCTTAGATAAAGGTCACATAGTCTCCTAACTTGAAAGTGTTTCTCTAAGCACTTTACAGTCTTGGTTGTTTTTCTTCAAACTGAAAAGGACTTCATGATTTCATGTTGAAGACAGTCTGCAGAAGAGAGTGTTAATTTTTTTTAAAAAAAAAACAGTACAGCTGTCAATAAAGTTTGACTCAATACGGTTAGGTCTCTGATAGGTAGCATAATTCAAAGACAACTGCTAGTAAGGAAGAAAGGTGAACATGAGTCTGTTTTATTTTAAAGAGTAAATCAATCAATATTTTATACAGACACAAATTCATACAGTAATAATAATATGTAAGAACTGCTCTGTAGTTTTCAAGATTAGAATTGAGCAGATAAAATTGAGCTGAGCTAGGCTGGGGTAAAATTAAGAAACTTTAGCATAGATTGTAAGGTGTTCTGAAGGCTTGTGAAATGCTGTTGTAGCCATAACAAAACCTGAAATCCTGCTCAAACTTAGGAACGCTGAACATCCCATAGGTAAAGTACTTTTGCTATTTGCTTAGAGAATGTGTGGAGAGAAGATAATAGAGATTTTCCTTATACGGATATGTCGTGGTTTAACCCCACCTTGGCCACGAAGCTGTTTGCTGTTTGCTCACTCCCCTGTGGTAGGATGGGGAAGAGAATTGCAAGAATGAAATCAGAAAAATTGTGGGTTGAAATAAAGAAAAGCACAGAATTAGAGGAGGGAAATTAAATTTGTTTATGTTCAATACTACTTTGATTATTTTTGCATGCAGAAAAAAACCCCTCCTATTATAAATAAATAATTTTGAAAAACAGGTTTTGTTCTCTAGCTCTGTTTATTTTTGTATATTTTCTGTCTTCCATTGCAGTCTCTCCCATGTTGCCAGATTTCTCTCTATAATGCATTTTGCTGATAAATACACAAACCTATTTCCATTCTTTCTTAAGGGTGATTTATAATCTTTGTCAGAGGTGTCAGTGTGTAAGACTAGGCTTAACTCTTTTGATGTTTTGAGAACTACCTAAAACATTCCTTACTGAGCTCAGAATCTGAAGTGTGAAATGTCACCTCCTTTTAGGTTTGATTAATTTTCTTTTGTAAACTTGTATTTTACTCTCTGTGTGGAAATATTGGTTTACTATAACGAAATGCAAAGAAACATATGCATATGATTCTAATAAAATAGGACCATGAATAGATCTTTTTCACTGTAGCACCTCTTCACCATAGAAAGCCCTCTTGAATGTCATTATAATAGGAATAGAAACCATTTTAGGAGCCAGCTAATTTATGGCGTTGTATGTTGTTATGAAATAAATGCTGAAATTCTTCAGGTGAAATAATATTCTAACAGAAAATTGAAACTTTCAGGCATTCCAGGTGATGACCACTCATAAATAAGCCTTAGTAGGTACTCAGAAATGAGGCATTATCCTTCACCCTTTAGACAAAAGCTTTCCAACACTATGGTTTTGATTATGTCTCTAAAAAACATTAACTGAAATAAGTAGAAAGACTTGTCATCTACCAGTATGCACAGAATTCAAAATACCAAGCACAGGACAAACTGAGTTTGACATTAGAAAAAATTGAGTGTGACAGCTGCAGCAGTTACATCTTGTGGAAGGATGTGTGTGCTTGCAAAGACTTTACATCAGGTCCTGGTTGGGAGTTGGCATTTTCAAAGGTCATGAAGCTCCTTAGCACCATTCAATTACTGCACAAAGGGTACCACTGACAGTTTTAGCACTGTGGTTAACTTAGCTGAGTATTAGCTGAGACAATCAAATTTTTGACAGAAATGGTTGGATAATATCTGTATATCCAAAAAATGCCTCAAGTATAATATCCATCTTACCCCCTCTCTTTATTTTTTAATGACAAGGAAAATATGAGAGAATGATTTAGTTGTTCTGTAACTTGTGAAGGTATCAACACTCTCAGCCTGACAGTTGTACCAATATAGATGGCAAAAATCTTTTATTTAGCCCCTTTAGTTTTTGTGCTTTATTTTAGCTTCTGAATGATCAATCTGAATCAGTAACATACTTCCCAAACTGTATTGACATAGACATACTGCTCAAAACAGGAAAGGACCAACATTGTTCTATTGTTTACAAATGCACCTGCTCTGTTGTGACTTGCCCGGCAAACAGTGTAGATGAAATTGGAATCATAGAATCATTTAGACTGCAAATGTTCAAGATCAAGTCCAACAGTTAGCCCAGCACTGCAAAGTCCACTACTAAATCATGTCCTGAAGTAGCCCATCTACACTACTTTTAAATAACCCGAGGGACGGTCACTCAATCACTTCCCTGGGGAGGCCACTCCAAGTCTTGACATCCCTATTGGTGAAGAAAGTTTACAGAATATTCAATCTAAACCTCCCCTGGTGCAACTTGAGGCTATTTTCTCTTGTTCTATTGCTTTTTACTGACCCCAACCTCACTATGGCCTTGGACACCAACTGAGCCTCCCTATTTTAAAAGTGATGGCTAAATGATAGGCAAAAAAGTTGGAAAAATATTTTTAAGAGAAAAGTAAATCTGAGAAGAACAGCCATGTGTCATACTGGTCCCACAGTGAGGGAAGGAAGTAAAATTATAGTAGAGATATAAATACAGCATGTTTCATCCAAGAAAAACAAAATGCTCTAGCTCTTGGAATTTGTGATACTCTGATACACCTTTCTGAAATGCATCCTGTTCTAGAAGAGAGAAGATACTACTGTGACAGGCCACATCATATATGAACAAGAAATGCAGGCGATAGGAGGAAATAAACTGTCCAGAAACAACAATGCTAATGCAGTGTACCACAATAAGCTGCCTGTTACTATGTTCAAATAATCTGATAGCCTTCTCCATTCGCCTAACAGATGGAATAGCAAGATTAGAGGAACTCGATTTTTGAACAGTCATGTTGCTGATAAGATCAATAGGCAGTCAATTACGGTACACTTAGGTTCTTAGAAGTATTCAAAGGATAACACAAATTCTCTTTCCATATCTCCTAACAATGTATGTATTTAACTCTGGACAATTTTCTTATATCAAAGTTAAATAGTTTGATAAATACCTCACCTTTTATGAGAAACTTAGAGGTTCTGAGTTTGTACAGATATGTCTATTCTCAATTGAATTAGCCAGGATTTATTTTGAGTACCAGGATGAATCATAAATCTTAATTGTTGAAAACCAAGGAAATCTAGTTTAAGAATTTTGGATGCCCTGGGCATAGCATTGGAACTTCTGTTCTTAGTACATGATGGATGAACTATATGTTAGGTGAAAATTAAGAAAGTACAGTCAGTTTAATTGCATGTTCTGCTCATGCTCAGGACTGTTATGAAAATATGCTCAGTAGTTGTTTTCCTGGAAGTTTGAGAATCTGCTCTGCTAAATATTTGGGAAAACGCCCAGTTACAGAAAAAAGACAGTTCCATAAGACTATCCTAAGGGATATGGAGTTTAGTGATATACAAGAAATCTCATTATGTGGGCAAACTAGTAATGCTAACTGGCCAAGGACTCTTGAAGGACTTTTCAAGTGGTAGAGGATTAGGGCTGGTTGCTTAAAAGACACATTATTGGTAGTACCTAAATAATTAAGGATTTTGTACTGGATTTCAGGTCCTTTCTTAGTTACCAATGCATGATTTTCTAATGAAATATAATTTATGGGATTAAAAACATATGTAGGGATTTCAGAGACATTTTACTGAATGTTGCAATAAACCATGTCACCATTTTTTTGGGTTTGTGTTGCAGGGTTTTGGTAGTGGTGGGGCTACAGGAGTGGTTTCTGTGACCAGCTGCTAGAAGCTCACAGAGCCAATGTCAGCTAGCTCCAAGACAGACACACCCCTGGCCAAATCCAAGTCCATCAGCAATAGTGAGAATGCCTCTGGGATAGCAAAAATAAGAAGAGGAGTAATTGTAGCCCAAGCAAAGGAGTTTTCTCCCTAAGGAAGAAGGAATATGACAGACAATGTGTGATGAACTGACCACAACCCTGCATCACTAAGGGGAAGACATATAAAATTTGTGACCAAAACTATCTCAATTTGAAAGGAGGGATGAAGGTGATGCCTGAAAAACCCTGTAAAACAGACAACCTGCACAAAGTTATTAGAGATAAGAAAGAAAATACCTTT
>JAWWEW010000078.1:70589794-70617799 GCA_035583185.1 Anabacerthia variegaticeps | reverse complement strand
AAACCTCCCCCCCCCCCCCCCCAAATCCAAAAACTGTCATTGGACCTTGGTGATTTATTAGAGAACAAATCACAGCAATGCCCCCTGGTGAGACTCATGACTGCATGTCAGTGAAGCTCTTGATTTTATGTTGAGGTACAGGTGGTGTTCTCAAAGACAAAGAAGCTAAGCTTGTATTCCTCCTGACTTAGGAGTGGACTAAACCTAGTAGATATTTGGAAAAAATAGCAACCTTTTTTCTTTTTTTTTTTCCCCCCCACCATCACCCATCTGAATCTATTCTTTTATAGTGATTTTTTATTTTCCTTGTGCAATCCTAAAACCAGTAAATATATCATACAAATTAAACTTGTCTTGATCTTTTCTGTATTACAAAGCAAGCCAACTCACTCTCTAAGCATTATTTAACCTTCCCCTGCTTTTTCCCTAGTCTAAATTTTTGGGACAGAGACTGTCATAATTTTCTGTTGTATCATGCTGAATTGGTTGTCACACTTCAACAAATAGGAAATCCAGTAATCCTAAACTCATGGAAATTATTATTATGACATAATTCATCAAATTATTTGACAAACATTATCCAGCCAGGCCTTATGATAAGGAACACTTATTGCTTGAGTCCTAATTATTTCAAAGGTATAAAAAGCTGGGTTTCCCATAGCAACATGGGAACAATTACACAGGTGTCATATAATGAAACATCTGTGTTGGAGTTTAGGACTTTTTTAGATTCAGGAGCAAAGAAAATGCTTCCCAATTATGGGTAAAAGAAGATTCATCTTCCTACCAATTTGGTACAAATAGAAAGGTTAGGCTTTTAATTGCTTCAAAGAACAAATTGGACTAATACAGTAAGAATAAAAGAGCAGGTCCTCAGAGTGCTAGTGTAAACTGCAATGCAGTCTCTAATTTTGTATTAAGCAAAAGTGATCAAAAGACATTTATACAGAAATAAACAGAGCTGCGAGCAATCTGTTTCCACTTGGTGTGCTTAGACCTTAAATCTCAATCTGAACCTGGTTTTATGTGATAAGTATTCTGGAGCAAACACACAGCAGGTGCTTGCCATTGAAGTTTGAAGTTGACTTTTATGCTTCCTCTCAAAGGAGCAGCAGATTGTGGCTCTGCTTTCTGTACGTTCATGGGAGGTAAGAAAGAAAGCAAACACAAGAAATTTTCATTTTCAGGTGTCCTGCACAAGAGCTAACCTTGTATGTGCTAACCTTTTCAAGTACTGCTCATGCAAGTTCCGTTTGAAATGTTACCTTGGAGGTGGGAGAAGCTGTGGCCTCTGCTGTTTGTGTGTAGACCCAGTGGGTGAAGGGCTCTTCTCCAGGATCTCAGATGCCAGCATAGCTCCTCACTAATTTATCATTTGTTTTCAGCTCACTTTCGAACTTTTTCTTTGTTGGACCCTTTAGCTTATCCCTTTGTAGAACAAAATGTCCCAATATCAGAGTGGAGGTGTTCTTTTGTGTTTTGCTATGCTGTATGTTACATAAAATCTGTAATGCCATACAGAAAGATATATCAAATATCAAAATATCAATATATATCAAATTATCAACCATTTTCAAGGGTAAGTATCGCAATTTTCAAAATCTAGAAGCATTCTCAAACTTTAAGGCTTAGAACATTAGCGTATAAAAGCATTCATATGAAGAAGACTGGAAAATAAATTTTCAGTCAAGGCTTTTTGCTTTCAGAAGAAATCTGGATTTTTCTCCTGATTTGTTTTTGATAGGAAGTGTTTGCTTTCTTGGAAAGCTCTTGAAGTGTTTGCAAAGGAATTTTTTGAATGAAGAGGATATTTTTTTTGCTCTTTAAATACATTCATTCTGTCACATTGACTTACAGAAGAGCTAAACAAAGTAATGTTTTGGGTATGTGTCTTAATATGAAGAGATTATCAGTGAGGGTTTTAGCAGCTGCAAGTAAAAGCCTAAATTCTGTTTGGCATTCTGTGAAGAGACAGGTTAACATTCAGAATGTTATGGTTCAGATACGGAAACCATCCTAGTTTGCACAGGAACGTAAATGAGATGTTGCACTGGAACAACTTAACAGGTTTTTCAGTCGTGTTCTTATCCTTGAAAAGTGTTGCAACAGTTATATCATATATATGGCCTCATGCAGATGGAAGATCTGTTACTGATTGTATACAGTATTGCAATGCAGGGAATAAAATAATATCTCAGATTGTGAGTTCTGATTAACAACAGGAGCCCTCCCATAAGTGATAACTGTTTTCCTTTTGTTAATCTATGCTACCAGAAAGAAAACTTTAACTTTTTTTTTTTTTTTTTTTAGTGTCATTTAGCAGCCTTTTAGAGCCCTACATATACAGAGCACTTCATGTAGCATTTGTGGGGGTCGATGATTGATACCCAGATACAGAATTGGCTGCCTTTGGTCTGCACTTGATGTATTTAAAAATTGAAGGATTCATAGTCTTCCCCATATGTTCCCTTTATATATTGAAAACTAAGAAGAAGAAAGCAGATGTGTGAGAGAAACATGATGTATGGTAAAGTAGAAGTTCGTTTCTTGGTTTATGAAATATGTTTATGGACTCTTTTGTAAGAGTTGTGGAGCCATGTGGACAAAACACCTCTTCAGAAAGCTAATAGTTGTGTGAAGTTTCATTCCTCATTTGTCATTGTGGTCTTTGCTCTAAGAGGAGAATGCTTACCAGGGGCTACGAAGACTTCAATACTCTGAGCCAGTGGTATGGCAAAGTTGTACAGTTTCTGTGCCTTAGTTCCCCAGCTGTAAAACAGAAATAACATCACAGCTTTACTTTAGAGAGGTGACATGAAGACAATCATGTTAAAATCTGTGAGGCATTTAGTTATTATAGTAATGACAGTTCAGAATCATATAGAAAATTTAGACAAATGGAGCTATCCTTTTTCAATGACATTTCATTCTCTGATTTTTGGTTTTTTAATTTGAATATAATTGTGATGAACGTATATGATTTTTCTCTTCTGAAAAAGTTAACAGTACTCACAGACAGGTGTATGGGCATGTATACAGGCCGATAAAAAAGGAATTCCTTTAGGAGCTGACTATACAAATCACAGTCCCAATTTACTTCATTAGAGCTTATTCTATTCAGCATATTTTTTTTTTTTTTATCAAAGTTATTCTTGGTTGGAAAGATGTATAGCATACTTCAGTTAATGTTTTCCTAATATAGCAAGACAGGTATAGTATAACATGCTTTACAAGATATTTATCTTCTGGAGGTACCTAGTCTGTCTTACTTATGCAATAAAGAATAAATGATGTAACATAAAGCACATAATTGCCTTGCCTTAGATAAAGTGTACATTCATGTGCTGTCATGAGGTTGTGGGAAATTATGCTTTGACAATTGTTAAATAAAAAATCAAACACCTTTCACTTGGAAGAACAAGGAGGAAGAAATGCAAGAAGAGCTCAAGGGCACTATTGTGGGGAAGGCTGGAAAGTGAAGAAAGAGGATTGGTAACACTCTAAGCATCATAAACTTGATGGAATAGAATTCATGCACACAAAGCTTTTTTCTTCAGTGCATCTTGATTCTTTTGCATTGAAATGTTCTTAACCTCCTAAATTTGCCTTTGAGGATCATAGTGGCCCTAGAAGCAGGAGAACCAATACATTTTACTGAGTGACATGAACAACTCTTGTATTTGTAATTCTAAACTATGTGAGGGTTGCATGCTAGTGGCAGATATTGCAAGCACCTGGGGAGCGCTGGCGAGAAGTTTTCATAAGCAGTTGCTCTTGGGGTTGGGTGAAAGAATTCTCACTTATCTTGTGCTGACAGTTTTTCACTTGTAAAAAAGGTGTTAAGAAGTCCCGTTCAAAAAAAAAAAAAAAAAAAATTGTTTTACTATAGTACAACACAGGTGAGAAGGCCAAGGAGAAGAAGATTTGTCATGGAAATGTCTGGTTCTTCTCCTGTTGTTCTGATAGCCATTTCTAAGATGGTATTGTCCGTCCCCTCTCCTGCTGTAGTCAAAGACTGTAATGCTTGGGCAGTCTGACAACTGTACTGAAAAAACAGAGAGAATTCTCAGTTCTGCTCTTTAGTTGCTTCTATCAAGTGTCTCTATCTTGTGTGACTGCATTTTGTAAATATTGCTTTTTCATCACTTTTGTTGCAAGGCCAATTTGGTTCTTGCTTCTGTAGAAAATCTTAAAGCATCACACCTAAAATAAATCCTGTGAAAATAATAATCTTAAATTTTGAATGAATCAATATACTTCACTAGCTGAATGTAACATGTGACTAAGTGATGTTTTTTTTCATTTATTTTGATATTTTGAGAGAATAATATTGAAATATTTTGGTCTAAACATCTGCTGTCATAGAGATGATGTCAAGAAGTCTGTTAAAGTTCATGCTTATTATGATAATCCTAAATAGCTGTTGTAATAACAGTAAAAGGTCTTCATATAATCTGAAAAGCTTGGTTTCTTTAATAAACTAGTACACTAGATTTTACATATTAATTTTACTAGGGATGTTAAGGCATTACTGTATTTTTCTGTCAGTTTGTAACTGTAGATATTTTTCCTGGGGGAAGCAGTCAATTGCATATGGCTAATGAAAAATTCGAAGTGATATTCTATAACAAATTGTGTTATAATCTTTTTTTCATTTGACAAGCAAGTAGATTTTATAGGGAACTATAATTTTTGCCTTACATGCAAAACAACCTCATTGTAAACGTTTAATTTTAATTCAGTCATGAAATCTTGAATGCCAGTTCAATGACTATGTAAATTTCTTGGAGTCAGAAGTTGGAAGCACTAATTACTGGCCTTTGTGCTTACAACTGACTTTAGAATTGTTCAATTCATTATGCTGCTTTCACAATAAATCCCCATTAGCAAGGAAGCTTGTCATTCAAAATGACATCATGCATTTTGTCTTGATTAAGACTGAGTCAAGAAAGCTGACCCAGCAATGCATCTCTTACAGTCTCCATGTTTAGAGGCCCTGGCAGTCCTCTGCTGATTAAATCCTTCTGTAAAATTGCCTGTAGTGTTAGACCATGATTCTGTAAGATTTCAAGTATCTTAATTCCCCTTGATTTCTGCAGAATTCCAGTTTCACCTTGCCAGCTCCCTGTAAAAAGGAGGTGATGAATCAATTACTATACTGCTCACTCTATGTCCAATCTTACAGAATGCATCTTCCAGGCTGTTAAAAATATCAGTGCCTTTTGCTAACTGAAGTATATGGCACCTTTTCTTCCATCTTTTGCAATGCCAGAGTTCCATTACCAGAGACTGGTCACCATATGGGAGATTTTCCTCTATCATAAACAAGATCTGAATCTGTGAAATAGTAGCTGTCATGTGAAAGGTGGGGATGTTTAGACATTTGCCTGTTGGTAGCCTCACGAAAGTCAAGACCCCAATGTCCAACTGTCTGTCAGTGTCTTGTAATGAGTCCCTTCACCAGCAGAGTCACAAGGTTGGAGGGCACCTTGACCTCCCTTTTAGGGGGAACTTGACAGAGTGAAGACCCCTCAGTGGGTCCTGCCAATGTGCTTTTTGCTGCTGGCACCTGCAAGGACTCACTTTAACAGTTTACAGAACGACATTTTTTGTTAGTACAAATTGTGACAGATTAATAAGGTTTGAAGGTTGTTGGTGATAGTGTCTACTGCAAAAATAGTTTTAAAGCAATCTACTGATGCATATATTAGAGCAAGAAAAAACTCTAATACAAAGCAATCTACTAATATGATATGGGGTCAATGCAAGAAAAAGCCTTAGTACTAAAAGCACCATTTAACATGCATGGAGTATGTTAATGTTACAGGCATTCCTGTAGAGGCAGAAGAAGAAGACGGACTCAGTCCATCAGCTGACCCCAGCAGTTTCGGTGGAGGTCTTTTCCCACTTTCCCTCTATCCCCAACTTACTTTTATACTATTTTCTTTATATTTCGGTGGAGTTTGAGTGACTGTAGTGATAAATACCTTTTATTTCTGATTGGAAGCAATCAGGGTATGATAAAATATCAAGGTACATTTAAAGAAAGCATTTTAAATATTGGTCTTTAGGAGTTAATTTTACTTATTTTGGAGTTTTATAATAGATTCTAAACATGTTTTGATGCTTTTCTCTGGAAACAGAAGGACTGGACACTTGTTGTTTTAAATGAGCCTCTCATGTAAATACTTTGTTTCAGTGAGCTGTTTGCAGGAAGAGCACAAAATATTTTGAGTATTGCAGCATAATTATCAGAACTGTTGCCATTGTAATTGGGTCCAAATGTGGTACTGAACTGCTCTCCAGTATGCAGGAAGTATACAAAATACATGAAATCAGTCATGACGATACACAATACACATCAGTGTTAAAGAATGAGAGGTGTTTTCTGTAATTGCAAGTAACATTATTTGAAAATAATTGTTGCCTCATATAAGAGTTTCCTCCCAAGTTCTTTTCTGCTCTCCACTTGAGACCTGTAATAGATGTAAAGAAGCAGAATATATATCTGTCTTAACTTGTAATTTAAAAGGCAGTGGAAGAATTTAGAAGGGGAGAAGAAAGGTAGTGAGGGTGTTCTGAAACAGAACAGAAAGTAGAATAGTAAATTGTGTTGTGGATATCAGTCATTGTCTTATAATAGTAAGAAACATCATTTCATTCTTTCTTCTTTCAATTAACTTTAGCACATTTCAAATGCCCTGAAACTTCGAGTTAATTTTTTGACTCTGTGCCAAACATTTGCCTTTTAATTCTAACATTATCAGCTTTCTAGTTAAATATGATCATAAACAGAAATATCACCATCTGTGGTAATGTCATAATAACGATATTGTCAGAAAGGATATGGAAAGATTTACTCAATCTCTTGTAATAATCCAATATCATGAGGACTAAGTCATGCACCATAATGTATTTTGGTCTTTTTGGTATGGAAATAAAATGTTTTTTCTCTCTATTCCTACCTCTCTCCTTTCCCCCCCCCCTTTTTTTTTTTTTCTTTTTTTTGTTTTCACCCTCCATTCCTCTTATCCCCCTCAAAAAAAAAAAAAAAAAAAAAAAAATCCAATCTAAACCTCACAACAGCCTTCCCCAAAAACACAAATGTCCAAACCCACAGCTCCAAAACATCATTAAAATTCTGTTTAGTGTGGAGTTTTTTATTTTTTTCCCCGTTTTGCAATGATTAAAAAAAAAAAAAAAAAAGACAAAAAAGATATCAACGTGTGGATATATTTTTCTGAATCAAATTTCTGGGTTTTTTTAGTCATACTCTCTTGTCCTTCATATAAATTAGAGAAATAAATTATTCTGCAAGACACTTTTCACTTAGCACAGAGAATTGAACCATTTCATTTTTTTATGGTCCTGTTCTCCCACTTCAGTCAGACATATATACAGCCATTCTGTAACTGAAACCACAGTTTATGCACCACTGACAATGGATCTGAGTTTGTGGCCACTGATTTGTACAATTTGAGGTCACACTTGATGGTCCTCTGGTTTTCCTTCTGAACTTGCTCCTGTAGTTGGGTGGCCTGTGGCTGTCAGTGGTATGGCGTGTCAGTCTGCGACACATCTGTTTTTCCTCTTTCTGTGCACTGGATTCGTATTTAGACCTTGTGAAACAAACTGACAGTTTGTCAAGGAGCAGCTGCAAAAAACATTCAGTTCAAAGGATACTGTTAAAAACAACTGTAATTTATTTTCAGTCTTGTTAAAGCTGCTCTCTTTTTAACTCTAGTTCAAGCTAAGTTATATGAAGAGTTACCAGCTGTGCAGCATTGATTTGAAGTGTAATAATGTGCTTGAAGATACACTTCTAAAACTAAGATGAAAGCTGAGTATGCTGCCCAATGTCAGTGGCAGCACTTATTGTGGTTGTCCATCAACTGAGGGTGAGAGGTTCAATTTCTCTTTTTTCTTCCAAATCTCCATCAAAACTTTTATGTCAGCTGTGGAGAGTCATGGTGTCCTTTCTTCCTTCCCTTCAGAAATACTGTGCAATTCCTGCATGTGCTAGTGTGTGTGCAGGCTATGATATGCAACAGCTGAGGGGAGACGCTCCCCCTTTTGCCCCCCCGCTCAGGGCCCCCGAGATGCCCCAGAGAGACACACACAGAGTCCACAGGAGGGGAAGCAGAGAGAGAGTTTATTAACATAACTGGGGTGTATATATAGGTTTTAGGGGACTCCAAAATACTACCAATAGAAATCAAGGGATAAATGACCAATGGGAAATGGTTAACTAAGGGCCAATAGAGAAATTTAAACAGGCACCTTCAGGGACGAATTCCTTGGTGCTTAGCTACATAGATAAGGGGTGCTTCAAGGGGTTTTGGGAAGAAGAAGGATGACAAACTAAAAAATACAAGGAATCCATTTTACAACACAGTAAAAGCTTCAGTTTTTAAAGCATTTTGGCTAGTTTCTTCTTTTTCTTCAGAGACCCATCTCTGACATGATTTTTCCCATTTCTGATACTGCACGTTCTCTGCCACAATGATATACCTCAGGAGAGTATCATATGCTTCTTTTTGGTTTTGCCCTAAACCTCATTGTTTGAAGTATCACCAATCGAAAAAGAACGGCTAACTAAATTTCAGTTTGTAGTTGTAAAAAATATACTGTTATTGAACAT
This sequence comes from Anabacerthia variegaticeps, assembly GCA_035583185.1. Lineage (NCBI taxonomy): Eukaryota > Metazoa > Chordata > Aves > Passeriformes > Furnariidae > Anabacerthia > Anabacerthia variegaticeps. The sequence continues at coordinate 70,609,158 of JAWWEW010000078.1, read as the reverse complement.
ATGTGACTGCTTACAAATAGACTATTTTTATGTTTCTGGACTGGAAAGTTCCATTGCATCCCAAGACACAGCTCCAAGTATCAGGATTACTCTTGCAAGAAGATTGAAATTCCATTTGCCCACACAGCAGATTATGTTGGACCTTTACATGAAGGATGCCAGACTATTTTTAGCTTGATATTGTTCACATGAAGGTGTTAGTAATGTTGGATAGGAGAACATATGTGATCATGCATTTTGGAAGCTAACCTAGATGGCAGGTAACAGCATGCACTTTTAAATGTAAGGTATGCCCTTTGTGCCTACAAACTGATTTACATTGGGTCTTACCTTTGTGTTTCTGTGGGTAAATAGTATAGAACTTCACATAAATCGTGACCTTAAGGTCACTTACACCCTGCCATATAGATTCAGTTAGCAAGTATTCCAGTTCTGGTTTTGAGACAGAATTTTGATCTGACTATCAGCATATGTGCTGGCTTTTTTGGAAATGCCTCTGTCAATAGAGGAAATGGTAATGCTTTATTTTAAGTAAGTAATTCTATTTAGGCTCTGTTATGATCTCATTCCAAAAGTGCTGAATCAATATATTTTGATAGTTTGGAATTAAATGCTTTGGAATTTCTATTCCATGAGAAATTCTTCGGCATCAATGTTTGGTTATGATTCAAGAAAAGTAAAAGCAAAACAAATATTCTTGAAACTCTAGTCTTTCCCAGAGAAGAAAATTTAATTTTCAGAGCAGCTCTAACAAGCAGTGGTGTTAGTTTAGTTTATGTGACACATGCATTCTTGCTTGAAAAGCAGTACTTTTCCGTACTTGAAAAAGGAGTTTGAGGATTGCTTATGTATTTGTTTGCTGAGTTTGGTTAATATAACCTCTCTTTTGCAAGGGGACTCGATATCTCTGTGCTCCCACTGTGCTTGGCCTCAGTAAGACATCTCTTCCATTTTACCGAGATAACTGATCAAGGACAGTTGTCTATTCTGCCAGGGCAAAACCCACTTGGATATCTTTACCACCAAGGACACCAAAGAGAAGCTCAAGATTTCCCAGAAAAGTGTTATACAGTTAGTAAATATGTCAGAGATGCTCTACTGTCTGCAAAAAAAAGATGCACTTAATTGTACAAGGGAGCAAGATATTAAGTGGAATATGAAAGGCAATTTTATGATTGCGTTTTCCATTTGATTTTGCCTGTTTGGGACTGTTGTCTTTTGGGATAAAGAGGGAGTGGGACAGAATTTTTCAAATGGTGTTTGTTCTGCTGTGGAGAAATGGGCTAGTTATTCCAGTTATTATTGGAGGGGAGCTGAGGAGATTGAGAGCTCAAGTTAAAAAACTCCCCTGCTTTGTAAGGCGATACATATTGGAAGCTGTTCCTAGCATAGAAGAGTCTATGTATCTGTTCTCCTTTGTCAATTCTTTCCCATTCATGTTTTTGTTCTAACTGTTGCATTGATGTAACATCTTGTTAAGTTTTTATTTATTATTTGCTTGTTGGTTTTTGGTTTTTTTTTTTTTAAAAAAAAAAAGCTTTAGTACATATATGGTAAGTCTTTTGGTCAAAGTAACCTGTAACAGCACAGACTTGGGATTAAATTCTCTTTGTGGTCTGCAAGACAGACTGTGCTGCTTTTCCTGTCTGTCAAATGGAAATGAGATGTGTTTGGAAGTAGTATTATGAAAACCTTATGATGATTTGAAGATGAACATCCAGTGTAGGCACGAGATAGAACTTTTGAGGATGATATAGGAATAAAAAGAGCAAATTGTAAAGATGATTGCCATACAGCATTACATATTCCCCTTCTTCCTCAAAGTAATTTGGTTTATATTTCACTACCTTCTTATAGATTTATTTTTTTTCTACTTATTTTTTGTTTCCTTCTCCAGGTACCTTTAAAAAACAGCTGTTTCTTGGTTTCTGAAAGTCATAGATGGCACTGACTATAAACTCTGAAGCATTTTGCTTGTTAATATTCTGCATATGCCAGGTTGATTGCTTCAGCTGCACTGTACAGTTTAAGGTCTCTGCATGATAATTATTTTTGTTTTCTTCTCCAGAGGATTTTAAGTATGATTTCCTACAGCCCTAAGGTTATCTGCTTATAGTTCATCTGTCAGTAATTTTGAACTCTTCTTTAATGGTAACCAAATTTTAGATGTGATTGGAAGACTTCCTCTTCCCTCATCAATTAGCTCTGCTTGTGAGGAAAAGACAAGCAATTACTAATCTTGTCGGTTAGCTGTTGCCAAACACTCAGTGTCTTCAACATGCTGAGCAAGAAAGTCCATACTTCCCACCATTCCCATGGTATGCTTATCTCTGGCAGCAGTGTTCTTCCTTGTCTATTGGCATAAAGAATTAATGTTAAAGCAATGGGAAAGAAAACTAAGGAAGTAGATACATATCTGTAAGCAATCTTCATCAGTTGAATGTAGAATACATATCTGTAAGCAATCTTCATCAGCTGAATGGGTTCTTTTTTTGTCATTTCTCTCAAACATTTCCATTCTCTATATCTCTTTTTGGTTTTTTGTTTTGTTGGTTGGTTTGTTCGTTTGTGCCAAAAACTCATTACACTGGAAATCTTGAGTCCAGCAATTTTTGAACAGGCCTGATTTTTTTTTCAACCAACAATTGAATCAGCTGAAGCTTTACTAACAAGTTCTTCCAGTCTTGCAAAGTATTAGTGTGGACTTTGAGAACAGATCAAAGGAGTATTCTGTACAATTCTCAGAGTATGTGAATATTGTAAGGAATATACACATGAAAAAAATAATTTGCTTGCCATAAGAGAGTACTTCCTGTATTTCACTCTTTTCTACAAATCATTGACTGAAATTCTTCATATTTTGTCCCACAGTAGGTTCAGAGTTAGTTTTCATTCGTTTCTATTCTTTTCTCTCTTATATATTTCGATTTTTCCCTGTACAATGAACCCTTTCCTTCTCCCTTGTTATATTCCACATCTGGTGAGGCAGAGATATAAACAAATATATTAAATTCTCATTGTAAACGATCACAAGGAAGTGAAAAAATAATGCAGGAATTGGGCTAGAGAAACAACAAACCAAATTTAAACCCTTCAAAATCAATAAATATTAACTTATATTTTTGTCACCCCTATTTTCCATTGTCTAAGAAGGAAATTTTGATTAATAGTAGGAGAAATAATAGGTCAAATATAAAGTTCTATAAAGGAAGAAAAGACCTGGCATGTTCCCTGATTCCTTTTGATATCCCGTGCTGTGGAGCGCCTTTCTGGTGTATTGTCAAATCTCATTTTGCTCATTTTTGAGGGTTCTCTGAATGAGTGTTTCTAATCTTAATAGGGCAGGGTAATTCTTTTGTTCAAGCAAATTTACTGTTGTTTCATGTTATGCATTATTTTTAGTTTCAAAAGTGATTTTTGGTTGTTTTTTTTGTTTCTGTTTTTTTGGGTGTTTTTTTTTTTTAATATATGCTAGTCATTTTAATACTGTTTAGTAGACAGAGCACTGAAATGAAAAGGGGTAAGTGATGCTGTAAATAGTTAGTTCCTGTATTTTTAGAATACTCACCCACACAAATTAATTTGTAACATCAGCATTTTTGATCAAATTCAAACCAAAGGATTTATGAGGAATTTTTGAAAGAAATCAACACAAAAGAAACCAATTCTTCTGTGAGCCAGTTAAGAAATTGTACTGGTCTTTAAATGAAATCCTGGGGCTCTGCTTAAGCCTCATTGATTTTTAGTGAGAGTTTCTGAACCTATTGAAAGGAAAATAGATGCCTTTGAATGTTCAGCAACAAAGAAGCAGCTCCTATCTCTGTGTTACTCTAGTGACAAATGCTGGCTGGCTTCTCTGCACAAAAGAAGAGAGGTCTTTTAATAGACAGAGCTCATACTTACAATTCTGATGCTGCCAAGCTTCTAAAGGAAAATCCTACCACCTCCACTTTCCTTATTGCTGGTGTCAGTATGGCTTGTAGGTAATGAAGCACTGGATACATTGCAGATCCCTGTGTATAGAGATGAAAAAATCAGGACACATCTTGCAAAGACAGACAGCAATCCCTAACAGAAAAGAAAAAGCAATCATTGTGATATGAAACATTTCAGACAAATCCTATGGTAATAAAAAATTACTGTTGACTTGCATTCTGTTACAGTAGCAGCATCAAGACCCTTCTGATTTGTTAGTTTCCCAAATAAACAAATATCACAACAATTGCTGGATTGAGGAAAAGTCTTGATTTACTTCATCTGTTGAATGTTAAATCAGCATGGACAGTGTACTAATAACAGTGTTGTCTAAGTCAGGCAGCGGGACAAAGTAAAGATGTCCATGCTGGTTGCTGATGCTCAGGACTGTAATCCTGCAGCACCATATTTGCAGGCAGCTTCCCAAAGCTGTTGGCAGGGTAGGAGTAGGAAGGAGCTGCTGGTAAAGAGCCAATTGGTACCCTTTGCTGAGCACAGAGAGAATACAGTAAAGTTGTATGCAGGCTCAAAGCAGATGATTAGGAAAACAAGGGAACATCCCTGATTTTGATAGCCAATGTGATGACAATTTACAAAATTAATACTAACACAGTCTTACAAACCACTTGTGTTTTGGTTTTGCTTTTTTGTTGTTGTTGTTTGGAATGGGGTTATTTATTTTTTTAACAGTGAAAACAGGCTGCTCTGTAGATCAAATGTCACATGTTGTATACTGGTAAAAAAGAATGTTGGCCTCTACCTAATCTGGTGCTAATCTTAACATGTTATGTGATGCTATTGTATCTAATAAGCTATAGATGACCTGAAGTGCTGCTTGGTGGAAGAAACGTTCCCCAGTAATGGTGGCTTCAAACAGTGGAACATCTCACCCCTGGTCCCTCCTCTACCAATTATTTATGTTCACCTTTGAAATCTGTTCCATTTACAGCTAGAGAGGAATATCCAAGTACTTTGTCCTGTGTTGTTTTTGAATATTAAATTACATTTATGTCAGCAGAATATTTATTTATTTAAAATGCATAATATTCTGCCTGAGCTTAAGTACATAATGCTCTCTGTTTGAGACCCTTTACTTCTATGACATTTCATTTTATACATACATAGAAAAGATGCTTTCCAGGAACAAATTTTCTTCATGTTGAGCCTTTGTAAACATTCTACATTCTAAGTGACCCTAACAGAATATATTTAAGAGAAATAAGAAATCAACATACCATACTACTATAATAGCTTTTATTTTCTTCATTATGTAGGAATGTTTTCTAACTTTCTAATTTGTTTTCTGTTAAGTATCATCTTCTTACTGAACAATGAAATATAAAAACATATTATATGATTCATGAAAGACTTAATTGGTTAGGTCCTCTACTACTGTGCAAGACCAGTGAATTAAATCCCATTGCATCCATTTGACTATTTGTATATAAATCAATTTTCTGAAAAGATGTTGCAGAAGACAACAATATTTCTACAAATAAAAAAAATCACCTCTTTTGTGATCATTGCAGCTTTGATTTACATCTGCCTGCTTAGTCACAGAGCAAAGGAATTACATCATCATGCTCTTTTGTGGATTGTGAATGTCAGGCTGCAGACAATTGCTTTTATCTGATTCACATCTGATTTATATTTTTTTTTTTAAAGTTTTGTGAAAATTTTTCAGTTGGCAAATCTGCATGAATTCTGAAAGTTTCCAACCTACATGATTCTATGAATCTCTGTAAATACATTGTTTTGTGCAACTAAAAGCACTTAAATACATAATTCAAACTTGAATAGCTAAACTAAGAGCAGGACTAGCATAATTATTCTTTATAACATTTTCTCTAAGCCTTTAGTACTTCCAGGAATTCCAGTCAATCAGAGCCACTTTTGTAAAAGTAATGTGTGGATTTTTGAGGATAAATATTTTTTTGGAAAACCATGTAAAATCAGGGTGACTGTCCATTATAGAGGCATACTTCCTAACAAAAAATATTCACGGTTTTCCTGACTAAATTTGTATGACTGCGCACATAGGGAGCCATGAAATTCCAGGAGGGTAACCGAAAGAAAAAGGGCACTCAACATGGTTTCACAGTATTCTTGAAGACAGACACAAGAGGATGGGCCATGTGAATATTAAATTTTAAAAGCTTCTTATACTTCAGGAAGCTTTTAAAACTATAAAAAATTTAAAAGGATTTATAAAAACTACATATGCACAATCTTCAAAAGAGCTTGAAATATGTTTGGAAAGATCAAAGAGGAATATCTTACATTATCATATGATGGGAGAAGGAAAAGGGAAGGAGAGAGAACAAGAGTCTGGAGTTTTGTGTTGCAGGTGAAGAACAGAACTGAGGATAAAGGTCTGCTTTTCACAGTCTTATCTGGCACACACTGTTTGCCATCTTCACTTTTTATATCATCTTAGTGCTACTTAGAAAATTGTAGAAGGAGGTGGGGTGTGAAATATCTGAACAAGCCATGATATTCTGTGGAAAAGAAATGTGCCAGTTTTAGTGCTTGAATGGCTGTAATTATCATATTGTGGGCGAGAGTGCTGAAAGCTTAACATTTATGTGAAATATGGTAGGTTTATACAATGCAAGATGCTGATATGTACCTATAACTTGCACATAATATAGTGTGTCTTTAAAAGCAACAACACAACAATCATTGCCTTTAAGCTAAAACTATATGTGAAATTTAGGTCTTTTCTAAAGGTCCCCTTTATAAATGTTGCATGAAGCATACTGCAAGAGGCTTACACTGTGGTGCTTGACAGTTCAAAGAGTTCCTTTGGTTTTACTATGGTGACTGTACTTCCAAACTTGAGATTTCAAGACACTGTCCTAAGCAATTACAATGTCTTTCAGGATATTCAAGTTGCAATTCGTTAAGCTTACATCTTTCTCTCCCTTTTTCTCTCTTCTTTTTTTTTTTTTTTCACCCTAATTTGAGAGGTGACAACAGGTTAAATTTAGTCCAAGTTTCAGGTTTATGAAGCTTTTCTTAAAAAATGCAAAACAAAAAAACCATGAAAGCAAACCAAAAAAGTGCTACACAACCTCCACTCCCAATCAATGTGAAACAAAGCAATAATGTCACAGTTGTAGTTGAAATTCTTGTGTGTTTGTAACTCAAATACTACACTCTTGTTTAAGTGTTGGAAAGAAATTAAAAGTATTTTTTGAAATAAAGAAATAATTCACATTCAAGCAGGTGGATACAAGTAAACCTCTGCAAAAATCACAGTGATTTTCTTACTGTAACTTATTTCTGTGTACTCTTTTGCTTTCAGTTTGTTGCTCTTCATGGATTTTTCCATAACCATTGATGCTTTGTGCTCAGATAGGTCACAACTATTTTCTCTCCAGATCATCTTCCCAAGAGACAGAATGAATTCTGTTGGTTCAGAATTGGATTTATCTCAAACATTCATCGTCTGTGCCAATTGCTTTTACTCTGTTCTGCTAAAATAACAATTACCTCAGAAACCATTACAATTCCTGCTTCTTTGTGTTTTCCATGTTGCCACTCTAAACTCTTCTGTACCTGCTTGCTGTTTTTTGTCTTTTCAGGTCTATAGTCTCCCTGCAAAAAAATAAAAGGGTCATAAATGGAGTGCCTCTTCTCTCAATGCACCTGAAGTCTCATAATAGCTCTTACCATACACTGCTCTATAAGGATGACAGATCCTCTAATTTGCCTATGGTAGCTGCTTTTGAGATAGGCTGCTTTGGTGTCCTGCAGTGAGAAGCCAGGAACAGTCTAAGAAGCTTTTTGTACTGTTTGAGAGACAATGACTGTCTAAGCTAGACATGAAACTGTAAGCAAACAAATAAGGAGTGGAATCCAGTTGCTTTCACTATCTGTTTCAAACTCAGTTAAATCAAAATTATTTTAAGAGCCATATTTTGAGATTTCAATATTATCAGAGCATAGAAATGAACAACTATGCTTCCTCAAGGTGTTTAGATGCTCTATATACTTAACATGTCCAGGAGGCTTTCCATGATCTGTTGAACTTTTCCAAGAGAGGTGCATTGCTTTATGATGCCATTTATTTCCTTTCTCTTTTTGCTTAATGTTATCTTAAATAAAACTACAGTATTTTTCCCCAACAATGATCCCAATGTGTTTTAGAAAAAATGAAATCCTTTGAATTTGTTAAAGCTCAATGTAATTCTATTAAGCAGCCTCTGAAAATAGGTATGTACTCGTAGAGTTCTATATTTCTGTCTGCCTTGTGAGATATACAGAGATGCTGCACATCATAGTCATAAGCTCTATCTTGAATTCTTTTTGCAACTAAGACTCCCACTGAAGCCATCATCAAGTCACTTTCACAAGGAATGCAGACTTTTCACTCAAAGTGAATATTTCTTGTTATAGACCATCCAGGGGATGCTGAGGGAATACTTAGTTTTGCCTTTAAAAGTTACAATAAAGTTTTGAGTCTCTAAGCAACAGCATTACTGTAGAAGAGTAAGGGTGTGCAATGAACACTAGAGTAGCATTTCTCTGCACAAGCAGCAGGCCAATTCACTTCTCATCAAATTCCTCATAACCAGACTACAGGATGAAGACTTCTAGCACAAAAATAAAACAAAACAAATAAATAAAAAAGTCATTCTTGTATGGTAATAGGCAGCAAAAAAGGAAGCAAAACAGCATACTGTCTGTGTCAAGGTGTGGATTTAGGTCTTTAGCTTGAGCACTCTTATAAAGTAAAGGTGGCACGCTACATGTACTTACCTGAGTTTGGTTTAAGCATATTCTTTTGCTCGCTGAATGTCTAATTACCAACAAAGACTCTTACAAGAGTCTCTTGAGCTACTTCTCTCACAAGTTACCATTTGCCTTTTTACTGTTTCCACATGATGTTGTGCCCTCATTATTCATACATTTTGAAACTTGTGAAGTCAACATGTATTACTGGGGATAAAAAAAAAAAAAATTGAAATATTTTGAAATTTGAAAGCAATTTTGGCTTTACCAGATCAGAATTTTTTAGTTGCCATAGTAACAACATTATGCAAGAGGGAATTAAACATCATTACAGTCATTCCTAAGTATTTAATAGCTGCTCGAAGCCTTGCCTCTTTACATATGGCAGATGAAAATGTTCATAACTGTTGTAGCAAGAAGACAACCCAAATGGCGGGGGTGTTTGTTTTTTTTTGTTTTTTTTTTTTTTTTAAATTTTGTTTGTTTGTTTGTTTGTTTGTTAATTTCTTTACCACCTCTCTTTGAGGTACAGTACTTTAGCAACCTTCCAACAGTAACAGCCAGAATAACAGACTGCAGTTCAGCAAAAGGTAGTCTTGTTTTAGGAAAGGGAAGGAACCCTTGCCTTCTACTCAGGAAACAATTATCAAGCCAAGTTCTTCTAAGTAATATCTTTTAACCGTGTATGTGAAATATAACGTACAATGTCTTAACTCTACTAGCACAATGAATTGTATGATATTGGCAGAGTTATATAACACTGCCTAGCGTTGATATGACACAAATTGATTTGTATTGGGTTTGGATGGCATGGTTTTGGTAGCAGTGGGGGCTACAAGGTGATTTCTGCAAGAAAGCATTAGAAGCTTCCCCCCATGTCCAATAGAACCAATGCCAGCTAAGATGGACCCACTGCTGGCCAAGACCAAGCCCATCAGTGATGGCGGTAGCATCTCTGGGATAACATATCTAAGAATGTGGAAGTTACTGCTTAGGAGCAATTGCAGTCAGAGAAGGAAGGAGTCAAAAGAGAGAAACAACTCTGAAGAAGACAAGGAGATCAGGGAAACAGGGAGAGGAGGTGCTCTAGGTGCTGGAGCAGAGACAGCCCTGCATAGACCACGGTGCAGACCATGGTGAGGCAGACTTTGTCCTGCACCCCATGGAAATATCCACCCTCAGCCACTCGAGGACACCACACTGGTGCAGGTGGATGCCCAAAGGGGGCTATGACTCCATGGAAAGTCCACACTGGAGCAGGCTCCTGGCAGGACTTTTGGAAAGAGCAGAGCCCACACTGGAGTAGTTTTGCTGGCAGGACTTGTGACCCTGTGGGGGACCTATGCTGAAGCAGTCTATTCCTGAAGGACTGCACCTGGTGGAACGGACCTATGCTGGAGCAGTTTGTGAAGAACTGCAGCCTGTGGAAAGGACTCACACTGAAGTTCATAGAGGACTGTATCCTGTAGGAGGGACCCCCCCACTGGAGCAGGGGAAGAGTGTGAAGAAGAAATAGGGCAGACTAGCTCTGAAACTGATGAATGCAGTGTGAAGCCTTTCACAGCACTGGGATGCAGAGCTCCAGGAAATATATTTTTGGGAGGTTTCAGTTTCCTCTACCTCTGTTGGGAAGGTAGCCATATGTTAAATACCCTTTTACAGAACTGAACAAAGATCTCGGTTCTCTTCTAAAAGATAGCTAATGGTACCTTTTATGTATGTGTATACATATAAACACACACACACACACACATACACACACACACACACACACACACACACACACACATATATATATATTTGAGTAAAATAAATATACTAATAGGGAATTTTCCAGGCTCCAAGGTCTGGTCACATTTCCGTTTTTGAGAATTGCCTGTAGTGAACCATAGCTGCAGCTCCTACCTCTTACTCTGTCCAAAAAACATTTGCAAGAGTGGGGAGGGGACATGAGACCAGTTGAAGACAGTAAGTCGAGTGGAAATATTTCATACATGTATTTGAATCTCTGTCAGTATTGGTGAAAAAAAGAAAAAAAAACAAAGAAACAAAACAAATAACCAAAAAATCCCCAACAAACAAAAAACAAACAGCTAGGTTTCCTGAGATGGAGAAAATGATTTGAGGGGAGTAAAGTGTAACAAATTTAATTTTTCAGGGCACCTATTTGAAAAAAACCCACAAGCTCAGATTCCTCTCATCTCAGAACCATTTCTTTATTTTTCTCCAAATAGTGTTTCAAGTAACAAAAAAAATCCTTGGATTAAAATAAATCAAGTTATGATAATAGACCTTAACACTTTATAGTCTGGATGTCGCACAAACTAGAAGGAAATGCCTAATATATGCTTACACATTTTTTTTGTTTGAGTTTTATATTTTCCTTTGTTTGTTTGTTTTGGGGTTTGTTATTGCTGTTGTTGGGTGTGGGGTTTTTTTGTGGTTTATGTTTGTTTGTTTGTTTTGGTTGGTTGGGGTGTTTTTGACTTTTGCTGTTGTTGGTTTTGGTTGGGGTTTTTTTGCAAGGCTCTTGATTTTATACCCCCAAATGACTAAAACAGAATATCTAGTAACTCCCTATCATACCGATTCACAGCAATATCCTGCTGTAATGCATCTTCTTTCTTGTACTTTTCAGTGCTTGTGCAAAGATTTTGGAAAGATGATTCCTACATCTGAGGTAGACTGCAGTTAGTATGCTATAGATAAAGTAGTGTATAATACACAGAGTATATAATTTGTCAACTGTAGCCTAAAGAATTGTTTTCTACTCTGAAAGAATTCTTGAATAAAAGTATCTGATGGATATTCCAGATCCATCTCATACAGTAAACGGTGGCAAAATTTAAAACTTTGTGTTCAGTGCTTTATCTGCAGAGTGTGCAGTAAATAATTTATGTGGCAAACATTAAGTAATAGCAGTATAGGAAAATATAAAGTAGTTCTTCCTTTATGAAACCAGGTATGCTGTATACAAAATGGGAGGTTAGAGAGGGTCCTTTGGGGAGTTGCTATGTAAATAGAAATAAATTATTGTTTTGTAATTAATATACACTAGGGGATAAAATATAGGTTCTGTGGGCATACTTCTTTGTAGCATCTTCTAGCTCTCCATGAGTCTTACTTTCTTCCAACAAGCAATTTCTGTATCATAGAATGGTTTCAGTTGAAAGGCACATTAGTGTTCCGCTATTTCCAACATCCTTGCCATGAGCAGGGTCAGCTTCCACTAAATCAGGTGGCTCAAATCTCCATCAAACCTGACTTTAAACACTTCTGGAAACTGGACATCTACAATTACTCTGGGCAGCTTGTCTCAGTGTCTCACTACCCTCACAGTAAATATATATGTTATTGAGCAGTCTGGAATAGTTTCCTTTTTTACATTAATAAATTTGCCTACATTTTATTAAGGAAGGTAGAATAAACTCTATCCAATTAAACAATAGTGATATTTGTTGTCTTTGTACTAGCAGCAGTTGCCTCTGAAGTGTAAATAGTGGGGTGTTTTTGTTTTTTGTTGTGGTTGATGTTGTTTTGTGTTGTTTTTTAGTATAATATTTTTAGTATATGTATAAGACTAGTACAGATGTTTGCATATTCATGGGTGTTTTTCAGAGTACCTTGAAAATCACATTTAAATATCTTTTACTAAAAGCAAAAAAAAAGAAATAAAATCTACATTTGCTAGTTTTATACATAATGGGAAAGACCACACTGCTTAGAAATATGTTACTGATCATTGCTGTTTATGAAAATCATTAATTCAGTTAAACACAAACTGAAAATTTCTGCCAGATTAATAGTTTTATACAGAACATGAGAGGACTTAATATTCAAAGGAACAATCAAAACTATTGATTGCAACAAAAAAGCTCCCAGTTATTGCTAAATTTCTAAAAATATTAAGATTTCAAGTTCTGTGATACATGCACCTACTGACTCTGTTCAATATAAGTGTGGAATTTATCTTAACAGAAATATGAAATTCAAACAAAACTGGTTTGCAATTTGCATTTTTTCCTTTATTGTTAAAGCAGAACATCTTAATCACGTAAAAATAACGTGTAACATTTATGTAATTATCTAGTTATACAGCCATCAGCAATACTGCTCGCAGTTTGATCAAAATATCAGCAAAGTTGCTGCCACTTAACTAGCCCAGAAAATTAGATCCCGTTTTCCTGTGTATACTTATGTTAGTCCATTTTAATGTGCTACTTAACAGAGGAAGCAACAACACAGTAAGTCTTTTATCCATGGTTTCAGAAGTGTACCCGGTTTTCTTTCATCTTTTTACTGGTTTATTTTTTGGTTTTTTTTTTTTTTTTTTTTGGCTTGTTGTTTTCGTCCGGCCGCGCAGCGCCCCACCCCCGCCGCCCGCCCAGCTTTGTTCTTGTCGAGGCCCCTGCGGGGAAGGCGCGGCCAAGATGGACCCTTGTCACACCGAGGAGACCGAGGGCGAGATCCCCGGCTTGGGTAAGGCCGCTGGGGGGAAGGGGATGGCGAGGGAGGGGAGGGCGGGCGGTCCGCGGCGAGGCCGCGATGGCGGCGGGGCCGTGAGGGGGGATCGGCCCGGCCGCGTGCGCAGCTCCCCCTCCTCCTTCCCTCCCTTCCTTCTCCTTCCCTCCCCCTCCTTCCTTCCCTTCCCTCCCTCCCCTCGGCGTGCGCCGTGCCGGGCCGGGGGGGCTCTCTCCGGGGTCGCTGTCCCGCCTCTGCCGCGCCCGCGGGTCCCTCCTCCCCGTGCGGGGGGAAGGCTGGGCCTGGGGGGGGTGATTCGCGTGGTGGGAGAGGGGGGAGATCGTAAACGAGATAAGCGTCAATTACAGTTTGTTACAGGTCTAACGTCCAGCCTTAAGTAGCGTTAAATCCGGTGGGAGCGGCCACTCGATAAAGCAGAAGTTGAAAGTAAAGGTTTTTCTGGACGCCATAACAGTCTCGTCTTAAAATGGTGAACCCGTGCCAGTTATTGCAAAACAACCCTGCTTAGCGCCTGCTATCTGTTTACTGGGTGTCAGCCATTGACAACCGCTGAGCTCCCCCGCGGGGACAGACAGCTAATAGGCAATACGGCTTTTAAATCTTTATTAAAACAGCGGAAAATACACAGGAAAAACATTATTAAAGTGCCCCATATTTGTCCACTGTAGCTGTATAGAAAATTCCATCAAAACACGCGCAGGTCAGACAAGGAAAAAATAAGCCCAAGCGGTATTTTATACTTTAGTCTTGCCTTAAAATAAGCTATACAGGTAATGTATTTGGTTAAAGAAAATTCATTAACATGCTGTTTGTTACGTTTAAATCTTGAACTTGTTCAAATTAATTTTCATCTTAAGAAGTCAGGAAAGACTTGACCTGTCAAGAACAAAAAAATATATATAATATTTGGTGCATTAAAAGTTGAATTACCAGGCTTTTCCCTTTGTTTGGGAACAAATGGTTTGTTATTATACAGTTTCCAGAGATGTTTTGCCTCTGCTTTTAATTCATGCCCTGAAATGCTGGTGGCCTTTCAGAGGGGCAGGGTTAAAGGTGGCATGTTGAGTGTAGTCTGTACAGAACTCTAAGCTGTTAATTGCTGGTTTCCATGAAGATACAACAACAAATACCTCCACAACCGAACAATGTGCTCCCCTCCCCAGTTTATTTAGAACAATTTAACTGGGGGAATTAGGCTTGGCTTGAAGGAGTCATTCTATAGTAATCTCAAATTGATGACCCAGAACAAGATGGAGGAAATGGTTTATAGGGTTTGCTGGGAGAGCACTTCCCCAAGCCTCTAAGTATTAGAAGTTTTGGTTATTTTTTTTTATTTTTTGCCATGGCCTGGGCACACAGCACACTAGTCCAGCAGAAGAATTTATTTTGGCATTTATTGCCAAAGCCTTGCCTTTCCTTGAAACTGGTAAACACTATTTTAGCTCAAGTGACCTCTTAACTGCTACCTTGTTTCCTCAAATGGCTGTTTACTCTCTCCCAACTCTGCCTGGAAGTGTCACTTCATGCATTTGGAACTCTCAGGTAACAACCCCCGTGCTTAACCGTTGTCAGATGTGTTGTGCGAGGGGGCAGAAATATCTAGAAGGAGACTGTTTGTACAAGCTCCAAACAAGCACTGCATCACAGATTTTTAAGAATGCAAATTGATTAACTGCAGAAGAAAAAGATACAAAGAAACAATACTTACCTGATCGATCAAGTACTCCTGCTTAATCTCATCATTCTTAAAATCTTCATTAACATCCAAAACTAGAATAGGAATCTCTTTAAGGTTTTCAAAATCAACTCTGTTAAATGGAAGAACATCGCGCTAGTAAAAAATGGCATAAAGTATTGTGGGTAAAAAGACTCGGGCTCTTTAGTTGTTTTCCAAGGGTGCAGCATTAATCAGATTACCGTGTGCACCTGAGATGTTAATGCTGATGGCCATGACTTAAGTATAAAGCCCAAGTCAAGTTTGTCCTTAATTGCTCTTGTGTAACCCAGTCAACATGGTATCACCATAACTTCCATAGACTTCACAAATCTGGACTCTCTGTATCTATGTACAAGTAGGGGGGGAAAGATAATTAGCTCACATTTCTTAAACTCATTCTTTTTGTAACAGAATCAATTACCAGGAAATGATTCTGTAACAGGGAGCATTTTTTTTAAAATATCACTTGCCCTGTGTCTCCCCCACCTAATCCATTTACTAATATGCATTTTTCAAGCTTCCTTTCATGGAGATGGCCTCTAAAATGTCTTGGAGATATGCAAGACTATTCTGGCTTCAGTTTAAGAACAGGTGGGAACAGTAGTTGTGCAACTGGATGTATTTTTCTCTTCAAGCAGTAGTTATTCTTTTAAGTGTGGAAATGCAGTAAGTGTGCTGAACATTCTAACATGTGCTCAGACTTTGGTGTTTCTATGAAAAACACAGGAAATGCTTGCTTACAAATTTAGAATGAGTACACAACATATAAACATTCTGAAAATTCCACACTATGCAGTGCCTTCTGTCTCCTAGGCATTTGGGTAATTCTACATCAAACTCAGGAAAGCAGATGTGACTGGTGATGCACTTTTCCTGGAATTGCAATGCTTCCCAGCCAGTAGAGTAGTTTGGGCTCCTCTGGGGGAAATCTAAAGTCTGCTTTCATGTTTAGAGATCCCTTAGACTGGAAAGCTGCTAAGAGTCAGTAAGGAAGTTGAGGGAGAGTGTGCAGAGATCACTCTGTTGCTGATTAGATTTCGTGTGTCTGCCAAAAGCCTTTCTGATTAGTTTATTTTCAAGCCAGGATTAATATTTAAACTTTGTTGAAATACAGTCCTGCAAGTTTAAAGGTAGTTGGGACCTTGCCCTCCCCCCCTCCTCCCAGGAACACAAAGCTGCTTAGTAAATGACTTCTGTGATTGGCCACTGAACACCATTTTAACTGCCCTATTCCTGTGCCCTTCCAATTAGCAAAATCCATATCCTTGCTGGAGTTACAACTGTAAAGCTTCCTAGTTGAAGCTAATACTTAATAAAAGTTTTAAATTAGATGAAGTTCCATCTCATGAAAACTGAAATGCATCTTAAAATAAATCCTTCCAAATGTGTCTGAGTGAAGTTAGCCTTAAACTTCAGTTTTATTAACTTTAGCATAGGGTAGGAAGAGCCTTGCCTACAAGTTGAAACTTGCTACAGAAAATGGGTTCCTACCTCATGGTCCTTTCATGAAGCCAGGTTTCGTGTTTATAGTGAAGGTTTTCCAAATACTCAAGCTCAATTCCTTGCTCTTCTTCTCTTCCCCTCATCTGTAACCTTTCCATGCATTTCTGGGAAAAAAAAAAAGGTATAAATGTGGTCATTAATCATGTGTTGTAGGTTAAATCAGCTAAACGGATCAAGCGGTCCTTAACTCAGGAGCGCTAATGCTAGACATTAGTGAGCATTAATTTTAAATGCTTGGCTGAATATAAGCGAGTTAAGTCTGGAATAACTTTTGTGTATGCTCTTAAGCTCCTGGAAAATGAAGTTGGAACTGAAAAACTTTCATCTTCAGTGAGCATACCTGAGGTGTGGTTCTGAGGTAGATCATGCCATCCAGTTCTATATCTGATTGAAACTGATTCAAAAGCCATGTGTGCCAGTCCTGATAAATAGACCACTCTGTTTCATTAATGTTCCCAGACTCGAACAGGTTAGAAGCAAATACATATCTGCAATAAAAAAACATCAGTCTCATGCCAGGAATGAGAAGAGTGAACTGCCAAAACACTTGTCATTAGAACAGAACCATGGTAGTCAAAAAATGGCTGCTCTTAATCAAGCCTGCTCCCTGCAGATATTAGTTTAATATCAAGTGTTTCCCCAGCTCCCTGTCTTTAAAGATCTGGAGCTGTTGATGTGAGCTCTTGCTGTGCTGTGAGAATAATTACCTGTCACTGTACACAGATCTCTCAAAAAATTGCACTGGATGTTCTGCTTCGTGTAGTTTTGCTGAGACTGGTTTTAACTGTGCTCTTACTCTGCTCAGGCAGGCATAAGTCTGAAAGGTATAGGCCCATCTTGTGGGCTTGTCGTACAGCATTTGAAGTAGATTTCCTCCACTCTTCTGAGATGTTGAAAGTTCCTAGAAGGCAAGAGAAAAAGGATCTAATAGCACATTTGTAGGATTTTATTCCATTTTCTCAATCTGGAATTCTGGTTAGTTGAAGTGAGAATTCATGGCTTTGCCTTTAGTTATTTGTTGTGTTTTTTTTTTTTTTTAAGAAAATGCTTAGGCATGGGATCAAAGAGACTGATTGTAGTAGTGATGTGAGCTTCTTTAAGTAGGTTGTTTGCCGAGTTCCAGATTTTAGTGTGGTTCTGTGGAGTAGGGGATGTGATTTGAAATATACACTCAGTAGTATCTTGCCTTGACGTTTCTAAGTGCCTGACCGCCTGGTATGATAGTGGGGATGGCTCTGGCTGCTGCAGACTTAAGTATGGCCGGGTTTTGGCATAGCTCCGTGGTCGTGAAGCTCCCCGCAGTTTGTCCCGACCCCCAATCCCGCACACCTACCTGGTACTCGTCCTCGGCTGTCTGGAGGTTGCACCACTTGGCGATGGGCTCGGGGATGATCTCCCACTCATCGCTGTGTTTCTCCAGCAGCCTGACGAAGGTTGACTTCCCTGCAGCTGCGGGAGGTTGCACAAGTTCCCTTAGGGGCGGGTGAGCGCGGTGGGTGGCGGGGCAGCGGTGCGGTGTGTCGGGGCCGTCGGTGCGGCGTTCGGGGGGGAACCCGCGCTAATCCGGAGCAGCAGAAGGGCCGCGCCCGGGCCGGGCGGGCGATAAGGCACCGAGCCGACATTTTAGGAGCTCTGTCGGCGGGCGGGGCCGGGGGGGAGCGCCAGGGCGGCCGCGCAGGCACCGGCGGGAGCGGAGCGAATGGGATCGGGCAGGCACCGCACCCCGGCGGGGGGGTGTCCGACACGGGCACCGGGGCACCCACGGTACCCGGCCCGGCTGTCCCCGCACAGCCCCGCACTGCCCTCTGCCCTCCTCCCTCGGCGCGCCCCCCGGCTGACCCCCGCCCGGCCCCCTCCCTCCCCGCTCACCGATGTTGCCCTCGATGGAAACCTTCCTGAGGCGCTTCTGGAAGCTGGAGTCGAGGGAGCCGGCGGGGCTGCGGCAGTGGCGCTTGGCGGGGGTGGACATGGCTCTGTCGGAGCGGGAGCGCGGGGGGCTCGGTGCTGCTCCCGCGCACTTTGAGTGTCCCGCCAGGCGGTGGGCGGGATGGAGCTTCCCGCCAGCCCTCCCCGGGAAGAGGCGGAGGCGCTGCCCCTCCTGCCCCCCTCTTCCCGCCGCCCCGGGCTTCCAAAATGGGCGCTGGGCGGCTGAAATGGGGCACCGCGGCTTTGTGCGGGGAGTGACCCACGCGGTTCCACTCGCTGAGCTGATTTGCATTAGTGCAAAGCTGGAGTATGCGCTTTTTAAAAAATGTTTTCAAAAAGCCTCCAGCTGTGCGGGTGGGGTAGTTTTGGTGGTACGGATTGGTATTTTAAAGTAAACGCCTCAAGCATTTACGGTACGGATTGGTATTTTAAAGTAAACACCTCAAGAACTTAAATGAGATGAGCCCATGTAGATTCACAGTCTGTTTTGGTACTGATTGGAGAAGAAACTCTCATGGATGAGTGGTGTTCATCCAGAGGCTGCTCTGAGCAGCTTCTGGGCTCCAAATACCCATGTCGGGGGCTTTATGGAGCCTGCTTCCCTCTGGGATCGAGTCCTCTACTGCCCGTGTGGGCACGCTGAAACATGAGCTGCTTGTTCTTTCCGGTGGAAAGAACCGGGATGGAGGATTCTTAAGAGGATGAGTTACTCCTGTAACTCCTGCCGCCTCTAATTACGAGATTCAGGGTGAAACCTAGCCAGGTCTGGTGTGTTTGGAGGAGACGGGAGGGAGTTAACTTTTCCTTTCTTTTATGATAATTGTGACCCATTGTCTCTTCTCTCCCCATCTCCTCCAAACACACCAGGCTTCAGTGACCGAAGCGAGCAGATTGTTTCACGTGGGGTAGCGTCAGCATTTGAAGCTGGTAAGTGCTAGTTCGCGCACAGGAGCCGTCTGTGCAGGCAGGGCCGCCTTGCCCTGGCCTGGCCTGGCCGTGCGTGGCGAGTGTCGCTGCGGGGCTG